>CM047815.1:9166551-9535157 GCA_026214975.1 Gentiana macrophylla
CCCCCCCAAAAAAAAAGAAACGTATAAGTACTACACTATTATTGAATTTCTCTGACCCATTAATTAAGTAATATAACCTCTTTTACTTATCTATAATTGATAAATATATATTACTTTTCTGGTCCATTAGATAATAATAATTAACTATAACCTTGTGAAACAAAAAAATAAATAACTACATAATGACCTAATTTTCGTATACATGTCAGTGGTACATCAAAAGTTCCACCAAATACTAATCTAATATAATTATATATATTTACATAACACTACAAGTCCAAAAAATGATTCGCACAACACACGGTGTATCACCAGATGTATTAAAAAAAGATTTTATAATCTAACAAAACGTACATGTTAATTAATATAAGTCACACCGTAATTAATAATGCTAAAACTATGTTGTGTAATTGATGTTAAAGATGTCAATCCCCATTGAATCTATGAAGGCTTACACTGATGATATGGTAGGCTTTCATAACCCGGAGCGATCAAAGTGGGATATTGATATGTATTTTTAATATTTTAACTATTAAAATAACCACTTGATTTAGTATATATATATATATATATATATATATATATATATATATATATAATTTTGATTTTATTCATAAAAAAATAAACTTACGCATTGTCTAAAAACATACATTTAATTGTTATCTCCATATATCTAAAAATAAACGTATGTGTTTGAGTGTAATTCTGAGTTCGAGTGTAATAAAAATAAGGGAAATGATAATAGATTACACATTTCACAGAATGATACTCTCACTCCATAAGTGATTCCCTTTGATTAAAATGATGAGTGATTTATTGATATAGGTCCCAACAAAATTAATGATGTTGATAGTATTGTGGAAGATGTTGTGGATAAATTTATAGTGTATGTATCATCATCCAATAAATAATATTGTAACAACAGACATAATTAACGTATAAATTCATTTATGATACATAGAAGAGATGTTAGTAACATTCCTTATCACAATGCATTATTGTTTTTTGAAGGGTAGTGATAATGCCACAACAAAATGACCACAACATTGTGCACAATACATTTTGGAGCTATTGATTATGATGTGAGACCTATTGAATCATATGGGTCCAAAAAGAATCAATGATTTAAATGTTTGTTATGGCATCCGTTGCGCATATTTTATTGTGAGAGTGTCATAAAGTAATATGGATAATGAATCCAAGTTAATATTATATAGCTTAATGTATGGTCATTATAAAATGTTACATTAAATATTGAGATGTAGCTCATAAATAAGTGATCAATACTTAAAAGGTCTAATCATTTGGGAAATATGAAAATTAATCAATCATTTCACAACATGTTAAGCTACTATCTCTTCCAAAAACTTAAGCTGATGAGATAGTAGATAATTAATATTTATATATTCAGCATGATTCCCTAAAATTGATTCCTAGCTGGATGTTTATAATTCATATGTCACAAAATTGTAACTTGGCATATGAATTAAGCTGTGTAGTGAAAGCTGGGAAAATGGACAAAATCATTTATTTAAATAATCAGACATGCCGATAAGGCCTAATTCAATAAGCTAGAGCTGAGGTCCAGGGACTTGAAGGTCTCAGCTTTGAACCTGGAGGTCTCAGGTTCAAACCCATCTGGATGTAAAAATTTGAGTTGAACCCACATTATGTGGTGTGTTAATCTACTATTGTTGTTGTAAATAGTTGTAGTGTTATTTCATTCATTTGTAAAAAAAAAATCAAATAGGAGCTAATTTTTACTATTTTATAAGGTAAAGTTTCATTACTCATCTGGAAATATAATATGTTATTAATTATCAGACTGGAGAATCTTTTCACACATCAAATACTATTCTCACCAACATAAATCAGAATGTTGTTGATTTTTGACTTAATTTGAGTCAGAAGTACTTTAAGTGTTTTCAAGACTTAATACCGATCAGAAATTCTATTTTATACATTCTGACCCAAATTCGAAGAAATTAAATACAACATTCTGTCTAAATTTGAGTCAGAATAAATAAGCTTGGAAATTTAAAGGGTAAAACTGAAAGGAAAAAAAAAAAAGTGTACTAAGATATTTTTCTTCGTGAGAAGATATTCCACTATCAGATCAACATTCATTGTCAGAATGGTAAAGATTGTTTTAATGTGTTAAATTAATATTATTATTATTATTATTATTATTATTATTTCCTTTTTAGAAAATTAGGTAAAATGACACATTTTGGATATTTTTAAGTAACAAGACACCTATTTTTATTTATTTATAGAGAATTAGGTAGAAGGACACATTTCAGAATATTTTTAAATAACATGACACCAACTATTTTTTATAGAGAGAATGAACTTTTATCATTTTTATAGGTTAAAGAACAAAATATAAAAAAAAAAAATTGCGCAAGCTACTGAACCTGTTCGCCTGCTTGATTTTTTTTTTTCTTTTTCATCCTCCATTTTCAAGCACTTATGTCTTTTGATCTAGATCTGAAACGCGATGAAAATTTCTCTGGATTTTTTATTTTTTCATGCTCTTCATTTTGAGAATTGGTTCGATATCATTATATCGTTTTTCATGATATTCACTGTCGGATTCAGGCAGTGAATCTCGAAAAACAGTGAATATCGACTGTGAATTTCGAATAATAGTGAATTTGGACTGCGGATTTTCGAAAATTACGTCGGAATATGGTGAATGTGGTCTCAAAATAAAGAGCATGAAAAAATAAAAAAAATTGGTAAAAGAATTTTCAAATGTGGAATTCGAGATTAAGAGTTATAAATGTTTAAGAAAGATGAATTAGAGAGAAAGTGTGTTGTTTTTTTTCTTGGAAAAAACGCACCAGAATTAAAAAATATATAAATACATAGTTTTGTCCTGTATGTAAAAGTTTATAAAAACCGTGATTCCCTTTCATTGATGAAATGTTTTTGTCCTTCTCCCCAAATCCCTCTATTTTTTTAGGGAGAAAGACGACTACTATAATTTTTCTAGCTTGAAGGACAAAAAAAGAAAAGAAAACCACGTATGCTGCTTCGCCTGCTTCTACATTTTTTCTCTCTTTCATTATCAATTTTCAAACACTCGTATCTTTTGATCTATATCTCCAAACGTGTTGAAAATTTCACTGAATTTTTTATTTTTTGATGATCTTCGTTTTGAGAGATCGTTCGATATAATTACATCGTTTTTCGTGAGATTCAATGTCAAAATTCACTCGGTGAATCTCGACAGTGAATCCCAAAGAGAAGTGAATTTTGAATAATAGCGAATTTCGATAGCGGATTTTCAGAAATTACGCAGAATATAATGAATGTGGTCTCAAAATAAAGAGCATTGAAAAAAATTTGGTAAAAGTATTTTCAAATATGGAGTTCTAGATTGACAGATATTAGTGTTTAAAAAAAAAGAGGATTTGGGGAGAAGACAACGACATTTCATCAATTACGGATAATGCCAGCTTATTAAAATTTTGCATAAAGGACAATTTTTTTTTAATTTTTTTTTAAATTATGGGTCCCTCTTTAAAAAAAAAAAAAAAAAACACACTTTCTCTCTTATCTATCTTTTTTAAACACTTATATCTCTCAATCAAGAACTCCAAATTTGAAAATTCTTCACCAAATTCTTTTATTTTTTCATGCTATTTATTTTGAGACCACATTCTCTATATTCCGACATGATTTCCGAAAATCCACTGTCGAAATTCATTATTGTTTGTAATTAACTGTCGAAATTCAGTGTTTTTCGTGATTCACTTGGGAGATTCACTGAGTAAATTTCAATAGTAGATCTCACGAAAAATAATGTAATGATATTGAAGCAAGTCTAAAAAAAGAGCATGAAAAAATAAAAAATCCAGTGAAATTTTCATTGCGTTTGGAGACCTAAATAAAAAGATATGATTGTTTAAAATGGAAGAGAAAAGAGAAAAAAATAAAAAAATTTGAAGCAGGTACATCCAGACGGCAGCGCGCATTTATTAATTGTCCTTTAGGCTATAGAAATTATGAAAGCTGTCATTCACCCTATAGAAAATAGGGAACCTTTAAGGGACCCACACTAAATCTACCATTGCCCTTAAGAACACCACATTTTATGTGTATTTTTAAACCTTGATGTGGTGCCCTTAAGAACTCCCTAAAAAATATTAAGCTGTCATCTTACTTCAAAATATTCCAAAAGTTGTTCCTATACCTAATTCTCTATTAAAAAAGATGGATGAGATAGAAAGTGTGTTGGGTTTTTTTTTTTTTTTTTTTTTTTTTTTTTTTTTTTTTGGAAAGAAATGGCGCCAGCATTTAAAAAACTAAAATTAATTTTGTCATTTATGCAAAAATTTTGAATAGTTGTCATATTCTCTAATTGATGAAATATTATTATCCTTTTCTTTTTATAGTTTTTGACTAATTGTGATTTTACTACGGACTTACAGCAGTTACAGGCACTCCTTACCACTGCGAAAGGAATAATTGTGACCGTATTACTGGAGAAAATAACTGCATGCGCGCCCACCGAAATGCGTCTGTGTTTACGATCTGGCATTAATTGCAAGTGTCATATTGTGAAGAATCTTATCTTATTCCATCTTTATGTGCAATTTCTGGCTGCGGTTTTTTCGTAGACCAAGACATATGAGAAGTTTTTGAAGCCCAATTCAAAGAGGAGTGTGTTTCTGAGTGGGAAAAATTCAGGGATTGTTTATTTGTAAGCTTGTTCCCTCTTTAAGGTTCAAGTTCGAATTCGCTTTTTGTAACTTAATTTTGATTGAATGAAAGCAAGTTTACTCATTTTGAATTGTTCTTGCATTTGGTTCTATCCTTGCAGAAACATTTTTAGATGATAAACATTAATTTAAGCAGTTTTGGAAGCAGAAGGCACCGTGGATTTCACACATCAAGTTGATTTTTAAAAGACTCTGAGAATGTGCCCAATTCATCTTTGCGATATTCAGATTTAGGTAATGTTACTGATGAAAGCATCTAATTGCATTGGTCACAGGGGGATCCCCTGCCTTTTGTTCTTAAACATGTTCATTATGCAGTTGTGCAATAAAAAGGAATACATTCTGATTAAAGTAGAGCTCAAATATTCCAAGTCAACCCATCCTCTTAATTATACTGCTGGAAATATGTTTATGTTTGATCAGTTGAAATTTTCTTGCATGACTTCTTGTTTATGTACTAATTATTTGAGCATCGGATGTGTGTCTACTTGAATAAGAAATCAATTTTGGAAGTTTATTAGATTTTCTTTACGTCTTCCGTTTTTAATTTTTTGGAGTTTGACTATGCCTTTTGCATGGGTAGCTTTCAGTTTATTAAAGAGCCAAAACTTTTCTTGATCCATGTCGCCATTTTGCCATGCAAATCTGCTGCTTACACATGTCACTGGATGTTTTTTTAATAACCTGGATGAGACTTATGAGGGAAGCCTATGTTTTTACAAGTGAAAATGTGGTTCTGTTTCTAATTTCTATTTACATAAAACTGAATTGGGTAAGGATTACAACGACAAAGTAGATTGTTGTTAGTTACTCCATCTTTTGTTGTGTAATCTTGTTCTTTTCCGAGCATTCAAAATGACGAGAATGGGCCTTTATTTTGATTTGAGAATAGAAACTTCAATCTTTCTTAAATATTGTAGTTTGTGTGAACAAGTCTGTGAAGGTCATTTGTGCTAGTTTTGTAAATGTGAATGTTTCTTTTTTGTAATTTTGTTTTACAAAGAAAAAACGTGTTTTATGAAATGATGTTGGTTGAAAACATTACTTTCTGTTTTTAGGTTGGTGTTTATTTCAACACACCCTACTTGTAATAGGGAAATAAGGAAGATTTTTTCATTGATTTTTTTCTAATCAATGTTTGTCCCTTTCATTATGAATATGTTCTTCACCGTCAATGCGCGTTTAAAAACTCTCGGAATCCTCCTATTCCCTTCTGTTTCACTTTTAGCGCGCTACCCCTTTTGGTGCGTGCTAAATGCTGCATGATTCATTTTTCTCTTTTCTGGTTTCGTTTTGGCACGCGTTAAAGCCCCTAAGCGCGTGCTAAAACCCTACAATTTCCTAAATAACCGTTTTTCTACACTTCATGATTTCTAATCAATTCCAAATACATTTTGGGAAATGATAGAGGCCCAACGGATTAGCACAACGGATTTACACAACATTCATCTAGACCATTGATTATTGTGAGACCAAGATCAATCAATAAAGGTCCAAAATAATCAATGGTCTAGATGAATGTTGTGTAAATCCGTTGTGTCAATTCGTTGTGCCTCCATCATTACTCATACATTTAACATCAAAATACTCCGAAAAACAACTGTGAAACAGCCCTTAATCATACCATAACATTTTACACTTCATTAACAACAATTAAGCATAATTTCTAGCACCATTCAACAATAAAACTCAACCTCAAAATTATAAAACCATAATTATTCATTAGGATTGAGCCTCATACCTTCTTAACAAGCAAAACCAAAGCACAACTCCATGGAATACTGTAGCACTTCCTAGTTCTTCCACTCAAAACCTTATTTATCAACAATCAATTCAAAAATTAGTTGTGATCAAGGGTTCTAAACAACCAGAACTATGAATTGAGTAACTTTGAACATCCAAACATGATCAAACTTGAAGATTACCAAAACTAGGGTTAAAACCGTAACCTTTCAAAGCTCCAAACTTTTGGCACCAAAACGAAGCTCTTCTCTCGCTGATTCTGTTTCTCTAATTTGTTCTGAAAACCGGTAAATGATCAAGAGATCATTTGAAGATTGTCTTTTGTTTTCCTCTATTTTCTCCAAAGCGTAGTTCGAGCGTTGCCTGTGTATTTTGATTTCTAATAACTCCTCCTTAGTTAATGGGGAGTTTTATTCCACACCAACTCCCGTTACTCCCATATTTATTTCCTTTTTTTCAAATAACTTAAATCCCTAAATATATATAAATATAATATTCAGACTTTTGTTAAATGACATGTCTGTCATTTTCCGAAAAGTCGGGATATTAAAAAATTTTCTACTTTAATTCCCCAGGAACCAATAACACCGTCATCATCAAATTTCTTGAACATTGGGAATATTATGGACCTAAATGCAAAAATATTGGTTCTTGAAAACATAGATTCAAATACAAATGGCTCTGTTTCAAATTCAAATTGTCAGTCTCCTTAACGATTCGGAGTGACCCGACCAGACCCGGTTCTTCTACGGTGTCATAATCTCCAACTATAATACTAGAAAACGGGTCGACCCATATACCTGGAAAATACCATAGTAATTACCTTTGTCACTTTCAACCAACTGCAGAACAAATGATTTCCCGGGGGATTGTTCAATCTCTGCGCGCAAACGTACATAGAACCAACTTAATTTCTAGAGAAATTAGGGGTAAGGGATTTTGTTGGAGATGGAGCCGCCCATTACAACATTGTCGGGAAATGGGTTATGTCCGGAGGCGGGGGGAAGGGGGTTGGAATAAGGTTTATGGAAAGATGGGAATTTGTTGTATTTAATATATTAATTAATTAAAGTTGAATTAATAAAATAATTATTTAATGTAATAAATAAATGGTGATGTGGAAAAGTAGATTTATTTAATGTTTTAAAAACAGCTGACGTGTAATGGTTTGGCTGACACGGCGTATTTCGGTTCCCGTGTCATCAATTTTGGCCGGAAAATAGTCTAGTCAGTATTTTCCGACATAAAGGATCATTTTTGCAAATAAAGACTATTTACAGAACCAACTTTGTAACCAAGGAAAATTTTGCAAAACGTGTCCACTTACAGAATCAAATTTGCAATTTTGCCAGTATTATGATTTTAAAAAAAAACAAAAAAAACATCCGTTATCCCAATGAAACCGAGGTAAGTCAGATGAATAAAAAAGAGTCGTAATTCAAGACGCTTCTACAATCCCAATGGACCAGTGACGGACATAAGATGTTGGATAAAAGAGGGGATAAAGAAAATTTTAAAAAGACAGCTAAAAAATGAAGGGGGTTCTATTGGCATCCCCCAATTTACTATTGGCACCCCTATTACTTTCGGTACCACAAAAATTACTTCGGCACCCGGTGATTTTTTATAAAGCGAACGTCAGTCACACTGATGTTCCTTGTTGAACACCAACGTCAGTGACACTGCCGTTGGTGTTCAACAAAGAACACTAGTGTGGCTGGCGTTCCCTATATAAAAAATGTTAAAACTTAGAAACGTCAGTCCACGAATTTCCACTGGTGTTCCTTGTGGCACACCAACGTCAATGTCACTGACGTTGGTGTTCAACAAGGAATTCCAGTGTGACTGACGTTTTTTCATCCGAAAAAATTATTAAAAATAGTAGACATTGGCAACGCCACAGTTACAAGGAACGCCACCGACGTTGGTGTTCAACAAGGAATTCCAGTGTGACTGACGTTTTTTCATCCGAAAAAATTATTAAAAAATAGATGCCGGAAGTAAAAACGGGGTGCTAATAGAACCCACCAAATGAAAAGGACAAACAAAGTTAGGTCCGCCTATGTCGGTCATCGTTGTTCACAAAGTTATGCTAGTGTGGTGAAAGTCGGCGATTGATGGGTTCTTATAGAAGTATGTTTAATAATCAAACATGAGCAAATTTCAATCTATAAATCGGGTCTTAATTCTTTCTCCCTCTAAAAGTAAAGCTCTCCTTCCATCTGTTAGCCTCTCTGGCGCCGGCGGCGGTGTTTGCTGCCGGCGACCGTGCTGTAAATATTGTTTTTTCTGTGTTTGTTTCTTGTTCTTTGATTTTGATCTATGAATCTCCGCCGTTTGCAACTGTCCTCTCTTCCATTCCGGATCTAATGGTTCTTATCTAGATTTTTTCTAGATCGTGGTGGTGGGTAGCGGATCTGTGGTTGTTGTTTTGTTTCTTGCGTGGAGCTTCATGGATCGGTGGAGGAGACAACCCGGTGTAGGATGGCAAGGCCTTTTCCTGCTCTGTTTTGACCCCTTCTCCTCCACCGGATTTGGTGCTTTTCCGGTTAGATTTCTCCGCTTCAGCCCGAGGTGGACGTTTTCACCATTGCTTTTTAAGCTCTCCCGGTGCTCGGTTCGCCATCTTCTCTTGGCTGTTCTGCCTTGTCCGGTGTTCGGTACCGGAATCTTGACTTCGATGGTGATCTCCGGCGTCTTCTTCGGTTGGCGGCTCTCTTTGCAGGAGGAGATGTCAGGCTTGCGGGCTCTTTTTCCGTACGGTGGCGGCTTGAGGCGGTGTTGTCTAGCGGTGTTATTGCTGTTTTAGTTTTTCTTTTCTCTGTGTTATTGTCATTATAGTTCTATGTTTGTGTACTATGAACGTGTTTTAGGACCTTTGTCGAAATACCACTCTTGAGGAAGGGTAATTGTTGGACCACCACTCTATTTGTCGAAATACCGCTCCGTTTTTTGCGTTTTAGGTGTTTTTGGAACCACACTAAACCCTAATTGGGAAGGGGAACCCCAATAGGGGATTTGTGTACCTTAAGATCGTGCACATTCATGAAAAAAATCCCCGGAAATTGCGAATCAAAATTGTGAAAATTGCACTTGGGTGGTATTTCCACAATTTACCACAGAATGGGTGGTATTCTAGAAAAAATCCCCGTGTTTTAGTAGTGTGTTTGTTGTTGGTCGAATAATAGGTTACCTAGAGGATCATGTGTCTGAACGCCTTATTGGAAAAAATTTCTTTGGTTCAGCACCCTCACCCGATCTATTATTCGACCTAGTTCGTATTGTTTTGTTGTTTGTAGTGCGGCTTGGCCGCGTTGTAGTGCGGCTCTTGGCCGTGTTATAGTGCGGGCTGACCGTGTTGTATATTTGCTTTTTTATTAATAAATGCTTTCGTTTTCGGGGAAAAAAAAATCTATGCTGGTTCAGGAAAAATCAATGTGTAATTACTTAGTTCCAAGACATTAAGGGCTTTATTTCAATTCAATCATGCATCAGAATAATCAAAACTAAGCGTATAAAATCTCAAAATATTCCCAAATTTTGCAATAATTTCAGTTCTTTCTGAAACCAAACTATTCCTAACATCATTTCAACTCAAACCAGCATATTTTCATCAGATACCCAGCACAATAACACACTAAAAGCTGTTTTAAAGAACACCTACTTACCTTAGCGATTCAAAGCATTTCCAAAAGCGAAAACGAAAGCAATAAGGGACTTGAATCCTTGAATCCTCGATTCAATCACTTCTACGAACAACCTACGATAATTAAACATTATACTACGATTAAGCAACTTTCTAATCCACTAAAACTCAGATTTATCTCACGAACATGGAAGATTATATTCATGATTTAGGGCAGATAAAATAACAACCTTTAGTATTAATTGATTATACTGGAATACTGGAAATGTGTACACAGACTCAAACATATACTAGGCAGTAGAATCTTAGCTAAATCTAGAAGGTGCACCATAGTGTGCCAAGTGTCCACTACTATAGATAATTACTTGATAAGGACACAATTTGACTAATTACTACATTAGTCCTTACTTTCTAACATCCCCCCTCAAACTAAATGGTGTGGGTTTGAAAAAGATTGAAGAAAGATACTGAATTATTAGGGATTGTGTGGCGATTGTAGAAGAACTGATTCATCTAGAATGGAATCAAGTTCAGTGATTTGCTTCGCATAAAGTCCGATGGCGGCGGTATGTTTGAGACGAAGGGTTATGTGTTGCGCACAGGGATATAATTGCGCTCACCTAACTGAACCATCCCTCAAAATTAACCAACAGCCTTCACTTTACCAAAAGGGCCCGTAGCCGATCTTCAAATTTAGATCGTTGGAATTTTATTAATTTATTTAAAAGTTTACAATTATTTTGAGATTGATTTTTAAATTTAAGGCCTGAAATAAAAATGGGAAATTCAAATTTTAAACTTTTTCCCTAAAATTATCCGAAAAATACATTCTTCCAATTTCAAAATCAGCCATTATCCCTGACTAAAGTTGGGCGGAACCGCCTATAGATGGGAGCCGCCACCCATCTTACGCGGCTAAATTACAATTTTGGTCCTCTAACTAGACAAGTTTTTCGATTTTGGTCCTGGTTTTTCTTCGGTGAAAATTTTAGTCCTGTAAGTGGTCTTTTTTTTTTACAAAAATAGTCCTGAACGCCGGAAAGACCATTTACAGGACTAAAACTGGTCTTTTCCGGCAACAATTTTAGTCCTGTAAGTGGTCTTTCCGGCGGAAATTTTAGTCCTGTAAGTGGTCTTTCCGGCGTTCAGGACTATTTTTGCAAAAAAAAGACCACTTACACGACTAAAATTGTCGCCGGAGAAAAATCACGACCAAAATCGAAAAACGTGTCTAGTTAGAGGACCAAAATTGTAATTTAGCCCATCTTACGCCTTTTATCATCATATAGGATCTAAAGCTTATGATATATATATATATATATATATATATATATATATATATATATATATATATATATATATATATATTAATCATAATTAAAGTTGAAAGTAAATTGTATGAGCTGTTGTGGACGAATGGTTGCTCTTCGATGATTACTATATTTTCTCTGAATTTTTAGAAAATTTAAAGACCACTAAAATGTTATCCAAGAGCTGGTGGTACATTTTCCCCTAAACTCGAATATACGATTACGCAGTTTTAGCTTTGGCAGAACGGTCAAATAGATAATGAGCGCCTAAAAACCATTTATTTACCTGAGTTTGCATTGCATATACAACTATGGCGCTTCCGCTTTCTTCTTCATTTCAGTCTCTTACAACTTGCCATTTTCTCCCTAATTTTCCGATTGCTACTCCTCCCTCGGCTACCGGAACCGGCCAGGCATTCCTCAGCTCCATTCCTCAACATTTGTTCCATAAGAGGAGGTTGTTATCTTCAATACTCCCTTGCCGCTCCAGCGATGATGGCAATGAGGTACCTAGCTTCACTCCATCGCTTTTGTCTTCAATCCCTAATAATTCAGTATCTTATTGCGCTTGACTTGTTTGACTTGTTTTCAATGTGACCTGTTCTTGAGCATACTTGACAAACAGTTCTAGGCCCTGAATTGGAATTACCTCTACCACCTTTACCTCTACCTCTACTGCCTCTTCCCCTGCCTCTATTTGAATCTTGTGAATTGTTACCACCAGAGGGTCTGTAGTTGCTGTTTGGCCTGTAGTTTCCTGTCTTTTGAGTAGCTAAATGAGGGGAAGGCATATCCAGACTCATTGAAGGATTAAAATGAGCCAATAACCTTTCATGGGTCACTAGTTGAGATTGGACCTCTTGCCAAGAAAGAGAGCCTATTATGGAGGTTATATTGACAATAACCGATTCATAGTCTTTACTTAGACCACCTAGAGAAGCCATAATCAATTCAGAGGTAGAGATGGGTTATCCAATAGCAGCTAACCCATCAGAATAGGATTTCATGAGGGCCAAGTAATCTACCATCGACTTATTTCCTTTATCTGTTCATGTAAGTGCCCCTTTTACTCCAGAATCCTAGCCTCAGATCTGTTATTGAAAAGGACTTCCAAAGTACTCCATACTTCAGTAGCTGTGTTGCATCCAATAGTTTCAACTAGATCTTGCTCTGTCATCGAACTATGCAACCAACCAACAAGCAAGGAATCAGTAGCTATCAAATCATCATATGCAGTATTAGAGATTGATCCAAAACTAGTATTGGAACCCAGAAATTGTGATGGACAAGGTGAGGTACCAAAGAGATGACCATCTAATCTATGGCCACAGATGATGGGAAGAACAGTGGACTTCCATAACAGTTAATTTGAATGATCAAGCTTAACATTGCATGTTTGAGTAAGGGTTCCACCAAAAGGACTTGCAGGTCTAACATAAGGAAGAAAGGTCAGAGATGGTGAAGACATGTATGGAGTAAAGGATGGTGCAGGAGTACGATGTAAACCAGAGAACATGACATCTGGGTGATGAAAACCATAATCAGAGAAGGGTGGCAGCTGGACGGTGGTGTATATGGCAGACGACGGCGGTGCCGACAGGGAAGCTCCACTTCCTGGTGGAACTGTGGTTACAGAGGTAGGAATTTGTGCAGTAAGAGATCCAATGGTGATGGATGTGCTAGATGAGCCAGCAGAAAGACTTGAGGCTGACTAGGAGCTCGTCGGAGATGAGCTTCCGGCGGCTGAGGCGGCGTTAGCCATGTTAGGCTCCGATACGAAGATAAAATTCACTACAACAAAAATGTCCTTTCGTGGCTAATGGTTTTGCCACAACAGTTGTGGTAAAAACTATTCCCACCAATTTCTGGAATTGGCGCTTTATTTATTAGCTACAACTGTTGTGGCAAAAAAATTGAGAAATAATATTAGCCACAACTTTCGTGGCTAATGATTTTGGCGCCCTTCGAAAATTTTCTAATAACTTTGGCGGTATTGATACAATTTATAGCGCTATATTAAAAAATTTTGATTTATCCTTTTGCCACGGGTTTATTGTGGCTAAGAGCATCTCCGGTGGTAAAGCTTTATCACATTGCCACATCATCATTTTATAAACATTTTCTCTATAATACATAAACATTTTGAAAAGTTTTATAGTATGGACTCATTAAACATAATTTTTTTTTCTACTACACACAAACTTAAAAAAAAAAAAAATGTCAGAACTAAAAGGTTTGGATAGACAAACCTATTCTTAAAAACCTTTGGTCACTCATCACCTTCCAATGGTATCAACCCTTTCCCAAAGCTTTATTTTTTGTGTAGTGATACATCCACTACTAATCTTACCACAACATCATACACAACATAATCAACGCCATTCATTTTGTTGGGACACATCACAATAAATAATTCGTCACTGTAATATATACGGATAAAGTATGTAGTGGTTTGTACACTACACATTTATGTAGTGCACATACCATTTATTTTTTTATTTTTTTAAACCTCTCAATTGGAGATGGCCTAATAGAATCTGAAGGTTGATGTGGCTGCCAAGTCATCTGCTGGGACTATCTCCATCGAATTAAAAAAAAAATGATACAAATAGAAATCTCTTCCGCTTCTCTCTGTCGTCTTTCTCCAAAATTACGCTCTGCATCTCCTTGGGGATCAGGATCACCTGTTGTAACACAGCAGGCTATATCCTTTCATCTTCATCTTTTCTCTTTGTCTTTTTCTTTTTATTTAAAAATCAGCTGAATTTCCCTATGTACCCCTCCCTTCTATTGATACAGCAGAGGACCCCAGCCCTCCACTTAGCTGCATAAATCCAAATTACACTCTGAGCTTCGTTTCTTATCATTCCTCTTGAATTCCGCTGCTAGAATTAGAAAGAACCTTTCAATTTTAGGTGTTTCTGGATTTAATTTTATGAATAATCGAGATCGAGTGAAACAGGAGTGAAGGAAATTGAAGGACGCGGACGGCTAAATTACAATTTTGGTCCTCTAACTAAACACGTTTTTCGATTTTGGTCCTGATTTTTCTCCGACGACAATTTTAGTCCTGTAAGTGGTTTTTTTTTTTGCAAAAATAGTCCTGAACGCCGGAAAGACCACTTATAGGACTAAAATAGTCACCGGAAAGACCACTTACAGGACTAAAATTGGTCTTTTCCGGCGACAATTTTAGTCCTGTAAGTGGTCTTTCCGGAGTTCAGGACTATTTTTGCAAAAAACAGACCACTTATAGGACTAAAATTATCGCCGGAGAAAAACCAGGACCAAAATCGAAAAACGTGTTTAGTTAGAGGACCAAAATTGTAATTTAGCCCGTGACTCTAGATCTACTGAAGAAGAAGATGGATGATTTTGCGAAAGAACGAGATTGGGAACGTTTCCACAACCCTTGAAATCTTCTATTAGCTCTGGTAATTATTATTATTATTTTACTACGTTCGTTCATTCTAGATCGTTCATTCTCTCGTTCTCTATCTGTGTTTTGCTATTTCCGTAGAATATCGATGTTCTTCCTAGAGAGATCTGCCGATATTTTCCACACGCTGGCTCATAGAGCCGGCCGGAAAAACTGTCAGCAACGTCAACCTCGTTATTGAACTTTTAATTAATATAATTTGACATTGTAAATTTGAAGCCACAACATCTCTCTGGAATTTGTTTTCTTTTTTTTAGAATACAACTATTGCGTTGTATCATATACTGTTTCTTTTTACCGTCTCATACATAATAAAAGCGAGTGTGCATCATGTGGAAAAAGAAGAAGGAAAAATCACACAATTTGATATGTCAATGAGACTTTGGAGAGGTGTTCTGATTCCTGCTAATTTTCTCATTGTTCTGTCTAAATCGGTCTTGTTTTTATACATTAGTTGTTGGTTAATACTGTTTTAGTCACAGATGCTTATGGTGTTTGAAATCAGTTGTTGCCGAAATCTTTTTGTCTAGGGCATGCATATAGGCCCAGTCTACCTGATAGTTGTTCAATCTGCTTTAAGGTTTTAGTCTAAGTCCTGAACCTGCATATATGTCCTATTGTTGCCTTATCTTTTATCTGTTAAAGTTCATGTTTGTATGCCTGCTTGCAATCCGAGTTGTAACCTGCTTATAAGACTTTGCTTTGAGTCTAGGTCCTGTTTGCTTCAGGTTTTGATCTTTTTTCTGATTTAAAAAGGGCTGTCTGGTGTGTTATGTTATGTTTGATAAGTCAAGTTCATGTCTATGTTTTGAGTCTGATGAGTGTCCTTGTTTGTTTGCCACTTACTTGGTTTTGGTAATTATGCTATGTAATTTGTGCTGGCCTCTTGGTTCGGTTTTTTGGTCTGTCTGAAATCTGAGTCATCTTTGTCTCGGTGCTGTTCCGTGAGATAGAGCAGCCTGCTGTATGTTTTTGTATGCCCGTTAAGACTACAGTTTGCAATTTGTCTAGCTGAATTTCATAATACATTTTCTCTTATAATGGGCTTGCTGATGCAGAAGATGTTTCACTTGCTAAATGGTCTAGAAAAGTGTCAAATGTCAAGCTATATGTGCTTACAATTGGTAGGCTGTTTTGTGTTAAATATTTCTGATATAGTTATATTCTTTATTTAATTCATCTTCTACGTGTACTTAAATAATAGTACTAGGCAATTGAGTTAAATAAGAAGGTTCCATTTCCAGCTTATGCCCAAATAGAACACAGGCTTACGGGACATGTTCTTGTAAGACAAACTAGTTAAACAAAATTTTAAGAACACCATAACAGTATACTTAGGGAGTTCCTACAGAAATGACATATACTCAAAGCTTTCACAATTTCACCACATCATAGAGATTAGAGAGATTACAACATGCTACTCTTCACCCACTTTTGCTCTATATTCTACTACTATAGACTATAGTGTCTAATAAAAGATATTTTTTGTGTGTTCAATTTGTGGTTATGTGCATTCAATTTGTGGAACTAACCTTTGTGCCTTCAGTCACATTATGTTTGTTTGCAAATTCAAGATTTACCGTCTTTACTTAGCTTTTCCCTTGGTTTAGATTTTCTTCATACATGTTTAGTTACATTATCAGATTCTTTGTTTATTATCTAGTTAAGCAGATATACAGTTGCTATTTTTGAGAATAGTAGTATCCAAATTTGGCATATAGAGAAACAATGACACGTCTAATTTTTAGTGCACCTGAATGAATTTGAAACTTCATTTCTCTTGTCAGTTGCTAATGTATTTCTTAGTTGTTTTTTAGTGTATTGAAACTTCAGTTTTCTTGTGCCAAGTTATTAAGAAAATGTTAATAAGCAGTTTCTTCTTATTGTGATGTGTTACATTATGTACTAATCATTTTTAGTTTTGTGTAACTATTCATTTTTATACAGGAGCAATCGAGGCGGAATAGTGGCAACTGCCAGAAGCGTAAATGGGTGAGCTACATTGGACGGAGATCTTTTCCTCAGTATCGTGTGATGCTTGTAAGTGTATATTATCATTAAAAGTTTAACGTTTACGATATAGCATGTGTTCTAATGTAGCATTTCTTTGACATGACAATTCACAATCACAAGATCCATGAGCTGCATATTCTTGATGAACAACATGAACTGGATGGGCCACCTAAAAAAAGCACGGCCATACAAGTGTGGGGTGAATTGCATTGCCATCGAGATCATTGGGTGAATATTGAAGCAAGGGAAGCACATGTAAGTATACTTGTTTTTAATGTATATTCATTACGCAACTTGCTAATCTTTCGTAAGCTTATAATTGAATGTTCAAATATGGAGTGCGCTATGAATGAGCGGGTTGCGGCCCCAGGCACAACTCTCACCCCTGCAGACGAGATCACCATCATATGGGACGTTTTAGGTAGGCATAGAAGTCATATCACTGGAGTGGGACCAAGTGTCCCACATGCAACTTTGTCATCCAGCCATCGACGTCATTTGTCTCCCAACAGGAGCATGAGACTTTGTTGAAAGGATAATCTATATTGATGGCATACATCAAGGAGAGGGATCCAGACGCACGACTGCCATATTTTCCAATACCTTCTCAATCAGGTTCATGTACTCCATCGAGTGGTCCTGCGTCTGATAGGGATGATGTCGCTCAGTAACTAGTTATGTTGGTATTGTAATTATACATCTATATGGATATTTAAATGCTTTGGTATGGTTTTGATTACTTTAGCTTTGTCATGCTGTGTTTGTATTGTTTAACATGAGATATGATGGTGTGTTTTTTTAGTTGTTTTGTTGCACAAGGAGAAATTGTCAAAGCAATTATTATAAAAAAAACATTATCAATATGATGCCAGTTGTGGAAAAAAAATTCTGCCACGTCATCTAGCTGTGTGAGTTTTAGCCACGACGTGTTGTGGCCAATAATAATTGCCATGTCAGTATCACATCAGCACGTTAGCACGTTTTAGCCACAACAAGTTGTGGCAAATAATAAATGCCACATCAGCACCCGTACTAGTATGGGCAACAAGTCATCAGCATAAACATACTAATAAAAAAAATTCCATTTTACATAGGAAATTAATAAACATAGGAAATTAATATAAACAAAGGAAATTAATAAAAAAAATTCCATTTTACGTTTATACCCTTCGTGGATTTTCAGGACGTTACATAAACATACTCATAGTGAAGGTTCGAGGTTTCACAACCACTATTATTACAGCAGGATAAAAAAATCTAAACCAAAACCTTTCGAGGTATAATCCGGCCTTTAAGAAAAATAAAAACAAAATATAGTTAATTGTTAATTAGGATACATTTAGAAAGATGTCATGATTTTAGGACTATCAAAAAAGATATTTGTCAAAAAGATCATTTCAACAGTGAAAGTGAATTTGAAAGTTTTGTGCTGAAAATCAATGTAATTCACTTTCAAATTCACTTTTACTTTCCTTTTCAATGATAAAATGTTTTTTTTGACAAAAATCTATTTTTATAGTCTTTTTTGCCTGACATCTTTTATATTGTGTCTTTTAGGACCCTTATCCTAATAAAAATAACATTCGGTTTCCCAATGAAAATCCGTGGTAAGTCAGATGAATAATATTGAAGCACAACTTGCTCCACAAGACAAGTGAAGTCATAGCCGCCGCCTTAGGGTTGTGTATTAGTCATTAAGGCTTTTCCGAGTTTACCCCTGATGTAACAACTATATATAAGACTGATTGTAATCCTTATTAATCAATGAAAAACACAATTTTTGTTATTCTAATATGGTATCGGAGGTTTAATCTCTCGTCTCTTATGCGATCCCCTCCCACCTTCTTATTCCCTTCTCAGCAAACAAAAAAAAAACAAGCAGCTACAAAAAAAAAACGCAGCAAACCCTAATCTGCAGCCATGGCCGAAAGCACGCCAACGTCTGCCACCTCCTCTCTACCTTCTTCTTCCTCCATCTCCTCTCTCCCTACCTTCACTCCTTCATCTCATATTTATCTCACCAAGTTATCTCGCAGCAATTACCCCCTGTGGAGAGCTCAACTCGTGCCCTATTTGTTAGGTGTAGTGCCCGAAAGACAATTTGTGTAATTGTTTTTAACAATGGATGACAGATTTTATCTCACCTTATTACTTGCTTTGTGCTTGTAAATAATACACTGCTGCAAACCCTAAGTATATCAGTATGTAACCGCTTAACTCAGTGTATGGCATGCACGTGAGGATTGAGTTAGTGGTGATATACTTAAAGCTGATAGTCCGTGGTGAACTTAATCGAGTTTAGGGTCTCTTGATTAAAACACCAATAATGCGCCCTAACACCTTATGGTGTGATAGTCTTATCCGGTTTGTCGGTAGAGGGTACTACGTGGGGCATTTATATATGATGGCATTCATATAGATTGGACCGATTTAATCTGAATTTCTCGGTATAATTCCGTAATCGAGGAATCTTATTAAATCATTAGATGATCATATATGGATCAACCTTAATCTGAGGTGATCACAGTCTTCGCTTGTCCCGGGGTAGTGTTTGATGTGTTAGTTCTGATTCACTTAAATATGTGTTCCAAGCCACTTCTCATTGGCACTATCTCCGGATGAGTGAGTAGTTTCGATTTTCACGGAGACATGGAATCCATTCCTTCCTCATGGGGAAGTAGAGAGACGATCCCCTTATTTGTTAGCCCTAAGAAAGTGATCGATCCCGGAGTTCACATTTGACTAATTAGCTACTAGTCGGATATGTGTACTAATTGATCATCGAGGGGTTGATGGTAAATAAGGATAAGATATTCTCGAGTCGGGTTCACGGAGACTTCCCACTCGAATGGGACGATCTATGGAGGGTTAATCCGTATGTAGTGATTATATCAATGGACGCTTATTTACTACATGGGTTGAGTATAAGTATACATCTATAATCGGTAGAGTTCGATTTCGGGTTTATGGTGGCGTAATCCCGGAATTAATAATTAATGTACTTATTACATTCGATGAATAATTAATTATTGAGCTACTTGGTTATAGTCCATGGTCCCCGATGTGGTTCACGTAATTCGGAATGATATTCTTGTTATTTGGGCCTCAGTGATAATTAATTGGCTGGGCTAATTAATTGATATGCATGGATATTATTTAGTTGGGCTAAATAATATAATACACATAAAAGACATTTTATGTGGGCTTGAAACCCTACTAGGTGGCGCCTCCTACCTCTTAAAATGCAAGAATTAATTTTCTTGTGTGATTAATTATTTACTTGGTAAGTGATTAATTAATAAAAGATAATTGATTTGTAATTGATTGATTGATTAATCACAATCTTTTATAAATGGAATTATCCTTTATTGTGATTTCTTTTTAATTATTTATTTAATTAATTAGAAACTTGGAGGCCAAGGATTTACTCTCCTATAAAAGGAGTTATTCCAAGGGAAATTGGAAGGCATAATTCAACCACCACCTTAGAAAAAGAGAGAAAAATTTGTTTTTCTTGTCTAGGGTTTTAGAGGAAGAAAAACTTGGAGTTTTTTTCTTGGTGTTGCATATCAAGGAGGTTTGTGTATCAAGAAGGGTGTCCACTAACCACCGTTTGGAGAACACATCGGAAGATCAATGCTTCTCTTCTCGTTATTGGTAACATGATCTTAAACCCCCTTGTAGTAGTTTAAGTCCTTTAATTATGTGTTTTGATATATAAATCGTGATCAATCCGCTGTGCGTAGATCTAATTCGTTTAGATCTAAGAACCTGCATCCTTCTCTATTTACGTGGACAGGGCGTCCTAGGCTATATCGACGGCACCATCAAACGGCCGTCGGAGACCATCACTGCCGATGGTATCACCACTTCGAATCCCGCATATGAACATTAGGTCAAACAAGACGTCATGATCTTGTGCACAATTACATCCTCCTTGACCGATGATGTTCTCCGGCAGGTTTACACAGCGGCCACATCGGCTGACATATGGCGGGCACTGGAAACGAGCTTTGCTTCTCAATCACGCGCTCAACTCGTTCATCTACGTACCAAATTAGCATCCACCAGGAAAGGTATTATGATTATTCATGAATATTTTATGACTATCAAGACTATCACCGATGAATTGCAGATGGCCGGGTACCCGTTAAACACTGATGATATTATCACCTATTTGCTCGCTGGACTTCTTGTTGCCGTCTTATCTGCCCGATCTGATGTTACCATTGATGAGGTCTTCTCTCTTTTGCTAACCACTGAAGCCCGTCTTAACCAACATGCTCAAGCAAAGATGCACTCCTCCTTGCCGGCAGCCGCTTCTCCGACTGCCAATGTTGCAGGTTATCGGCCCTCCCAATCTCGAGGTCATAGTAATTCAAGCTATCAACATCCTTCTTCTTCAGGCCCTCAAAACAGCCCTAATTATGGCTCTCAACCCAACAGAGGCCGGGGCGTGGCAATCGTGGCCGTGGACGGGGTGCTCCACCTTCAACTCCTGGTGCTCAATGTCAACTTTGTGAAAAGTTTGGTCATACGGTCCATGATTGTTGGCATCGGTTTGATAACACATTTACGCCACCTCGCAACACCCGCAATGCCTAAGCTAACGTTGCCTCACACAACTCCTCCACCGATTGGGTTGCTGACACTGGTGCGACTCATCACATCACCAACAACCTAAGCAATCTCAATATCTCTGCCGATTCCTATGATGGCCCAGACAAAATTCATATCGGTGATGGTCAGGTTTGCCGATTACTCACTATGGTTCTTCTGTTTTAAACTCCCCCTCGCATTCATTTGTTCTTAACGATATCCTTGTTGCCCCTTCCCTTTATACTAATCTTCTTTCCGTTTCTCAATTTGACAAGCATAATTTTGTCTATTTTGAATTTCATCATGATTATTTCCTTGTGAAGGACTACTCGGGCCACATCCACCACATGGGCTTCCTTAAAGATGTCCTTTATCATTTTTCCACGTCCTTCAACCGCTTTCCTGCTCATGCTCTCGCTTCCTGCCGTCCCTCCGCTGCTCAAAGGCATCAACGTTTAGGACACTGTTCCTTTCCTGTTCTTCGTCAAGTTTTGCGTCAAAATAATGTGGCACCTGTTTCTGCCCCTACGTCAGTTTGTGTTGCGTGTCAAATGGCCAAGAGCCACAAACAGTCTTTACCTGTGTCTTCTTTTACGTCTTCGCACCCTTTGGATTTGGTTTATTCTGATGTATGGGGTCCTTGTGCCCAAGATTCTATTTATGGTTCAAAATATTATATTAGTTTTCTTGATGATTATACAAAATTCTTGTGGCTTTATCCATTGTGTCTAAAATCTGAGGTTGAATCCGTCTTCATGCAATTTAGCCAATTAGTTGAACGTCAATTCAATACTAAAATCAAGTCGGTTCAAACAGATTGAGGGGGGTGAGTATCGTCGTCTCCACACTTTCTTCTCCTCCATAGGTATTGATCATCGCTTATCGTGTCCTCACACCTCTGAACAAAGCGGTGCCATTGAGCGACGTCATCGTCACATTGTGGAAGTTTGTCTCGCCCTCTTAGCTCAATCCAATCTCCCCCTCCCCTATTAGGAAGATGCCTTTTTAACCGCCACATATCTCATTAATCGCTTACCCACAAAGGTCCTCAACCACAAATATCCGTACGAAATGGTTCATCATCGTCCGCCTGACTATTCGTTTCTTCGTGTCTTTGGCTGCGCATGTTGGCCCCATCTCCGTCCCTACAACTCTCACAAGACAGACTTCCGCTCCAAAACCTGCATCTTCCTTGGGTATAGTCCCAATCATCATGGCTACAAGTGCCTTGACCTTAGTACGGGCCGCATCTACATTTCCCGACACGTAGTCTTCGATGAGTCCTCCTTTCCCTATGTTAAACCTGCTCCTATCACTCATTACGACCCAGACTCCGTCCTTCTCCCCCTCCATGCTCACCATCACTTCCACTCCTACTCCGGCTTCTCCATTCCCATCCTCATCAGCTTTTCCTTCTCATCCTCCCTCACTCTCTCCATCACGATCTCCTCCTCCCACACCGCCTTCGGTCTCCTCATCTACTCACTCCTCGGATCCTCCCCCTTCTCCATCCCCGCCGCCCCACCAGATGATCACTCGCTCCAAAACCAATACTCTGAAACCGAAATAGCTTCATCCTGACTTCATTCGTCATCCTCCTCCCAAAGCCTTCACCGCTTCCCTTGATCATGTTGAACCCACCTCTGTCACTGAAGCCCTCAAACACCGTGAACGGAGGGATGCCATGAGAGATGAGTTTAATGCTTTGGTCCATAATGACACCTGGGATCTCGTTCCTTATTCACCGACTCAGAATGTCCTTGGCAATAAATGGGTCTTCCGCATTAAACGCCATACAGATGGTCACATTGAGCACTATAAGGCTCGCTTGGTCGCTAAAGGTTTTCATCAGGAAGCTGGGGTTGATTTCTCGGAAACATTTAGTTCGGTTGTCAAACCCGTCACCATACGTCTTTTATTGTCTCTTGCTATCTCACATAATTGGTGTATTCGACAGGTGGATATTCAAAACACATTCTTACATGGTTTTCTCTCCGAAGAGGTTTATATGCGTCAACCATAGGGGTTCCAACATCCAGATTTCCCCACCCATGTTTGCAAACTCAAGCGCAGTCTCTATGGGCTTCGTCAGGCTCCTCGTGCCTGGTTCTCTTGTTTCACTGATGTCCTCCGTTCTTTTGGCTACCGCCCGTCCAAGGCGGACACCTCCTTATACATTCTGACACAGAGCTCTCATTCTGTTTTTGTTTTGATTTATGTTGATGATGTTCTTATTACAGGTAGCTCTCCAGATCTTGTGCAGTCCACTATTACCCACCTATCTTCTCATTTTCCTGTCAAAGATCTTGGCTCGCTTTCCTATTTTCTCGGTATCGAGGCTCTTCATACTTCTGATGGATTGCTCTTGACTCAGCGAAAATACATTTATTCTCTTCTTCAGCGCTCTGGTATGGACAATCGTAAACCATGTGTTACACCTATGGCATCTAATCTCCGCCTCAGCCGTAATGACGGTGCCCCTTTTGCCGACGTCTCTCTTTATCGTAGCATTGTGGGTGGTCTTCAGTATCTCTCCTTCACTCGTCCCGATATTGCGTTGGCGGTCCACAAAGTTATCAAATTCATGCATGCTCCCCGTGATGCTCATTGGGGTGCGGTTAAGCGTATCTTGCGTTACTTAAAATACACTATTTTTGATGGGTTACTATTTCGGCCTTCTTCTCCTCCTCAACTTCAGGCTTTCACTGATGCAGACTGGGCCTCTGTTCCTGATGATCGTCGTTCTATTGGGGCATACTGCATCTATCTTGGTTCCAATCTGGTTAGTTGGCACGCCAAACAACAACAAACAGTGGCCAAATGTAGTACTGAGGCCGAATACAAAGCTCTTTCTCATGCCGCCTCTGAACTACAATGGATTATTTCTCTGCTCCGCGAAATGGGTGTTTCTCTTTCACAGCCACCCACTCTCTGGTGTGACAACATTGGTGCCACATACCTCACTGCAAATCCGGTGTTTCATGCCGGCACGAAGCACATTGAAATTGACTTCCATCATGTTCGCGAATTGGTTGCCAATAAAACGCTTCGGGTCTCCTTCATCTCTTTCAAAGATCAGCTCGCCGATATTCTCACTAAGCCACTCGGTCATGCTCGCTTTAATCACTTGAAGACCAATCTCCATGTCCATTCCATTCCCATGGGATTGCGGGGGCGTATTGAAGCACAACTTGCTCCACAAGACAAGTGAGCCGCCTTAGGGTTGTGTATTAGTCATTAAGGCTTTTCCGAGTTTACCCCTGATGTAACAACTGTTAGGATCAAGCACTTACCGTTGTACTAAAACCAATTGGTGGTAGTAAAGGCGCAAAGGCAAGACCAAACTAGGCCAACAAGACAAAGAGGCCCAACACTTGCACAATAAACTGAGGGAGCCAGGGTTTGATCCCATGACCTCCCGCTCCGATACCATGTTAGGATCAAGCGCTTACCGTTGTACTAAAACCAATTAGTGGTAGTAAAGGCGCAACTTTATTTCCTTTAACAACAACTATATGTAAGACTGATTGTAATCCTTATTAATCAATGAAAAACACAATGTTTGTTATTCTAATAAATAAAAAGGATTCGTAATTTAGGATATTTCTACATTCCCAATGGACGAGTGACGGGCACAGGATGTCGACAACTAAAAAAATGGCGCAAACAAAATGCATACTTAGGTCCACCTATGTCGGCCATAGTTGTTACAAGATAATTTTGGAGTGTTTTGTTTGTCATCGAATAAGCAACCACATTAATAGCTATATATATATATATATATATATATATATATATATATATATAAAATTTCCTTTTCTCACTTTGTGGACTTTGTTCACAAAGTTTTGCTAGTTTGGTGAAAGTCGGCAATTGACGGGTTCTCATAGAAGTATGTTTGATTATTTTAATCTATAAATCGGGTCTTAATTTTGAGTTACATAACAATCTATGCGTACTGATGGTTCAGGAAAAAACGATCTATGCGTAAACTAAAAATCTCTACAATTCAAAAGTTGAATATGATATTGACGATGTCCAAAATTGTTTATGTTCTTCCGATGCTTCTTTTAGTTTCTGGTAACAATTTCTTCCATTTTTCGTGACAAGAATGATATTTAATCGATTTACTACAGACTAATTGTAATTTACTACGCACTTGCAGTAGTTAATGCAGGCACTTTTTTCACATGCTCAAGAAAAACATGTGATCGTATTACTGGAGAAGATAACTGCCCAGTCAATTGCGGATGTGTTTATGATCCTTCAACACAAGTGTCTTATTGTGAAGACTTTTCTCGTATACCCTCTTTATGTTCGATATCTCCTTGCGATCTTTCTGAAGATGTAGATCGATGTCCAAGGACATGCTTCTGTGCCTTTGACGGACTAGTGTCTTATTGTGCAGAGTTTGGTCTTATACCATTTTCATGTGGACTGTCGTCTTGCGAAATTACTGAAGAAGAAGATCCATGTCCAAGTGGATGCTTCTGTACCTTTGATGGATTGGTGTCTTATTGTACAGAAAATGTTGTGACGTCTTAGGGATGATATGTTTGTTTGCTTCAAAAGGTTTATATAAAATCTAGACGCAAATTGGTTCTATTTCTGAGTTTTTATGATGAATAGAAGGGCAAAACACATTAAGAGCCCTTAAATTATTCAGATCGTAACATTTCAGCCCTCAAACTTTATTTTGTAATAGTTTGGCCCTTAACGGTTTAAAACGTAACCTTTTGGCCCTTCCGGCCATTTTCATGTCATACGATCAAAATAGTTTAAGGGCTCCTAGTGTTTTATTTGTCCTAAATGGAAAAAATGTGTGGTGAGTTGATATCAGATAGAAACATTATGCATACCCTTTGTTGTAAACTTAACTATTTAGCAATCATCTTATATTAGTAGATTATTTATGTTTAAATTGGAAAAAGATTAATGGTATGTTTGTTAGACGATAATGGAATGGAATGGAATGAAATGATTTTTCATTCAATTCCAATGTTTGTGTATGACTATGAGGTAATGGAATGGAATGAAATTTTATTCCAATGGAATGAAAAAAAAATCATTTTCATTCCTTCCAAAATGGATGTAATGCGATGGAGTAAAATAAAAATCAACAAAACAAGTGGGTGATGTGGTAAGAGTGGGTGAGTGGTAGGGTAGATAATATGGGGTTGGGTTGGGAGGGATAAGGTAGGGTAGGGTAGGGTGGGTAATGGTGGAGTAGAATAGGTGGTGGGGTAAGGTAGGTAGAATACGTAGGGTATGATAGGGTGAGATAGGTGGGCTGGTGGGTAAGGTAAGGTAGGGTGGAGTGGTGGGTAGGGTATGGTAGAGTAGGGCAGGGTGGTAGGAAAGGTAGGTTAAGGTGGGGTGGTGGGTAGGGTGAGGTATGGTTGGGTGAGGTGACGAGAGAGTATATGGTAGGGTGATGGGTAATGTAGGGCAGGTAAGGGTGGGGTGGTGGGTATGGTAGTGTAGGGTAAGGTGGGGTGATGGGTAAGGTAGGGTAGAGTGGGGTGGAAGGTAAAGTAGGGTAAGGTAGCGTGGGGTGATGGGTAAAATAGGGTAGATTTAGGTGGTGGGTAGGGTAAGGTGATGGTGGAGTATGGTGGGGTGGTGGGTAAGGTAGGGAAGAGTGTGATGGTGTGTAGGGTAGGGTGGGTATAGTGGTAGGAGTGTAGGTAAGATAGGGTGGATAGGGTACTGATATGGGTGGGTGATTGTGTAGTAAGGCGGGGTAAGGTAAGTGGGATGGGTAGGATAGGATATGGTGAGATAAGGTAGGGTAGGTGAAGGTGGAGTGTTGAATGTCTACAAAGAATCAGCTGTGATTCTAAAGGGTGTCAATAAAGGAAGCTTGTATCTGGTCCTGATGTTGTTGCATCACTAAAGTTCACCAGTCAAACTTGATCAAGTTGTGGCATATGAGACTTGGTCATATAGGTGAAATATGGATGCAAATTCTGTCGAAAGATGATCTTCTTGGGAGATATAAGGTCAAGAATCTGGACTTTTATGAGGATTGTGTGTTTGAGAAGCTACAATATTTGGTGTGATGTCCAGGGACCATCAAAGGTGGAAACATTGGGTGGTCACATATGTGTCTTTCATTGATGATTATTCAAGAATGACTTGGGTGGAGATGATGAAACACAAAAGTGATGCATTTAAGAGTTTCAAGCCGTGGAAGACCTTGGTGGAGAATCTGACATGCAAGAAGATTAAAAGGCTCCGAACAGATAATGGTCTAGAATTCTGATGGTCTGAGTTTGATCAGTTCTGCAAAGATGATGGTATTTCCAAACACTATACAGTCACAGAAACCCCTTAGTAGAATGGTGTTGCAGAAAGGATGAATCAAACTCTTCTTGAGAGGGCTAGGTTCATGCTCTCTAATTTTGGTTTGTCAAGATGATTTAGGGCAGATGCTGTGAGTACAACTTTCTACTTAATGAACACATGATCTCACACATGGATCAATATCAAAACACCAATTTAGATGTGGTCAGGCAAGCCTGTAGATTACTCAGGTCTGAGGGTTTTTAGGATCACAATTTATTATCATGCCAGTGAAGGTAAGATGGAGCCAAGAGCCAAGAAAAGAGTGTTTGTACGGTAGGAAGATGGAGTTAAAGGGTATACAATCTTGTCATTAGCTGAAAACAGGGTTATACTTAGCATGAGTGTAATCTTTGATGAAAACTCTATGCTTACTCATTTGTGATATCTATGTCTTAATCTAAAACCAATGTTGATTTTGGCAACATGTGGAGCTTCAGGTTCAATCAGCTGAGCTATATAATACAGTTGAGGACAATCAACATTCAAACATGGAACAACCATTAGTTCTGATGCCATTAGATATGAACCAGTCAGATGACACTCAAACAACTGAGATTGGTCAGCAGAGTATAGCTATCAACAGAGCTAGAATAACAAATTTTTGGACCTCCCAAGAGGTATGGGTTTGAGGATATTGTTGGATATGTACTTCATGTTGCTGAAGAGGTGGATGGTTCTGAACAAAACATCTACATGGAAGCTGTGTCATGTTACGAGGCATCTCAATGGCTTGCTGCCATAGGAGATGAAATAGAGTCATTACTGAAGAATAAGAGTTGAGATTTGGTCAAACAACCATATGAGAGGAGGATAGTCACTTGTAAATGGGTCTTCAAAAAAGGAAGGAATGTCACCAGCTGAGGGCATCAGATATAAGACACGTTTATTTGCAAGAAGGTTCATTTAAGGGGTGGACTATGATGAAATATTCTCACCAGTACACACTTCCATTAGGGTGATGTTAGCTATGGTTGCACATCAAAATCATGAATTTGAGCAATTACATGTGATGACAGCCTTTCTACATGAAGATGTAGATAAGCATATATACATGACTCAGCTAGAGGGGTTCCAAGTTCCTAGAAAAGAAGGGTATGCTTGCATGTTGAATAAATCCTTGTATGGACTTAAGCAGGCTCCAAGGAAGTGGTATAAGATGTTTGAAAGTTATATGATCAATATGGGCTACAACATAAGTCCATTTGATTGTTGTGTGAATCATAACAAGATGAATGATGGTTCATTCATCTATCTAGTCCTGTACGTGGATGATATGTTGATAGCAGCTATGAATAAGTCTGATGTTTAAAATCTAAAGAATCTGCTCAGTGCTGAATTTGAAATGAAGGATTTGGGTGCAGCAAAGGAAATTCTGGGGATGAAGATCTATAAAGACAATAGTAAGAAGAAGCTTTTCTTGTCGTAGAAGGATTATATTTAGAAGATATTATCCAGGTTTGGCATGTCAGCTGCTAATCTAATAGATACTCTAATGGCACCAAATACACGCCTGTCTGTTTATGCTTCACAACCTGTTGAGGAGAAGGAATACATGTCAAAGTTTCCACATGCTAGTGCAGCAGGTAGTCTAATGTATGTTATGGTCTGTACTAGACCTGATTTGGCACAAGCAGTCAGTGTTGTCATCAATTTTATGGCTCAACCTGGAAATGAACATTGAAAAGCAGTTAACAGGGTGTTCAGGTAACTTGGGGGGAGGCAACCCAGCCCTAAATAAAACAGTGTGGAATTGAAAGGGATCTTGGAATATCTGCCTATGTGCTCTTATGTGAATTTATGCCTTGACTATGATATGTATGCTAGTGTGATGCTTTCTATGAGGAGTGTGCATCTGTGGCCTGTCTACCATGCTTAGATGTTCTGTACTTTACCCGTAGCGGTTATTTTGCCATCTATAGTGATTCATTTTATGCGTTACATATTGCGTACCCCCATATCCCTATTCGATGTTTTGGCACGAGGACCATGTCCCGTGCATGCTTTGCTTTGGTTGTATCTATTTTGATCTAGGGATTCGGGTCGTGCTTACACGAGGCTATCACGGGATTCTTGTTTTTGACATGCATGCTATAGCCGATATTTTCTTTATATATACATCTCCATGTTTGTGTTACCTACACTTAAGGTTTCGGCTTTTCGTTGTAGAAAAAGTCTTTGTGTTTACTTTGTAGCACATGCACCCTGGGAGATTCATTTGCGGCTGTTGCATTGCATTGGATGAGCTTTGCCGACAGTTCAGCTAAGTTTTTTTTTCCTTTCTCACTCACACACTGAGGATAGTGCTTCGTTTAAGTGGGGGGGGGGGGGGAGGAGACTTAGCTTCACTGTTTTTGTTTTTTATGCCATGTTTTCATATACTGGAATGATTTGTAGGCTTAGTTTTTGCTATATCGTGTGAATTTGAGCCATATTTTAAAAAAAAATTCATGGATTGATGTTGTGTTATATGTTGAATCATGATATCCTTAGGTTAAGTGTTCTACAATTGAGTAAATGCATGCGAGTTAAGCCGTGATCTTGTTATAAAAATGGACTACACACGCACTTAATAGCTTGAATATCGTGAGTTATGGTAATTAGTGATGCTTATAGTTGTCATAGTCTATTCTGTTACCTAGAACTTATACCATTAACTTCGAGGCGAAATAGAAAGGTCAATCTTGGTAGATTAAAGGATGACGGTCCTGGCATTTCTTTGACCCAACTAGAGCCAACCCTATACATAATTTCCACAGAAACCCCTCCGAGCCTTTGTAGGGTGGTTAGACTCCCACCCGAACATAGCCATTCGTTGATTAGCCTATAATTACCGTCCCTTAGCCTTTATTTGTGGTCTACATTTCTTTGGCACCCTACGAGTGAGTTTTAATCTTATTTTGGGCACACTTGCTACCACAAGTGTGGGGTGGTGAAGTTGTGTATCAAAGTATGGTGTTGGTAAATCTTTTGTACTATGAATGAGAAGGGATAGAAAAAGTGTTGGTGTTTGGTTTATAAAGAAAAAAAAAAGAAAAAGAGAAAAAAGAATAAAATTGAGTCAAAGTTTGCCGGAAAAATGGCTATGTATTAATTCTTCCAAAGTGGCGTTGGTGGACGAGTTCTCATTGAAGTATGTTGGAATTTGAGAGTAAAGAAGGAGAATGTTTGCTTGAACCAAGCTAAGGAGGTGAATTATGAGGCAATTTCAAGAAATTTTGATTAAGCTCACTCATTTTTCTCTTTTGATATTCTTTTTATCCTTTCGTTTAGCCCCGGCCCTAGCCTAACGTTACAACCTTGCAAGTCCTACCGACCTTAGTTAGCCAGGATTTGACCTCGATTAGTGGAGATGTTTATGAAGTATAAGCCTATGGTGTAACAACAATAGTCATGCATCTATAATCTGAACCGGTTAACTGTGATGAAAGAATGAGAAGCTATGCACACACTCACATTCCGTTTTTGTAATAAGGTAGGATTAGACTCAATTGCACTTGCCTGGTTGTTTTCACTTGCCCTTTGCATATGATGATCCCGTGTAAGACTACAATGTTGACTCTATGTTACATTTTAGAGTCGCTTTGTTTGCTCGAGGGCGAGCAAAAGCTAAGTGGGGGGTAGTTGATGGGAGTCAAATTGTAGTGTATTTCTTATATGAGATTACCTCTTTTTACGAGTTATTCATGGTTATTTTGGGCTATTATGGGTGGTATATGAACGATATTCACTTATATGCATGTTTCGAGACTAAAGACGTTTTCGTCCTAAAAACTCGTGTTTTATGTGGATTTCGTTACGTTTATGTCAATGTATATTATGCCTTGGTGTTCGGGTCTTTGTTTTCAGGCTTATATTGATGTATAAGCTTGAGAATAAGGGAGAGAGTCTCGAGAAAGAACGAGATTTGGGGCCAAGGAGGAGAAAAGAGTGAAGAATCATTGATGAAATCTAAACCAGTCACTTCAGGGGCATTTTGGTCACACTTGGGGACACTTTCAAGAAGAGTTTTCTTGATGAAAGTTGTAGAGCATTGAATCATATTTCCAATGCATTTTGAATCATCTCATTTGGAGCCATAGAAGTGAAGTTATGATAAAAATATTGAAGCTTGGTGCAAACTGGCGTTTGGACGAGTCAAACTGGCGTTCACATGATACTGAAAGTTGGGTTTTCAGGCAACCTAGCGTCCAAATCACCTCAAACGCACGTTTGGATGGGTTCGGCCCAACTTGTATAAGGCAAACTGGCGTTTGCAAGGATGCAAACTGGCGTTTGGCCCCGACAGCATCAGATTCGTCGTACCTTTCCATTAATATTTATTTTGACCCATGTTGGAGGCATTTTCTGGCCAAGTCGTCTTCAGTAAAGTTGTAGGTGATTGAACAAGCTTTACAACGCATCTTGAATCGTTCAAATCGGAGCCCTACACAGGAAGTTATCGCTGATTTACTGAAGATAGGTCAAGTTGGGCCAAACTAGCGTTTGCCAAGCTCCAAACGGGCGTTTGTGACCGACAGGAGCAGATTTTCGACCTACATTATAAATACGCAGCTCATTCAGCCCCTATTATCATCCTGGACGACTTTGGGAATCTTAGGGGTGATTTTAGGGCGGTTTTTGAGTAGTTTAAACACCGTTTGATCCCCATATTCCATAGATTAATTCCATTGATTCTACATACTTTTTATTAGATTAAATTTCTGTTTCAACACCAAAGATTCGACTTTTAGCGCAGTACCTTTACTCAATATTCAAGGTTTGATTTTTATGATGATTATGCTTTCGTTTATTATTGTTCTTAGTATAATTTCCTTTAATTACTTTGTTGTTAGTATGATTATGAGTAGCAAAAGTAGTTGTGCAGCCGAATTATGTGAAAACGGGTGAAAATCCCAAAGGGGATGAGATGGGAGTTGTGTAACGCTTAATTAAACGTTTGTATGATGAATTCATGTTCTAAAACTTGTTTTTATTGTTTTAATAGCTTTGAATGAGATTGACAACCTTGTTCACTGTTACACACACATCGACCTTATATATGTATTTTCCGGCGAGGTGTGGGATACGGGTTTTAGAATCACTAGACATAGCCTTGATTGTTAGATTGACAACCTAGCTAGACGTTAGGACTATGCCTATGTGAGGTTCTTATCGGGTTTCCGAGCGGCTCATTATTCTGGTCAACCATGTTAGGCGAGTTAGCTTTCTAAATGGAGGGTTAATAAGCCTAGTATAGGGGGTTAAGCAAGAGTTGTTCAGACTTTAACGCAAGAATAAGGAGTTGACACCCGTGGATGTCATATAAACTGAATTGGATAGGTAGGTCGTTTAAGACACACTCCTTGTCAAGTCTTTCCTGTGGGGTAGAAGTAACCTGTTGGATCGTAGTTCGGCTCTGCCTTTTAATCACCTAGAGAAATCCATTAGAATAATATTTATTTTCTGCATTAGCTATAATACTTTTCACTTAATATTGACCTGAACCAAGTTTAGACGTCGACTTTGGTACTTCACTATTATTCCTTGTGGATTCGACCTTGAAACCTCTATACTACCGTTGACCCGATACTCTGTCGGTTAAGGTTAGTTAGAGCTGTAAACGAGCCGAACCGAACCGAACACCTGTTGTTTGAATTCGAGCTCGTTTACCAAACGAACGTGTTCGTGATCGTTCGTTTATTAAACAAACACAAAATCTTGTTTGAGTTCGGCTCGGCTACAACATTATAGTATTCGGACTCGGCTCGTTAGGCTCGTGTATCCGTATTTATTCTGCTTTATTTTTTTTTTACCAGATTAATTTTTTTTTTTTTGAGATTTTTTTTTCCAGATTATTAAGTTGGGAAAAAAACAGTGAATTGCGCACCAAATTTCAAACAATACTCAAATAAACATCATATCCATAATTTCAATGAAAAAACAAAAAAGATTTGCACACCAAGATTCATAATTTAAAATAAACAAGAGAAAAATCTCAAACATCATACACCATAACATAAGTCTGGAACATCATTAAAACTAAATCAAAAGTACTTATCAAAATTAAGAACTCCGAAGTACATGAAAAGAAAAGGAACAAAAAAAAACATCTTGCAACTTGTACTAGTCTCGGCAAAAGATAAGACATGCCGTTTTCATTCGTTTTGCTCCCATAACCACAATTTCCTTTGAAGGCACATTCTCAAGTGGCGTTGATAATATATAATTGTACCACCTGGTATTTTGGTGAACATTTCTTTACAGTGGTTGCATTGTATTTTAGCAATGTCTCCATGCTTAACTTCAATCATTTCATCCCATACTTTTGAATATTTCTTTCTTTGTTTCTTGTAATATGTTTCTTCATGAGATTCATTACCTGACATGTCTGGAACACAAAAGCAAACAAACAAAATAGATTATGTGAAGTAATCATTTGAAACAAACCATCATAACTTGATATAAAGAATTAAATCATAAATCATATATATGAATTAGGATTGCTAAGAAAATATATCACCACAAATTCAATAGTCAATGAACAAAAAAAAGCAGCAGTCAAGAAAATATATCACCACATTATGCGTACTTAACAACCGAAAAAATTTCAACAATAAAAAACGAAAATAAGCAATAAGAAAAAATGAGATTAATAATTTCTAATCGATATTTAATTACTCAATATAAAAGCTGAGATTAAGAATTTCTTAATCTGCTGTTCAAGAAAAAAAATGAGAGATTAAGAATTTCTGATCAATATTTACTCGATCTAAAAGCTAAACATGCATGGCAAAAAAAAAATTAAAAAAGAATGTATCATCTCCTTGATCAAATCAAACAAACTGAGATATTTGGACAAGTTTATGGATCCTACCAATAAAACAAAAATAGAGAAGATATCATATAGTTGTGCAGAATTGTCCTATGAATAAAAAATGGTGAAGAGATATTAAGCGCATAGAAAAACTTACAATTAAAGAATATATAGGATTAGGAGCATTTTTAGGAATATATATAGGAAGATAGACGAATTAGTGAATCAGTGATAATCTTCTTCTTCCGAATTAAGGATGATATGAAATTGAAAATATGGAGATGGAGTAGACTGTACAATTAAAGAATACATAGGATTAGGAGCATTTTTTTGGCTGATTCAACATTGTTCAAACGTTGGAGAATGGAGAACGACCTTTAGTCTTCTACAATTTTTATTTTATTTAACACAAGTCTTGTACAATTAATGAGATGTAAATTACTAGATTTAATTGGAGTGGGAATAGTTTAAGTAGTCAAAGGGGCGCTGTTTGGAGTCGTGGGAAATTAATGCTTCAGAAATAGGGAATTGTTCTAATAATATAACATTGGGTTTCTCTGGAGGGGAAAAAAAAACATGGGCTTCTCCACTTCAAAAGTGTGCTGGGATATTTATGAAATGTATACATATATGGCTCGCGAACTTAACCGAGCGCTCGCGAGCTTAGCTCGTGTTCGTTCGTTAATAAAACGAGCTTGATTATTAGTTTGAGCTCGATTCGTTATCTCTCACAAACAAACGATCACGAGCTTAACCGAGCCGAACACGAGCTTGTTCGCAAACAGTTCGGTTCGTTTGCAGCACTAAGGTTAGTGGTTAAGTATTTTGCTATCAGATATCTGCTAATCTTTTTGACTACTTCAACGGCTGGAGGGCCGGTCGCTTCCGTGGCTACCAAATTGAAATGAGCTGTGTTGTGAAAGCTCGCAAATTGACGGACGAATTATGTTGAAGATTGTGCAAGTGTTGGTAGAGATTGCCCACACTTGAGAATATATAAGATGTTAATTATCAAACTCCCCAACAGCTTAAGATTTTGTGAGAGACAACAGTCTAACATTGTATCAGTACCAGAGGTCACGAGATCGAACCAACACCCCCCTCAAGTGTGTGCTATCTCTCCCAACACTTGCTATGAGCTTACATGTTTGAGTTGTTTGAGTGATATTTTCATCTGAGATATTTTTTAGCTGAAATCTGGTGATCACATTTGAAGTTTGGTGTTCACGTTTGAATCAACTTTGAGTCTGAATGTTGTTACATCTGGTAGTCCACGTCTAAATTCTGTGAAGACTACGTCTGGGTATTTTGGAAAAATACCCAGTTGGTAATTATATCGGCTAGGCTAAGGTTCCCAATGCTGTAAGTACCAACAATTATTGTAATAGACATAAGTATCTTTGTAAATTTCCGTACATAACAAAATATCATCTTTCTGTCTGTGGATTAGTCGGCACATTTCCGGAAACCACGTTAAATGTATGTTTCTTCTTGTTTCTGTTTTTGTTTGATTGTTTTACGTTTATTGCTTATGTTTTCTGGGTTTTTTCTTGCAATATGTTACGACAAACACCTTTGTGTGTAAGGTGTTTGATGTAATTCCATAAGGGAATGACTTGGGTTTTCACTACTAACAAATCATCTTTGTTCTTAGGCTTCAACAATCATTGCAACGTTATTCATGTGATTCACTGTCGTAATTCACTCTATTTCAGCTTTGAATTTTAGAAATTACGTCGGAACGCAGTCATTGTGTTCTTAAAATAAGTAGCACAAATGTATAAGAGCCCTTGCATATTCGATCTCACGCGCATAATATGTTGTCATTTTTGTAAAACTTTTGAAAGGATGTCATTTTCTCTAATTTATATTCTTATTTTGTCATTCTATTCTAATGTCAATTTATTAAAGGTTTGCCGAAATTGAAGTTTGGCTAGATAACAAGATTTTGTTCCTTTTAAAAAAAAATAAAAAAAAAAAGAATTTAAAGAAAAATAAATGTTTGTAGACAAAGTTTTTTTTACCACTTATGGTTTGAGAAGGTATCTGCTTATCTTTTTGACTACTTCAACGGCTGGCCTGCCTCGATCAGTGGCTAACAAATTGAAATGAGCTGTGTGGTGAAAGCTCGCAGATTGACGAATTCTCATAGAAATATGATTTTTAATTTACATAATCGAACATGATCGAGCTAATTTCAATCTATAAAATCGTGTATTAATTCTGAGTAACATAACTTTCTAATCAAAGCAGAAACTAAAAATCTCTACAATTCAAAAGAAGAAGATTTATGATAATGAAGATATCCAAAATTGTGTATATTCTTCCGATGCTTCTTTTCGCTTCTGGTAATTAAAACATTCTTCGTTTTTCTTCGTTGCTTGCAATTTTATCTTAAAAAACAATAATGAAAAATGGGATATGGTTTAATTAATTATCCATGTCCTTGCCAAAAATTAGGTTTATATATGTGATTATTTTTTTAACAGTACTGACTACTGACTATGGACTTGCAGTAGCTACATGCTATCGTAAGAATTGTTCAAAGACTACTTGCAACCGTATAACTGGAGAAGATGACTGTGCATCCCATTGTGATTGTGTTTATGATCCTTCAACACAAGTGTCTTATTGTGAAGACTTTTCTCGTATACCCTCTTTATGTTCGATATCTCCTTGCGATCTTTCTGAAGATGTAGATCGATGTCCAAGGACATGCTTCTGTGCCTTTGACGGGCTAACGTCTTATTGTGCAGAGTTTGGTCTTATACCATTTTCATGTGGACTGTCGTCTTGCGAATTTACTGAAGAAGTAGATCCATGTCCAAGTGGATGCTTCTGTACCTTTGATGGATTGGTGTCTTATTGTACAGAAAATGTTGTGACATCCTAGACGCAACATCAACCTGTGGTTGTAACTGGTTCAATTTCCTAGTTCTTATAAAGAGCAAAAGACAGTGAGAGCCCTTAAATTATTCATATCGCAACATTTCAGCCCTCAAACTTTATTTTGTAATTTGGCCCTTAAACTGTTTAAAACGTAACATTTTGGCCCGTCCGGCCACTTAATTTCACACCAAAACAAGGGCTGAAATGTTACGATCAAAATAGTTAAGGGCTCCCAATGTTTTATTTTTCCTAAATGAAAAAAAAAATGTGTGGTGAGATGATATTTTGTTAGACGGTAAGTATCTTATCTCCTTGCGATCTTTCTGAAGAAGTAGATCGATGTCCAAGTCCATGCTTCTGTGCCTTTGATGGGCTAGTGTCTTATTGTGCAGAGTTTGGTCTTATACCATTTTCATGTGGTGTAACATCCCGACTTTTCGAAAAAGGGCAAAAACGTCTTTTAACATAAGGTTCAAATTTATAATATTTAAATAAAGAATTTAAGTTTTATTTAAAATATAAAGGGAAGTTAATGGGAGTTAATAATTATGGGAAATTAGGGATAAGGACACAATCTAAAATATTTTTAAGTAACAGGACAACTACATATTTTTTATAGGGAGAAGGACAATGCGCATAATTTTTATAGCGAGAAGACAAACAGTGAATCCCAAAAATCGGTGAATCTTCGGTGAATCCGAAATCGGTGAATTCGACGTTGAATTTCGACGAGTGAATCCGAAAATTAGTGAATTTCGGACGATGAATTTTGAAAATTAGTGGATTTTAATGATTGAATTTCGTCAAATGAATTTAAGCAGTGAATTTCAAACACAAGTGAATTTCGACAGTGAATAAATAGTTTTGTCCTTTATGCAAAAGTTTTAAAAAACTGTCCTTCTACTCAATTGATGAAATATTTTTGTCCTTCTCCCTCATTCCCCCTAATAATTAATATCAATCTCTTGGAGGTTATTTTCAAGATTAAAACTTCCCACACTCATAACTCTTCCTTTCTAAAAATCTGAAGAAAAAAAAAACCGCTCTGCGTTCCTTCTACATATTTTCTTTGGAAAAGGAGATAAACTTCAAAAATTCATATCTTCTAATCCGTAGTTTCGTTTTGCAGCCACAAATAGTCAAAACGATCGTCTCAGAGCGTAGATTATTCTAAAAATACTCTTACAGGAGATAATCAAGGTTTGGTTAACTCATTTTCTGCTGCAAATCGTAAAAGATCATGATGTTTTGTGTTTTAGGGTTTTGGGCATAACTTTTGATCCGTGAATCCGTTTAGAAATCTGAAAATACCGCTGGAATCGTGAGAAGACGAGGATCGTTTTGATACAAGAATTTGGGTCTGATTCTCAGGTATGTTAGAGTCGAATTTCTGCTGTGAATTAATGAAAAGGATCATGAATTCATGTTCTAGGGTTTTGTTTCGTAGTTCTTTGTTTAGAAGCTTTGATCATCAATTAATTCATGTTAATTGTGATCTTTTAGATCTTGTTTGAGGCCTGTTTAAGTGCTGCAGAGATTAGTTTTGGTTTGTGTTTCAATCAAGTAAGAGGCACTTCCTAATGTTTAATTAAAATTTTATGATGTTAAGGTTGAGCTTTTGTGTTGATTTCTTGATTGTAAATCATGTTAATTGTTGTTGTTGTAGTACAAGATGTTATGGTATGTTTAAAGGCTGTATTTCTGCTGTTTTGATGTGTATTTTTGGTGATAAACATGTTTGAAAGGTTGTAGAATCGAGAGAAGTGTTGAAAATCAGGTTTAGGGCATGTAAAGTTAGAATGCACACGCATTCCCTTGAATGCACACGCATTGATCTTGCTTTTTGGAAATATGAGGTTTGAGCTATGTGTCGAGTTTCAAGTTTTTTTTCTTGATCTACAAAAAGAAACATTAATAAACATTCATGAACATTACAAAGCAATGAATAAGCTTATGATGCGCTTGGTTCTGCACCGGATGAATTCTTAAAGGGAATTGAAATTCGGGACCGTCGGAAGAGTAAGAGTGGCCTTGTGCTTTGATGAATTAGTATTCATCGATGTTTGTGTAATTGCTAGATTGAGTCTGAGAGTCTAAGAAGAGGGAGTAGGGAGCCTTTTGTCCTGAATGAACCTAGGTGGCTAGCTAATCACTTAATAAACGTATTTGACTAGATAAAAGGTTGAACATCATGAGAGCTTGGATAGGCACAGTACAATATCGGCAATTTGATGTTTGGCCAGATAAAGTGGCGATGATCACTGCCGGATTCTAGACCCGCCAGATAAAGTAGTGATCATTCCGCCGGACAAACTCACGAACGAGATATGCATTCACCGGTCGACTCTCAGGGTTGGCGGATAAAGTGGAATGATTATCTCGGAACCGCTAGAGATTTATCTCTATAGGGTTGCGTCTTCTGTCTTAGTGCATATCTCTCTAAGTGTAGTGCCCTCGCAAACATGCTGTAACAAAGATAAGTTAAGTTAGAAATGTTTAGTCACGACATGTTGATGAGCATGAAGTGAACTCCAGAATTGAGTCGGTCTCATAAATATAACTTATTAAAAATTAATGAACCTTTCGTTGTAAGACTTGATTATACATTAGCTTATTCCTCTTGCTAAGTACTTTGTACTTACCTCAATTGCATATGTTGTTTTGTGTGCTTTTGGGGTGAGAAGACGAACAGGTTGTCTTTGAGCTCGTTGAGGAGTTCGATGATGTTTTGATGACGTTGGTGCTGATGATGCTTTCTTTACATTCTTTTAAAGGTTGTACTATAGTATGTTGTAGATTCTTAAATAACATGTTGTACTTTTATTCCAAGTTTGTAAGACAAGTGTTGTATCTTTATTTTGTCATCGTACGTTGTAAGATTTATCTCGTTGTTGTAAGCTTTTCCTTTCTACTCCTAGTCGGTTTGTATTCTATTCTAGTAGCATTTATGATTTTACCCGAGCCTTTTGGGCTTCCGTTGGTTTAATTATGATACGGCGACGTAGAGGTTGGCGTATAATATTGGATTTATTTAATGTTATACACGCCAAACGTTCTCTTCCAGATAAGGGCTCGGTATCCGGGAGCGGGGCATTACAGTTGGTATCAGAGCGAAGCGTTCCTTGCTTTTCTAGGCTTCCATCCCTCCATTCCTTATGATAAGACTTCTTTAGACCACTTAGTAACCATTCCGACTTCCTTGATCTTTCAGAATGGTAGGAACCCGTAGAAGTTTCTTTACTAAACTAAGTTCTGTTCTCAGGATAAGGTATCTTGGATCTTTTAGAACCTTTCTGATCTCTCTTGTTCTTGGTGGTAATTTTCGTAAAGCTAATAATCCTTATACCGTGGTTAGTTTTCACTAGAGCCAAGTGAAGAGTCTTTTTAGGCGAAGGTTAGGTTGAGTTCTAAGCTCACATCTTTTATGTGATGCCCTCAAGTTTGTTCCTACTCGGATCCTTAATAGAGTCCCTATCTTCTTTCGACCTTTCAGACTTTTCTCTCTTTACTCTTTTCTTGGAGGATTTAAAGTTTTCTTATTGCGACTTTTTGATTTAATCATTTCTTTGATTTTATAATTTGGTGTTATGCAAAACGAGTAAACGATTTTGTTCACGTTTCTATAAGTCTTTTAATATCTTTCTGATGTTTCAAAAATTCTGTAAATTTGCAGTCACTTAGAAAATTCCCTTATCTACAATTTCTCTTTTGGCATCAACTTAGTTTTCAATATGGATTGTTCATAAATTGTTTAACAAGGAGGAGTACTATGTTCAGAAAATTCTGCAGCGGTACTCTTACTTATGAATCTGTTTTGAATAAGCTAAACACCCCCAAACGACTTGAATTTTTGATATGTCGTAGGAAACATTCTGCTCTGCAATTTTTGTTTTGGATTCAAGTGCAAATTCGTTCTGGTTTGAGTACAATCTTCAACACAATGCAGATTATAATTTTCCGAAATTTTTGACAGCTTACAGCAGTCGACGAAAAATAATTATTTTAACCAACCAATGCTTTTTCATAAATTCTGAATTTTGTGTAGCATATGTAAAACTTGTATACCTACAACTTTTTTTTTTTACATCATGTTCAAATCAGTTTGGTTTGTTCTGTGCAAGTCAATCATTTCATGGTTGATGTATGTACTTAAACATTTAAAACCATTTAAGTACTTGTTCATGAAAGGCTAGACAACATTCTTTCACCCTCGAAGTTTAGGTGTGGAGTTAGAGGTGTTGGGAAGGCTTTGTAGCATAAGACTTTTAACTTACTTGTTATCCAAAGTAAGAAGTTTAGTAGGTAGGTATTAAGTGTTGTAGATTTAATACCCTTATGTGACAAGAAACAATTACATGGTGACTTTCCAATCCCATGTTTTCTTTAACGAGGTGCTTTCTATAATCATTTGGTTTCATACTTAGTTACCACTAATTTCAAATGTTTCCCCATGCATACTATTTGTAACCAATGTGCTAGCTAGATCATCCATTTGAAACTTTTTGAGCTCGGTAAAAGTCCTTTCATTGCGAATTTTTATTTTCTTAGTGTGCACATACTTTGATGTGTCTTTTTTTTTATGAAGATGTTTTTATAGTGTCAAATGCTTGATTTAAGGAAACAAGTTTCTCATCCTTCGAACTATTTGAACTGGCAACTGCATATCCTTTCATTGGATCATGTTTAGCAAATTCGGGTCAATACACTTTTGCATCCTAGTAATTACCTTCAATGCATCCCCTACACGATGTTTTAGTGCAGAAAACTTTTTGTTTAAAGACTCAACTCTTTTATTAGAATTTTATACCATTTCGAAAACCGGTTGAAAGATCAAACTTTCTCATCCATTTTAATTACATATGCTTTTATCTTTCGGTAAGAATACGTGAAAAACCATTTCTTACCTAAGTGTTATTTAATAGCTCCAGACTACTTTTAGAAAATTATATATATACATATGTTCAAAAGTCCTATCGATAAATACTTTCAAAGTACCGCATCTTTTACTCCCTTACGAATTTTTTTTTTGAATAAGCGAGTAGTCGAACCTCTTTTACGTCTCATGCATGTCTTTTAAAGTTTTGTTTTGATAAAGAATTTTAGCCTGCAACTTATTTTGTTAAGAGTATTCCTCGACAAAATTTGCTACAAGTGTTAAGTTGTTTTGTCTTATTTTAAACCTTCATTCTTCAAATTGGAAGAAATGGCTTTCTGATTTTTTTTTTTTTAAACAAAGGGCTGTCCTCATTCCTTTGAACATTTGCACCCTTGATGCAAACCTTGTAACAATTTCACAATAGCCCTTCTCGTGTTAGTCTTTGAACGACAAGAGAACATGCATTATTTGAAACTCTTGTGTTTTCTTTACACAGTCGTCACTTATGATTTTTTTTCACGAAGCACTTCTTCGATTTACCTTTATCATTGAACCTTTGGGGAAGATGTTCCCTGCTTTAAAAAAAAAAAATTTAACTGCAACGGTTGTTGAAAGAAATAGAAAATGCATTCTCTGAGTTCATTTACTTTTTCTTTTCCACATTATCATTCATGACCTCTTCGAAACATTTCTCCATTTTACTTGGATTTTCATCATTAAAACTTTCGAGAGAATATTACTCATCTTCAAATTTTTATTTATTATATATATATGTACATATTTGACTAAGATTTGAAACTTATTCTATTCCATATCTTTTTTGTTGAACTCTTTAATAGCGAAGTAAGAAAATTTATTCTTTTGCATTCAATCACACCAATTATTTCAAGGGAAAGGAAAATGTTTTCAATATGGATTATATAGGATGATCTTTTGGTTGCAACAAATATCCCAGCCAGAGAACTATTGTTTTATCTATTTTATCACAAGTGGCCTCATCTTGGTAAATTTTATATGTCATCCATTTTGTGTTATCCAAACAAATGTTTTACTATATGCATATGAACCAAGTTCAAACCATCTTTCATTTTGTGTTACGTGTCTCAAAATTTCCCATTTGTTATCTCCTTTAGTAGTTTCAGTTTTCAAAAGACTTTTATAACCATTCTTACCTTTCTTCTGGAATCAAGGTGAGAATAAGTTTAAAACTTTGTTTCTTGTATATGTTCTGCTTAAAAATAAATTCTTTTACAACTCCAGTCTTCTGTTGGACTATAAAATTATGGTTGCTGATAAACTCACTATCAAAAGTTGTTTTCTTGTCTATAGGAAAGCCTTATAAGTTTGGTAGACGATGTTTATATGGTTTCCTTTTTGAAGACTAGTAAAGATTGAAGTATGTCTTTGGTTTGGGTGTGCTATAGATGGTTTAGTGCTGGATTGATAACAAGACGGAGTTGAAGTTCCTTAAGTTAATAGCTAGTTTCTTGAAGGTAAGTCGGATGTATAGGTCAAAGCAACCCTCGTATAAGTATGGAAATAGCTGTAAGGGTGACAAAGTGGACAAGGAACCTATAAGAATATTACTTGTTAATTAGTGGATTGACTTATGACTTTTGGGACAAAGTGTTATAGGAGGAGTTTAAGGAGTTAGGTTAGTAGAGTTGAGTATAAGGTAGTTGAAAGGCGTGAATAAGCTCGAGTAGTGCTGGGGTCTGAAGTACAAGATTAGTTGTGTTGGACGCATTGAAGTCTTGACGATGAAAATACTAAGGTTCAAATCAGTTGGAGATAACGTTTTGTTTGAAGGTGAACTAGAAAGTAGGCAAGCTAGTATCTAAGATGAAAGTGGAGTTTGTTTTAGTAAGTTTCAAGGGCGAAAGGGGAAGAATGTAACATCCCGATTTTTTGAAAAAGGGCAAAAACGTCTTTTAACATAAGGTTCAAATTTATAATATTTAAATAAAGAATTTAAGTTTTATTTGAAATATAAAGGGAAGTTAATGGGAGTTAATAATTAATATCAATCTCTTGGAGGTTATTTTCAAGATTAAAACCTCCAACACTCATAACTCTTCCTTTCTAAAAATCTGAAAAGAAAAAAAACTGCACTGCGTTCCTTCTTCCTATTTTCTTTGGAAAAGGAGATAAACTTCAAAAATTCATATCTTCCAATCCGTAGTTCCGTTTTGCAGCCACAAATAGTCAAAACGATCGTCTCAGAGTGTAGATTATTCTAAAAATATTCTTATAGGAGATAATCCAGGTTTGGTTAACTCGTTTTCTGCTGCAAATCGTAAAAGATCATGATGTTTTGTGTTTTAGGGTTTTGGGCATAACTTTTGATCCGTGAATCCGTTTATAACTCCAAAAGTACCGCTGGAATCGTGAGAAGACGAGGATCGTCTTGATACCAGAATTTGGTTCTGATTCTCAGGTATGTTAGAGTCGAATTTCTGCTGTGAATTAATGAGAAGGATCATGAATTCATGTTCTAGGGTTTTGTTTCGTAGTTCTTTGTTTAGAAGCTTTGATCATCAATTAATTCATGTTAATTGTGATCTTTTAGATCATTTTTTAGGCCTGTTTAAGTGCTGCAGAGATTAGTTTTGGTTTGTGGCTTCAATCAAGTAAGAGGCTCTTCCTAATGTTTAATTAAAATTTTATGATGTTAAGGTTGAGCTTTTGTGTTGATTTCTTGATTGTAAATCATGTTAATTGTTGTTGTTGTAGTACAAGATGTTATGGTATGTTTAAAGGTTGTTTTGATGTGTATTGTTGGTGATAAACATGTTAGAAAGGTTGTAGAATCGAGAGAAGTGTTGAAAATCAGGTTTAGGGCATGTACAGTTAGAATGTGCACGCATTCCCTTGAATGCACACACATTGATCTTGCTTTTGGGAAATATGATGTTTGAGCTATGTGTTGAGTTTCAAGTGTTGTTTCTTGATCTACAAAAAGAAACATTAATAAACATTCATGAACATTACAAAGCCATGAATAAGCTTCGATGCGCAGTTACGCTTTGATGTATTATTAAAGGGAATTGAAATTCGGGACCGTCGGAAGAGTAAGAGTGCCCTTGTGCTTTGATGAATTAGTATTCATCGATGTCTGTGTAATTGATAGTTTGAGTCTAAGAGTCTAAGAAGAGGAAGTAGGGAGCTTTTTGTCCTGAATGAACCTAGGTGGCTAGCTAATCACTTAATAAACATATTTGACTAGATAAAAGGTTAAACATCATGAGAGCTTGGATAGGCACAGTATAATATCGGCAATGTGATGTTTGGCCAGATAAAGTGGCGATGATCACTTCCGGATTCTAGACCCGCCAGATAAAGTAGTGATCATTCCACCGGACAAACTCACGAACGAGATATGCATTCACCGGTCAGCTTTCTAGGGTTGGCCAGATAAAGTGGAATGACTATCTCGGGACCGCTAGAGATTTATCTCTATAGGGTTGCGTCTTCTATCTTAGTGCATATCTCACTAAGTGTAGTGCCCTCACAAACATGCTCTAAAAAAGATAAGTTAAGTTAGAAACGTTTAGTCACGACATGTTGATGAGCCTGAAGTGAACTTCAGAATTGAGTCGGTCTCATAAAGATAACTTATTAAAAATTAATGAACCTTTCGTTGTAAGACTTGATTATACATTAGCTTATTCCTCTTGCTAAGTACTTTGTACTTACCTCAATTGCATATGTTGTTTTGTGTGCTTTTGGGGTGAGAAGACGAACACGTTGTCTTTGAGCTCGTTGAGGAGTTCAATGATGTTTTGATGACGTTGGTGCTGATGATGCTTTCTTTACATTATTTTAAAGGTTGTACTATAGTATGTTGTAGATTCTTAAATAACATGTTGTACTTTTATTCCAAGTTTGTAAGACAAGTGTTGTATCTTTATTTTGTAACATCGTACGTTGTAAGCTTTATCTCGTTGTTGTAAGCTTTTCCTTTCTACTCCTAGTCGGTTTGTATTCTATTCTAGTAGCATTTATGATTTTACCCGAGCCTTTTGGGCTTCCGTTGGTTTAATTATGATACGACGACGTAGAGGATGGCGTATAATATTGGATTTATTTAATGTTATACGCGCCGAACGTTCTCTTCCAGATAAGGCCTCAGTATCCGGGAGCGGGGCGTTACATGTGGACTGTCGTCTTGCAAATTTACTGAAGAAGTAGATCCATGTCCAAGTGGATGCTTCTGTACCTTTGATGGATTGGTGTCTTATTGTACAGAAAATGTTGTGACATCCTAGACGCAACATCAACCTGTGGTTGTAACTGGTTCAATTTCCGAGTTCTTATAAAGGGCAAAAGACAGTGAGAGCCCTTAAATTATTCATATCGCAACATTTCAGCCCTCAAACTTTATTTTGTAATTTGGCCCTTAAACTGTTTAAAACGTAACATTTTGGCCCGTCCGGCCACTTTCACACCAAAACAAGGGCTGAAATGTTACGATCAAAATAGTTAAGGGCTCCCAATGTTTTATTTTTCCTAAATGGAAAAAAATGTGTGGTGAGATGATATTGGATTGAAACATTATGCATACCTTTTGTTGTAAACCTATCTATTTAGCCATCATCTTATATTAGTAGATTATTAATTTTTAAATGGGAAAAAGATTAATGGTATGTTTGTTAGACGGTAATGGAATGAAATAATTTTCATACTATTCCAATATTTGTGTATGATTATGAGGTAATGAAATTGAATTTATTCCAATGGAATGAAAAAGTCCATTTTCATTTCTTCCAAAAATTGATGTAATGCAATGAAGTAAAAAAAACAAAAAAAACACATGGGTGATGGGGTATGAGTGGGTGGGTGATAGGGTTGGATAAGGTAGATTAGGTGGGGTAGGATAGGGTAGATTAGGTGGGGTAGGGTTAGGTGGGGGTAATGTAGGGTAGGGTAGGGTGGTGGAGTATAGTAGGTGGTGGGGTAAGGTAGGTAAGATGTGTAGGGTATGATAGGGTGAGATAGGTGTGGTGGGTAAGGTAAGGTAGGATGGAGTGGTGGGAAGAGTATGGTAGAGTAGAGCGGGGTGGTGGGAAAGGTAGGTTAGGGTGGGGTGGTGGGTAGGGTAGGGTAGGGGTAGGTAAGAGTGTATGTAGGGTAGGGTGAGTAGGGTATGGGTTATGGGGTGGGTGATTGTGTAGTAGAGTAGGTGGTAGGGTAAGTTAGGTGGGATGCGTAGGGTAGGATATGGTGAGATAAGGTAGGGTATGATAGGGTGGTGGGTAAGGTTGGGTAGTTGAAGGTGGAGTGCTGAATGTCCATAAAGAACGAATGTGATTCTAAAAGGTGTCAATAAGAGAACCTTGTATTTGGTTTTGATGATATTGCATCACTGAAGTTCACCAGTCAGACTTGACAGAGTTGTGGCATATGAGGCTTGGTCATATATATGATAGAGGGATATAAATTATGTCGCAAGCTGATATTCTTGGGGGATATAAGGTCAAGAATCTAGACTTTTGTGAGCATTGTGTGTTTGAGAAACTACACGGAAGCAAGTTCCTGAAAGGAATTCATAACACAAATGAAACACTTGATTATATTTATTGTGATTTCTGGGGACCATCAAAGGTGGAATAATTGGGTGGTCACAGGTACTTTGTGTCTTTCATTGATGATTATTCAAGAATGACTTTGGGGGTGATGATGAAACACAAAAGTGATGCATTCAAGGCTTTCAAGTCGTGGATGACCCTGGTGATGAATCATACATGCAACAAGATCAAAAGGCTCCGAACAGATAATGGTCTAGAATTCTGCTGGTCTGAGTTTGATTAGTTCTACAAAGATGAGGGTATTTCCAGGAATCATACAGTCACAGACACCCCCTATAAAATGGTGTTGCAGAAAGGATGAATAAAACTCTTTTTGAGAGGGCTAGGTGCACGCTCTCTTATTTCGGTTGTCAAGATGATATTGGCAGATGCTGTTGGTGATTTAAGTATAATCACAAGCCATTAAGGTTATCGGGGTTTAGTGCAATGATGGTTATGTGCCATTTATTTCTGAAGCATATTATATGCAGGATGATGATGTATCATGGTGGATCGACTCGGGAGCAACACGACATGTATGCAAAGATCAAAGTTGGTTTGAATATTTTGAACTGGTGAATGATGGTTCCATACTAAAGATGGGAAACGAGTCGATGGATGTTGTAAAAGGCATTGGAAATGTTATTTTAAATTTTAGTTCTGAAAATTTGTAAAACTCTTTGATGTATTATTTGTTCCGTGCATCCGGAAAAACCTTGTATCCGGTGCACTTTTTTTGTAAATCGGGCTATAAACAAGTGTATGAGTCCGATAGGTTTATATTATCTAAGCATGGTGTGTTTGTAGGATTTGGTTACTTATGTAATAATATGTTTATGCTTAATATTGTAAACACTACAAGAAATTTGGGTTTTGGCAGCGTCATATTAGAAGCGTGCAACTAGAATACGCTGCTAATTTAACATTTTGCAGCGTGCTTTTATGTATATGTTGCTGATAATTATTATTGCAGCATGCTCCATTTAATATGATGCTGAAGAGAATTTTAGCGGCTTTATGATGCGTGCTACTTAAAATACAATTATAAACAGTGGGAAAAACACGCTGCGACAAAATGGCAAAATATGGCAGCGTCATAGATGCAAGCTAGTAATGGAAAAATTGGCGCTTTTTTTATTTTGGTCTCCCGCTAACTCGAAAATTTAGGCGTAAAACTAAAATAAATGCGCTAAGGTTGAAATAACATTTTCTTCCTCTCCTAATAAAAAACGAGTCCTCCTCTCCAACTTGTCGGCTTCTATTTTCTATTCACCTTGTCTAAGATTCTAGGTCAAATTTAGTTTCAACAATTGTGTGATCGAAACAGCAGGAATATAAATCGAGGTTTAAAGGTATGATTTCTCCACATTCTCTACTCGTGCATTGTTTATTTCTTGCTAAAATTGCCGATTTCAGGGTTCCGACTCATGGGTCATTCTTTTGTTTTAGGTAAGTTCCTTATAATTTGCTTGTCCTGTTCTCCTAGGCGAAAAAATTTGTTTGTTTGCCCGCTGGATTCAAGGTTTCACTGGTAGTGGATTCTCGTGGGAAAAAAGAACAGTTCTTTACTTGCGTCAAGGATTTCTAAGGTTGCTGAAGCTGTTGTGGAAGCACATACCATACATATGATGAAATCTCTGCTACAATACAGTTTCATATAATTTATTTTTCTTTTTTCAACTAAGGGTTAAAAGGTGTTGCTTTAGTATTTGTGCACTTTCCATTTTATTATCATTTTCTAGGGATCCTAGATTTAATCCACATTTAGGCAGGAGCTTGTTCCAATTGTAAAAATGCAGAAGCTATATTTTCAGATGATAGAAAGAGAAAGATTTGTATGTATATTATTGTATTACAACTTAGATGATTAATTTATGTTGTTTCAGGAAGATTTATTTTTGTTCTTTACATTAAACTCTAATGTGCTTTAAAGCAACTGATTAACATGATTAACAGACTTGCTAATCTGCTTATATCATTGTTTCTATATATGCTATTTTCTACCCAGGATATTATACAAAACAAAACCAAAGAAGAAGATGAAGACATCGCAATCGGAAAGGTGAGAACTATTATGATGCCCAGAGAATTGTGTGAAAGGTAGATTATTGTTTTCACATCATAGTTAAGAAGCAAGCCTATGATGCTTAAATTGAACAATTAATGTCCCTTACTCTCCCGTAGTTGGAACATTCATTACCATTTTTTTTATTTAGCAAAGCCTTTCAAGTTTCCCCCCTTTTTTCCTTGACAAAAAGCGTGTTATATGAATTTAAATAGTATGATAAATCTGAGCATATTGTGTCAAATGTATATCATAGATGTTCCTTTACCCCTTCTAATTATGTATTTCTGTATCCTGAATATTCAGATTACTTTTCTGCTCCCCCAGCAGTGTATTATGAACTCTGTTCAACTTGTGCATGTATAATCCTGAAATTCTTATACCTGAGGCTGATAGCTAGAATTTCATACTGCAAACTTCTCAAGGCTTATCTCTACATCTTGGGAACTAACTGGCATAGGCTACGATGATCCCATGTTCGCCATAAAAAGTGCATGCCACTTGCTTTCAGATGGGAGTACTTCGACTTTGCCCGAATATTGGAACCGTAGAACAAGCGGAGATAATCTTTTCTATGTTTAATATGTGTGGATTATCTGTATAATCCACAGTTGTTGACTTTTGTTTTATTGGCTCCTAACTTAACCTGACCTTTTAAATCATTGTCTTGTTGAATTTAATAGGCCCTCTAACCATTTCTTGGATTATTTCATTTAAGAAGGTTAGACACATTTACTTCATATACCATTATTAACTAAAATGGCAGAACATGGTCACATTAACGTAGATGGTGGGATTGCATTCAATGTAGATGAGAGTGAATTCAAATGCATAATATCTTGTGTTTTTTTGACACACCTTCATCTATATGTCTACAATAACCACTACGCAGTTTCAACGCTTCAAGCTTTTTGTGGTGTTCAATTAGATGCTCCCATTCTCAAGTACTTTATGTTAGAAGAACAGATACATAGAATCTTCATACAACAGAAAAGCTTTGCCTTTTTGGGTGAAGCTAATATCCAAGTTAGATGTCTTAACTCCGAAGAACCAAATTATTGTACTTCGCTCGTTGATGCAATTAGCGCTTTTGGGTGTGCAAAGAATCAGACCCTAAATGACCAAGTTATTTGGGTAAGTTTGCAGACTCTATTCTTTACTATCATTAATGCCTAAAGCACTTAGTCATCTATTTTTTGATTTTTCTCAGTCTCTTTGTTGTGCTACGATCAAAACGAGCACGAGGATCTTGCAAGAAAGTTCAGAACTCGCTCATCGATCTTGTAGTCGCTCCGCTCCCTTCCCGATTTTATATCATGAATAGCAACTGAGACATTTATATGATTTGAATCTGCTGTAGAGATTGAGACATTTGGAAAAAAGATAACGTGGTCTTTCCGATGATTTGAATCAATTGATGCAATTGAGACTTTCGGATGATTTGATGCTTTAGTTTTGCGGGAACATAGTTCAGACGCCAAACGTTGGCAGAATGTTCTTCTTGCTTTTATGCACAATAAGGAGGATCAAAACTCTACACTTTCATTTGTGGTATGTTCTAGACCTTTGATACTTAGTGTTGCATTTCCTTTTACTTAATATGGTAGTCTTTTCTTCAAAAATAGCTTTGGCTTTAATTTCGGCCTCTGTGAACTGCTGCACTGCTATATTTGAGATCCTTTTTAAGTTTGTTGTTGCATTGCTCTGTTTTGGAGCTCTTCAAAGCTCTATTTAGGGCCCTCAAAGTACATCACAAAGGCTTTTTGAGTTTATGCTTATTATAATGTACTCATCTTTTTTTAGCTATAATAGTCGAGGCATTTGGTAGTTGCAAACACCTTTGGTTCTTTTGCAATGTTGGTTGTGATGGCTCTCGGAGGATTTATTCTTTCACGAGGTGAGAATGGAAAGATATGATTCATTGATTGCCTTTGTTCCGTGGTAGGTGTATATGGCGATACTGGTTTTTTCCTTTTATGTACGCGCAAAATGTTGCTTGGTAAGTGTCTGTGGATTGTATATTACAAGATTAAAACATTGTAGCATAATATGCCCTCCTGTTACTAACATGAAGAAATTTTGTTCTTCCTGCAGTTGTTTCTTTATGAAATATTTTTTCGGCTGCAGATACATTTTTGAATGTATAAGCAAGAAAATTGGTTCCAGGACATGGGCTCCATGTAGGTAACTAGCAGCAGTATATTTCAGTTTTGTTTCTTCCTTTGTTTTCATGGGATCTGGTTTATGCTAGCTTTAACATCAATTCACTTATTGTAGTTACTCAGAGAATATGTCATTACCTAGAGTATCTCTGTGAAACTCAACTTGTTTATTTTTCCAAAAGTGTAATATGTGTGTTTTTATTGACTATTTTTTAGAACAAGCGTGTTTTATATGTTAAATATCTTGCCAATATTCTCTAATAATTTAGGGACAGTCAAGGTTCTTAGCTTATGCTCTGTTTTGCATGCACGTCTTTCTGGCTAGGCATTTTCTGTGTGTTTATTGGATTATTTAATCAAAATCTATTTAACATATTTTCGTTAGATTAGTTACTGACTTGATACTTGAGAGCATAGAAAAATAGCTGCACTTTTTCTCACCTTGTTGTCTTTAAATTTTGAATGAGGGCGGGACGAAGGTGGAATACAGTGTGTGGAATCCATTCCGTTTGAAACTAGCACCTGCAATTCTTGGTAGGGTTGACGACATTTGGATTGTAAGTCATTGCATAGCATGTTGCTATTCTTTTGATTGTTATCGTCGATCGTAATAACGAGGCGTAAACACCGTTTTGATAGTCATATATCAAATGAATAGACTTGATGCAACTGTTTTTAAAAGAATAGAACAAATTGATACATGTCAGTGATTGGTTGGTTTACAACTAAAAAGGATTTGTTTACTAGCAATCAATATATCAATTGACATTGTTACATTCAAGCACTGAATATCTTTACATTGTTTGCGATTTAAGGCATTGATAAGTGCTAATTTTTATCGATTGATTGGTGCAGAGTTGGTTTTATATCGTTTCTGATGACTGCTTCGCAGAGTGGGTTTAATACCATTGGTGATGATTGATGAACATGGGGTATTTTTAATGTAGACATATTGGCATATTCTTCTTTTATTGTATTGTCATAATTCCTTTTACAATGTTTAAGATTTAGCAGGATCACGATATGCGGAAGCAAATTTGTGTCAATGTATTTTTCTACTTCTTCCATTGTGTTGGATTTTGTAATTCTATTGTTGTGGTACTTGGTATGGTATTCAGTCGTGCATTATTGAAAATATTTTGTGTATTAAGTTTTGTATTATGCAAATGATGTTGGTTTATATAGGTAAGCATCAGTTCGTGTATTGAATAATTTTTTTAAATAAGAAATTATCTGTAGCGCACTTTAGTATGCTGCTACTAATCATTTTGGCGTCATGCTAGTTAAGCTGCCAATAGTAACATGTGGGGCGCGCAGAGCAAGCTGCCAATACTAGCATTCGCAGCGTGTAACTGATGCCACGGAATGCATTAACTTTTAGCAGCTTTGAACTTTTCAGCACGCAATGTACGCTGCCTATAACTGTTTTGCATGCCGCGAAAAGTCATTTTTGTTGTAGTGAAATAATAAAGTTAATCAAGTTATGCATATTTCTGATGTTAATATCTCAAAGTTGTGGCATGCACGGTTAGGTCACGTGCATTATAAACGTATGCAAGTTATGTCTAAAAATGCTTTAATTCCCCCGTTTGATATCAATATGGATAAGTGTACTACTTGTATGCTTACTAAAATTGTAAGACAACCATTTCGTGGTGTTGAAAGATCGTCTACAATTTTGGAACTTATCCATAGTGATTTATGTGATTTTAATGTCCCACCGTCTTTGGGAAATAAGAAATATGTGATTACTTTTATAGATGATAATACTCGTTTTTGTTATGTGTGTTTACTTAATACTAAAGATGAGGCACTTGATAAATTCAAGATTTATAAAAGTGAAGTAGAATTACAATTGAATTCTAGTATTAAACACTTTCGTACCGATAGAGGTGGAGAATACTATGATCCAACCTACTTCGGGTCGTGTGGTATTATACACGAGGTTACTGCACCGTATACGCCACAACAAAATAGCATTGCGGAAAGGAAGAACCGTACTCTAAAAGAGATGGTAAATTCCATGTTATCCTACTCGGGATTGAGTAGTGGGTTTTGGGGTGAGGCCATGTTAACGGCCTGTTATCTACTAAACATTATTCCTAATAAAAAGAATTCGGCTACCCCGTATGATCTTTGGTTTAAAAAGAAACCAAACTTGAATTACTTAAGAGTTTGGGGCTGTATGGCGGTTGTTAGACTTCCCGATCCTAAAATTAAAACTTTAGGAGAAAGAGGCATCGATTGCATTTTCATTGGATATGCTTGTCATTCCAAAGCATATAGGTTTTATGTTAGAGAACATAGTGATTCCGTGGTTCGGTTATAGAATCACGTGATGCTATATTTGATGAGAATAGATTTACATCTATTCCTAGACCAAAGGTTATTGCTCCTACGATAGTTGGAGTGGAGAATGTGGAGAATAATGATTCTCAAGTCGAGTCTTCTGAACTTTGAAGAAGTAAGAGGGCTAGAATAGCAAAAACGTTTCCACCGGATTTTGTTACTTATTTGGTGGAAGGTTCGAGAAATGAAGTTGGATATCAATACTCATATTGTTACAATATTGAGGATGATCCAAGAACATTTTCTGAGGCGATGGGATCTCAGGATGTATCATTTTGGAAAGAAGCCAACAACGACGAGATGGATTCCATAATGGGTAACAATACGTGGATTCTTACAGATTTACCAAGTGGTTGCAAACCGTTAAGTTCCAAATGGATTTTCAAAAGAATGATACTTTGGAGTAGTCTCAAGTCATGTGTATTGTTATGTACATGTATTCAAAATGTGTAAAGGGGTTCAATGCTTAGACACACCCCAATACTCGAATATTTGCGTGTAATAGTACTAGGTGGAAATTCAATCTTTGTGATATTTTCATTGAAGCATGAGTTGGTTTACATTATGACTGTTGTTTTACTGTACCAAGGATTACACTTAAATGGGGGAGGAATGTTGGTGATTTAAGTATAATCACAAGCCATTGAGGTTATCGAGGTTCAGTGCAAGGATGGTTATGCTCATAACGCTATGGTATAAGTACAGAGGTGCGGAGTGTACGCTTATATAAGTATTACAAGTGTACGGATGTAAAATGAGCAAGTGGAATCCATAAAACTAATGGAAAATTTGTTTTGGAAAAAACAATATCACATGCGCCAGCCTGTGACACTAGGCGGCCGCCTGTGGTGGTTCTGCTAGGCAAAAAGTTGGACAGCTTCATGATCAATTTTCTGGTTCTCTTAGGCGCCCACCTGTCACTCATAGGCACCCGCCTGTGGCCCGAAAACTGAATTATTGGTGTCTCTTGGTCATTTTACGTGGGTACAACCAAATGGAACCTTTTCATTTGGTGTCTATCACTTAAGGGACGAATTATCTTGCTCTCTTTCAGATTTAAGTGAGATACAAACTGAGAGAGAGACCTTTAATTCTGGACAAAAGATATTAAAGAGCACTTAGAAGTTTTAAGATATATGTATGACAAAACAATGATGCTTACATTTGTTCTTATATCTTTAACAATGTAAAGTTGCTTATATATATCACTTGAACCAATGGGAAAATGATGACTACATCTGTCGTGGTCACATTGTAAATGGTATGTCTGATTCGTTATTTGATATTTATCAATCTGCAAAAGAATTATGGGATGCACTAGAAACTAAGTACTTAAATGAAGATGCATCCGCTAAAAAGTTTCTAGTTGGAAATTTCATGAAATACATAATGGTAGATACACGGTCTGTAATGGAACAATTCAATGAACTTCAACGCATCTTAGGCTAGTTTGCACAACACAAGATGGAAATGGATGAAGCCATTTCTGTCTCTAGTATCATTGATAAACTACCACCATCATGGAAAGACTTTAAGCATATGTTAAAACACAAAAAAGAAGAACTCTCCTTGGTTGAACTTGGTAGCCATCTGCGTATTGAGGAATCCCTTAGGGCGCAGGAGGATGTGAAATCCAAGGGAAAGGAAATTGATGAATCGATGTCCATTCATGTAATGGAGGCCGGGGAGTGTTCCAAAACAAACAAAGGAAAATGTAATAGTAAGAAAAAGAAACCATTCAAGGCTGGCAACAAAGAACCCGGAAAAAGGCCAAAAGGGGCCTGTTGGATTTGTGGCAAAACAGGGCACTACAAGGCTAATTGCTGAGTGTGGAAGAACGGAAAGAGTAAGGGTCCAGAACAGGGGTCGAAAGACCAAGGACCACCCAAGCATCAAGGTCAGAATATTAATTTTGGTGTTAATTCGGTTGTGAATTATGTGCCATTTATTTCTGAAGCATTTTATATGCAGGATGATGATGTATCGTGGTGGATCGACTCGGGAGCAACACGACATGTATGCAAAGATCAAAGCTGGTTTGAAGATTTTGAACCGGTGAATGATGGTTCCATACTAAAGATGGGAAGCGAGTCGATGGTACATTGTAAAAGGCATTGGAAATGTTATTTTAAATTTTAGTTCTGGAAAATTTGTAAAACTCTTTGATGTATTATTTGTTCCGTGCATCCGGAAAAACCTTGTATCCGGTGCACTTTTATGTAAATCGGGCTATAAACAAGTGTATGAGTCCGATAGGTTTATATTATCTAAGCATGGTGTGTTTGTAGGATTTGGTTACTTATGTAATAATATGTTTATGCTTAATATTGTAAATAATAAAGTTAATCAAGTTATGCATATTTCTGATGTTAATATCTCAAAGTTGTGGCATGCACGGTTAGGTCACGTGCATTATAAACGTATGCAAGTTATGTCTAAAAATGCATTAATTCCCCCGTTTGATATCAATATGGATAAGTGTACTACTTGTATGCTTACTAAAATTGTAAGACAACCATTTCGTGGTGTTGAAAGATCGTCTACAATTTTGGAACTTATCCATAGTGATTTGTGTGATTTTAATGCCTCACCATCTTTGGGAAATAAGAAATATGTGATTACTTTTATAGATGATAGTACTCATTTTTGTTATGTGTATTTACTTAACGCTAAAGACGAGGCAATTGATAAATTCAAAATTTATAAAAGTGAAGTAGAATTACAATTGAATTCTAGTATTAAACGCTTTCGTACAGATAGAGGTGGAGAATACTATGATCCAAACTACTTCGGGTCGTGTGGTATTATACACGAGGTTACTGCACCGTATACGACACAACAAAATGGCATTGCGGAGAGGAAGAACCGTACTCTAAAAGAGATGGTAAATTCCATGTTATCCTACTCGGGATTGAGTAGTGGATTTTGGGGTGAGGCCATGTTAACGGCATGTTATCTACTAAACAGAATTCCTAATAAAAAGAATTTTGCTACCCCGTATGATCTTTGGTTTAAAAAGAAGCCAAACTTGAATTACTTAAGAGTTTGGGGCTGTAGGGCTGTTGTTAGACTTCCCGATCCTAAAATTAAAACTTAATAGAAAGAGGCATCAATTGCATTTTCATTGGATATGCTAGTCATTCCAAGGCATATAGGTTTTATGTTATAGAACCTAGTGATTCCGTGGCTATACATTCGATTATAGAGCACGTGATGCTATATTTGATGAGAATAGATTTACATCTATTCCCAGACAAAGGGCATTGCTCCTACGATAGTTGGAGTGGAGAATGTGGAGAATAATGATTCTCAAGTCGAGTCTTCTGAACTTCGAAGAAGTAAGAGGGCTAGAATAGCGAAAACATTTCCACCGGATTTTGTTACTTATTTGGTGGAAGGTTCGAGAAATGAAGTTGGATATCATTACAATATTGAGGATGATCCAAGAACATTTTCTGAGGCGATGGAATCTCAGGATGTATCATTTTGGAAAGAAGCCATCAACGACGAGATGGATTCCATAATGGGTAACAATACGTGGATTCTTACAGATTTACCACATGGCTGCAAACCGTTAGGTTGCAAATGGATTTTCAAAAGGAAAATGATAGTCGACGGTACGGTTGACCGATATAAAGCCTGGTTAGTTATTCAAGGCTTTAGGCAAAAGGAAGGTATCGATTATTTCGATACTTATCCTCCCATTGCTAGAATCTCCTCAATCAGGTTATTGATTGCCTTAGCCGCAATTCATAACTTGGTGATCCATCAAATGGATGTTAAAACAGCGTTATAAGTGTTTACGAGTGTACGGATGTAAAATGAGCAAGTGGAGTTCGTAAAACAAACAGAAAATTTGTTTTGGAAAAAAATCAGTGTCACAGGCGCCAGCCTGTGACCTTAGGCGGCCGCCTGTGGTGTTTTGCCTAGGCAAAATGTTGGACAGGTTCATGTTCAGTTTTCTGGTCCTCTTAGGCGCCCGCCTGTCACTCGTAGGCGCCTGCCTGTGGCCCGAAAACTGAATTATTGGTGTCTCTTGGTAATTTTAAGTGGGTACAACCAAATGGATCATTTGGTATCTATCACTTAAGGAACGAATTCTTTTGCTCTCTTTCATATCCAAGTGCTATATATAAGCAAGTTTACATTGTTAAAAATATAACAACATATGTAAGCATCTTTGTTAGTCAATTCTATATATCTTAAAACTTCCAAGTGCTCTTTAATCTCTTTGTCCAGAGTTAAAGGTTGTTCTCTCAGTTTTGTATCTCACTTAAATATTCGTGAAACCCGGGACAAGGAATAAAGGTCGAATAATTTAAGAAGGACAGCGATTATTCGTGAAATTGTGAGGTTCCGAGTCTTCTATTTTGTAGGAATTTCAAGGCATTGTTGATCATTCTATACACCCAAACTACAACAGATGCCATAAGTACAACTTTCTACTTAATGAACATAGGACCTCACACATGGATTAATATCAAAACACCAATTTAGATGTGGTCAGGCAAGCCTACAGATTACACAAGTCTGAGGGTTTTTAGGATCACAAATTATTATCATGTTAGTGAAGGTAAGCTAGTGCCAAGAAAAAAGTGTTTGTAGGGTATGAAGAAAGAGTTAAAGGGTATACAATCTGGTAATTAGCTGAAAACAAGGTTATACTTAGCATGAGTGTAATCTTTGATGAAAACTCTATGCTTAACTCATTTTTTATATTTACGTCTTAATCTAAAACCAGAGCTGATTGTGAAACATGACGTGTTGACAACATGTGGAGCTTCAGGTTCAATCAGCTGAACTATAGAATTCAGATGAAGACAGTCAACATTCAAATATAGAACAACCATTAGGTCTGATGTCATCATCTATGAATCAGTTAGATGCCTTGAATGTGCACTCTATTTTCACCTGTGCACCTGAATTATTATTCACAAGTTGGAATTATTACATTCAAAAAAGTGAAAAGCAGAAAAGTAAGCACAAATAACCTGGTATGAAAAAGCTGTGGTTGGAGAAGGAGTTATTGGAGCAGATGTCACAGTAAACCATGCCTGTCAGTTTTGGTGACTTGATCTCTAAATTGAGAAATATCTGGTGGAACTAATCTGGGAAAACTGAGACTGAGATTGATGGTCAGTTCAGTTAAGTATATTCAGTTCTGTGAAAGTCAGTTTGATGAAGTGCAACTGAGTTTCTTACGAAATCTGCTGATCGGTTTTACAGTGCGCTACGTTTTGCTGAGTATAGCTGAGTTCTACATTTGGGCAACTGATTACAAGTCTGTGAAGTCGCGGTTTTTGAGTGAGTTTAAATGCGGTTGATAACAAATTTGGGTCAGGGTCCACATCTCGGGTATTTATGGTAGTTCCGACAAAGATCTTTGGCGGTTAGGGTTTGGGACTTGTGTCTATAAATACCAATGTTGTAATCAATGCAATGTGTGTAATCAAAAGTGTTATTCACACACTTGTGAAAACCTTGTAATTATGTGCATAATAAAATATCTCCTTTTCTGTCCGTGGAGTAGTCGGCACAATGCCGGAAACCACGTTAAATCACTGTGTTCTTCTTGTTTCTGTGTTTTATCAATTCCGCCATTCTTTACGTTTGCATTGCTATCTGTGTTTGTTCTTTTCTTAAACTGCATATTCCTATCTGTGTTTATAACAATGCCCATGACAGTAACCTGAGGATGAGGATTACTCATTGGGACTGCTTCCACTTGCCATTACCAGTGAATGTGATGATAATAATAATAAGGGAAAAGAAGAAAACAGGATAAAGGGTCTTCATTGCATTAACAGCACCACTAGCAGCACAATTGGGTTCCTGCAACTACTACTACTACTCGGGATACCTGTATGTTCGGGATTGATTAAAAATAAAAAGAGAGATTGGAAAGGTTAATGTGTGGGAGAGACAAAGGAGGGCGGTTGTTGATGATAGAATGGCATTGACACTACCACCAAATCAAAATGCAGTAGCAAACAAAGTCATGTGAATCTCTTTTGGCTGCTTGTCCCCTTCTCTCCCTGTACTCTGTACATAAATATATATTATGTATACAAATATTGATGATATAATATTTGATACAAAACAAATCTGACATACTAACATTGAATTTACATCCTTCACGAAACTTTAAGGGCAACTATAGTATGGGGACAAAAAAAAAAAAAGTGTTCCTTCTTTCTTTATTTGATGTACTTATATTTCCAAAATATTATTTATTGTAATTTTTTAAATATACCTTTATTTATTAAGTAGTAAAAATATGAAAACAACATTTCATTAATTATTAATATTCCTAATTTTAGGTTTATTTACTACTAAGCAAAGTTGCAAATATGATAACTTCCTTAACACCAAGTGTACTTTTCATACCCTTCCATTTTTTTTAATAATTCAAAAAAATTGATACATTCCTTGATACCAAAGCCTATTTTGATACCTTTTATACATCGTTATAATCAAAATTTTGATTTTAATCCCTACGACTAACTCACCCTTAGCATCATATATTCGACTTTAGAAATGTCGGAAGGTGTGTGGTACTGCCGTAGCATGGTACCACAACAAGTATTGTGTGGTGTCAATAAAATACACATTTTTCTAATATAGGAAATGATATAGGCCTGCAATTTTTCCAAAGACAATAAAAAAAAAAAAACCGGAACCCCATACATTGTCTCAGAGACCCGATTGTCCTTGATATATAAAGTCTGTAATGCATGCTAAAAGGTAAGAATAAATAACAACAATAATGAAAATAATGAACGCTGCAAAAGCACTGTTGGTGGTGAATAAGGCTCGAGACCCATTTTAGACCCTTTGACGGTCTAACGTCTTATTGTGCAGACTTTGGTCTTATACCATTTTCATGTGGACTGTCGTCTTGCGAAATTACTGAAGAAGTAGATCCATGTCCAAGTGGATGCTTCTGTACCTGACGATGACAAATTATGTCACCTTAAAGATCTGGACTTTTCCTTATATTATTGATGAACAATCAAGAACCCTAATGCCAAAAACGACAGAGGGGTTTTGTATGTTGCGGCTGAGTCTAAGTGGGATTCTTAGAGTGCCTACGTATCCTGTTCTTATTCCAGGAATCAAGCCATACGTAGTTCCTGGAACGTTGTATTTATAAGGACAATGCATGACCTAACCCTAACATGAGTCGGTTTGTAGCTATTGTCATATTTACCCTTAATTGGGCTTTTACCCCTCGCCCAAGTTATCCTGTGGATATTGGGCCGGCGTGGTGGTGTGGACCTGTTCTCGATATCGATCTATCCGACCTGGGATGATCGACTCACAGAACTCACGTCCCGCGCGCCCGTGAAGTCGATGGTCGTGACTTGAGTCCACAGCCATATTTTCAGCGCGAGGATCGACATGCGTGTCAAGGCTTTAGGTCGATATTCCGACTTGTATGCCTTATCTGGCTCATGTGCCTTAGTAAATATTTGATCTACGTATCCCACTCGATGATGATATTTCGAGGTGCGTAACCCGGTATCGTCATAAGCCCCAGGACCGGAGAGGCGACTTCCGTTGTCGAGGTCGATCGCCAATTTTGAAATCATCTTGAGTTGGACTAAAACTTGGCGGAAATGGTGTAACCGTTTGCCTCGCCCACTGTTTCTCTAGCCAATCGTGGCCGTTCATTTGTGACGTCGAACGCACTATCGCTTCGTCTTACGCCATAAATGATGTCATCCTTGATCTTCGCGATTTGTGGGGAGTTATAACTACTAGTAACTCCCCAAATCACGTCTTTTCACTTGTCATTCGGCACCTATCAACACATAAAAGGAGAGGAGTCCAGGCGGTGAATCAATCGCCTATCAATTTCTCCATTTTCTCCGAGAAAACACAAGTAAGCCATTTACGCTATCATCTTTTCATCGTTCCCACCGTTCTTGCTTAAATCTGCCCATGTCTAGTAGTGCTACAATCTCGATAGGATAGAGAGTCCCGTTCGGCGACCAAACCCCTATATCCGCTTCTTCCGATCAACCCCGGAACCCAAATCCTGGGAGCCCTTTGGCATCATCGAGAGCCCAAGAAACTATCCACTAGAATGGATGGAAAGGGCCTGGGGTGCACTTCTTGTCTAACCATGGATGATCTCGACCAATCTGCGGCGGAGATATGGGCTATCTAGCCCTCAATGGTAGCTCACTTCCTCCGGCCAAACATCAATTTGCCGATGAGCCCGGAAGGGTTCTCATGCGATGGCCCATGAGGCCCAATTATCAATGGGGCTAAGGTTCCCACTATGCCCGGCGATTCTAGCTATTCTTCGACATTACGAGATTAGTGTATCTCGGTGGGCCCGAATGCCATCCGAACTCACGATGGGCTTCTTGATTACTGCCGAGTCGCGGGTATCGGTTTCACCGTCCCCTTTATTTCGATGGTGGCACAAGATCTCGCGATGCGGACTCGGGTGGTACACATTTGAAGCGTGCCAATCGTCATGAGTTTGTGTCAAAAGGACCTTCATCTCATTCGAATTGGAAGCCTAGGTTCTTCTTCCTTCGACACGGGTCGGATAACCCTATGTCGGACTATGGAGGTCGAGAGAGGAAGAGATGACAAACCGGGTCGTGAAGCCGCACCTAACGAGGCTCTTACTCTCGAGAGATTTACCTTCGAGGTGGTTACACAGGACACGAGTCTCTTTATGACCTCGCCCGCCTCGAGGAGGCGGGCCGTACTCATGCATAGCGCTTCATCCTGTCGATCGGGGAAAATTGTATGAACCTTGGTTATTTTATTATCAAGTCTTAATTCTTTTTGAAGTTGTATTTTTGCTATTTTGATAATCGACTCCTTTTTCACTTGTGTAGTGGGGCGATTCTCGAAGGTTCTTTGTTCCGAAAACCTGCTCATTGTAATTGCTGCTTCGCCGTCGCCGCCTCCGGATCGAGAGTTACTCTCCGGCGTCCGAGGAAAGATCCGCTCAAGTCGGTGGGTCGACCGAGGGTGTCGAGTCAACTACCCTTGTCATACAACCAACTCCGGCTTCTACCTCGGAGGACTCACCCATGAGCACCGGTCGATCGTGAAGAGGGCGACCTTATCGACTTTCTTGTTGGAGGGAGTGAAGAAGCCTCCGCTCTGAAGCAACCCGGTTGCAAAAGAAGAGGTCGGCCCTCGAGGAGCTAGTGAGAGATCGGCAAAAGCAGTGAAAAGGCCAAACTTATCAAGCCTTCTCTCGATCTTGCCGCCTCGGGAGAGATGTCGGCCGACGATGTCAAGAATTTGGACGACCAGTCCTGGCCTCTTCTCTCCGAGAGCCGGGTCGCGTGGTATGCACTAACTCTTGTCGATTTCTTTTTTATATCCCTGGATGTGTATATCTTAACCTAGCTTTTCCTCCTTGCAGATTACTTTATGAGTCGAGAAGCTTCCCGACGTATGAATACGCCCGTCAAGGCGAGGAAGGGTTGAAGACACAAATCCGGAGGTTGAATGACAGCTTGCTATCGAGTCGGCTAGTGTCATCAGTGCGGAATCGCGACTTAACGTTTTCAAGGAAGAAAGCTGCTCTTTGAGATAGAAGGTCAAGGAGGCGCGGAGGCTATCATTGCCGAGCCGAGGAGAGATCTGGCTGCGGCCGAGGGAGGAGAGGCTCGCCGCCAAAGTAGCTCTCGAGGAAGAAGCTGGCGCGAGGAGCGATCGCTGCTTTGAGAGAGAGATCAATTGAGAGCCGAACTTGATCGAGTTCTGGCGACTTGAAGAGGCGAGGGTCGCTACGGTTCTCGAGTATCGGAAGTCCAAGAGTTGGGCATGGATCTCGATGTCATCATGCAGACGACCATACTTGGAGGATTCACCAAGGCGGTGGACCAAGTAAGAAAGGTTTATCCGGATGTCGAGATCGACAAGCTTGAAGAGCCTGGCTGCTATGACCACGACTCGGTATTTGTATGACCAATACTTGATGAATTTCAGCAGGTGTATCCTTGCCCGAAGTATGGTGGTCCCCAAAGCAAACCCGGCTCCCGATAACACGACTCCCAGCGCCATCGCTCCTACGTCGACCCCGAAGATGCTACTCCGACTCTCGATGCTTCTATTTAATTATCGACCTCCTTGGGACTTTGATATTACGAGTTTTAACTCTTGTAACTATTTGTACATTTTCTTGACTTTGAATCGACTTGGGTGAATGTTCCATTTACAATGTTTGGTCTTTCGACTGGCCTTAATTTGTTTTGAAATTTACGCCCTTTTGTCTCTCTGTTTGTTATTATTTACTTACTCATTTATTATTGTCTTTGGCTTTCTTGCTTGTCGAGCCTCGGCTCTGTTAAAACTTCGCCTTATCGATGTAATATTGCCCTTCCCCCCCCAAGTGTTTTATGAACTTCAGTTCATAATGCACTTGGGCTCTATATGGCTTTTAGGTCGATCTATTTGCCTTGGCTTTTTAGCCTTATAGGCTTGCTAGATCTTCGAGTTAGTCCGACATTGCTGAATCATCCTTGTCTCGGCCCAGCGCCCTTGGGTGGTTAGACTTCCGACTTGGACGTTTGGCCCGACCATGCGAACCGTCCTTTGTCGCGCTTTATTCGACCCTTAGGTGCGTTAGGCTTTTGACTTGGACATCGACCCGACCTTGCGAGTCTTCTTTTGCCTTCGCATTATATGCTTGTGGCGTTGTCGGGAGTTCCGACTCGCGGGTTGCTCCATACTTTGTCGATTGTAACCGGCGTCCTTTTGGACTTAGAATATTACAAAAATACTTAACAGAATAGTAGAAAAGGAATCATCATTTATTATAATAAAGATAGAATTGTCACATGGGTGATTACAAATCTTGTAAAATAAGTAGAAACAAAGCGATCGACTAAGGCCTAGGCGTAAAATTTCCTCAAATTATTCGCGTGCCATTGTCGAGGATCAGTAGTTCCGTCTGCCCGACCTAGTTGATATGAACCTTTAGGGTGGACTTTTAGGATCGATATGGGCCTTCCCGGTTCGGGAGAGGGCCCCGATCTCCTTTTGCCGACTTGCCCGTTCTTTCTCAAAACTAGGTCTCCGACTTTGAAATATGTATTTTACCCTCGCGTTGTAATATTGAGAGATCTTACGCTTGTACCTTGCCATTCGGGTGAGGCCATTTCTCTCCGCTCCTCGAGATTATCCTTCTCTTGTCGGATATCGGGATCATTCGTCTCAATATTATACGCTAACACTCGCGGGAAGGGCGCCGATGAGCGATGACAAATTATGTCACCTTAAAGATCTGGACTTTTCCTTATATTATTGATGAACAATCAAGAACCCTAATGCCAAAAGCAGCTGAGAGGGTTTTGTATGTTATGGTGAGTCTAAGTGGGATTCTTAGAGTGCCTACGTATCTGTTCTTATTCCAGGAATCAAGCCATCACGTAGTTCTGGAGCGTTGTATTTATAAGGACAATGCATGACCTAACCCTAACATGAGTCGGTTTGTAGCTATTGTCATATTTACCCTTAATTGGGCTTTACCCTCGCCCAAGTTATCCTGTGGATATTGGGCGGCGTAGTGGTGTGGACCTGTTCTCGATATCGATCTATCCGACTGGGATGATCGACTCACGAACTCACGCCCCGCGCGCCCGTAAGTCGATGGTCGTGACTTGAGTCCACAGCCATATTTCAGCGCGAGGATCGACATGCGTGTCAAGGCTTCTGTCGATATTCGACTTGTATGCCTTATCGGCTCATGTGCCTTAGTAAATATTTGATCTACGTATCCCACTCGATGATGATATTTCGAGGTGCGTAACCCGGTATCGTCAGTACCTTTGATGGGTTGGTTTCTGTTGGGATAGGTGTATCGTGTGTGGAGTGATTTACGGAACAGATCCGTAATTTACGGATTACATCACGGAATATTAATGCAGAAAATAATTAATTCGAAATAAAAATTATTTATCATGTAGATCTAACAAATAAAAGCAACTATGGTATAGATCTAACAAATTAACACAACTTTATGATAGATCTAATGGAACAAAGTTATAACGATGTAGATCTAACAATCAAACAATCACAGTACATATCTGACTTGTAAAATGAAGGAAAATAAAACGCGATGCATAAATAGACGACAAACCGAGGCGAGTAGATACTCTTTCCTTAAGACAAATTGCTCCGGTATGGTGCCCACGGTAATCGCAAATGTCTCCCAAGATACAACGGCTTTACGTCTCAGATTTAGAGGCACTTCAAAAATCCGAGCTCCGGCGAACTTACATAGTGCTCCGACTTCTCTTCGACTCAATAGCTAGATCTACATGAATGACTAGATCTATATGACACTACCTTTGTGGTGGAAAAGACAAAAGAAAACTGAATGAATAAACTTTCATCCATGGGGTTGTTTATATAGTGCAGAGGAGGAGCCAATGCTTAAATCTGATTGGCCGGAACACGTCACAAAACTTTTCCCCTAGGAAAAGTTACTAATTTCGAAATTAAGCTTAATTTTATTTAAAAATTTCGAAATTAATTAAGCTATTTTCGAAAATCAATTCCACACTGTGATTGGTCGGATGACGCATCTCTGAATTCTGATTGGTCGAATGACTCAATGAATTCTGATTAGTCGAATGACACAATCACATTCCAAAATTAATTTAATGGTTAATTTCATAAAGAAATTTTGTTCAAAAAATTAATAGTAACACCCGAGCCGAGCCGAGCCGAGCCGAGCCTAGCCGGACGGACGGACGGCGGCGCACGCGCGTGTGGAATAATTTAAGTCCTCCCTCCTGCACAAAAGTGCCTTGCCCCTTGGGTCACATCTATAAGAGTATACACTAGCTCTTATTACTTGAGCTCACAAGCTTCAAGTTACCTATGTGGGAGAATGGGGTGAGGTCCTCCCTTCAACACCCATCTCCTACATATTTTCTACCAAATTTAGCCATTAATTTCTCATTCACCCGGCATCCGAATCGAGTGATTCAAAAGCCCATCATCAACTACTCAGTATGGAGTATTTAATGATATCATTAACTCTCGATGACATATATCGGAGCTTAACCGTAAATCGCACTAAAGTTGACTATTCAACCCTTCAAAAAGGGCTTTTTCTCCAACAGTTTCTTATTGTACGAATGTCATAAACTGATTGTGATTTCTTTTACTTTGTTTTAATGCATCATGTTGGCTTCGACGTTAACATGATGGTTTATGATTTCATCCGACACATCTCGTAGGAAAATAAGAAACATTTTAGATGATTTTCTAATCCATGTTTCTCCGTTTTATTATGAATATGTTCTTCACTCTCCCTATTTTATGTTGATATGTAACGCCATGTACCGGATACCAAATCCTTATCCGAAAAAAAAATGTTCGCCACGTGACATTTAGAGTAAACCCTAAATCACACACCTAATGTCGTACCAGGAAACGTGGAAGAAAAGAAACAAAAAAGAGACACGGAAAACTGACACTTAAAACATTCCATTAACAAACTCAACCGATTACAACTGGTGTCAAACTAAAACATAAAAAACTAATAACATTAATTAGAACTTCACCTGTCCCAAAAGAGGAAACAACTGAAACACAACTGACTTCATGACTTCATTCCTAGGCTTGCTTTTCATGTTTGTCATCCAATTTGTCTTTGATCTACATATCTTCTTATTCCAAATAAAAGAGTGAGCACCGACCGATACTCAGTAAGGAGAAAAAAGATCAAAAGAGAGATTAATGAATGTCGGATGCCGGGAGACGTGACATGAATCTACTTCATCCAGTTCACAAACATCTTGAAAGCCATTACTTGAAACATTTAGGAAAAGTACTTTTAATACATAACTTGAAACATAAGAACATCCACTTTAAAACCAAACTTGACATATACAGGAAAACACTCGAAAACCAGCTTTAAACCATGCATAGAAAACATGTCTATTAATTACATTCAATTCTTCTTGCACGTACTTGTTTGTTACATTAATTTTACTAAATTTAGCATGCTCATCAATTTTCTATTAACCCATACTTTACTTGTCAACTAACTGTAGCATATTCGTGTCCTACCTATCATGTTCATTTCTCTTACTGACTTAGCATAATCATGTTCTTGTCTTGTCATGTCTTGTCTTATGTATTCATGCCATGTTCATGTTGCAACTTTGGGTAATACGACTGGCACATCCCCACGTGACACGTAGGATCGCGGTACTCCTGTAATACATCGTCTTTGGAATGACAAAGGGTAATAACCAACTATGATTTTTAATTTACATAATCGTCATTCAAGAGGTCAAATCACCGAGATAAGAGAGCTACTCCCCACCCAGCCTCTCGAGAGATCATAGGTGCGGAGTAGGGGGCCATTGATAGGGCGGACCCGTCTTCCGGCCCTGATCCATCATCTGGCTCACCATCCTGTCGGCCGGACTCCTCGGAAATCGATCATCAGCTTTTGCAAAGTGGGGATCGGAGCCCTTTGAGGGCATCTCGGGACACAGGATGCGAGCCCGGGTCGGTGCTCATAAGCCTCCTTTGCGGATCGAGCCCTCATAGTATATCTGCTTGTATCAAGTCCTTAATTGTAATTACATCCAGTGTTGTCTACTCACGTCCTATAAATAAGGCTTTTTGTAACCTCATTAAGGGGACGAATTTCTAATGATATAAAAGATAAGGCTAAGCCTAATTCACCAACTCACTCTGTCAATTGTACGGCACCTCCACCTTCATACACAGCTCCACTGCGAGCACCCTCCGATAACAACATTACAATAGCCAGATATCCACCATAACACAACTGCTGACATCCCCAGATAATTTAGACATTATCAGTTGCCTTCGTTACCGGGAACAAAGAGATCTTTCACCTGTTTCCGGCGTACGGCTCATCTACCATTTGCAGAAGTCACGGCGGCCGAGAGAAGAGCTTCATCTTCCCCAGGTTACCCCTCGCTTTCTCCAGCAAAGCTCTCAGCTCTCACATGCCCACGTTCAGAACCTCGACTCAGTGCAGAAATCACCTCAAAATAAGGTTATCTCCTCGATCTCAAAATAAGGTAAGCTCTCAGCTGTCACAGCAAAAGCTCTCAGCTCTCACATCGTCTTTGGAATGACGAATTCTCATAGAAATATGATTTTTAATTTACATAATCGAACATGATCGAGCTAATTTCAATCTATAAAATCGTGTATTAATTCTGAGTAACATAACTTTCTAATCAAAGCGGAAACTAAAAAATCTCTACAATTCAAAAGATGAAGATTTATGATAATGAAGATATCCAAGATTGTGTATATTCTTCCGATGCTTCTTTTCGCTTCTGGTAATTAAAACTTCCTTCGTTTTTCTTCGTTGCTTGCAATTTTATCTTAAAAAACAATAATGAAAATGGGATGTGGTTTAATTAATTATCCTTGTCCTTGCCAAAAATTAGGTTTATATATGTGATTATTTTTTTAAAAGTACTGATGACTATGGACTTGCAGTAGCTGTGCATCCCATTGCGATTTTGTTTATCTTCCGAATGCGCAAGTGTCTTATTGTGATCGAAGACTTTAAACTTGTACCGCCTTGTGACATTTCTGAAGAAGTAGATCGATACGGAATTTTTCTGTGCCTTTGACGGGCTAACGTCTTATTGTGCAGAGTTTGGTCTTATACCATTTTCATGAGGACTGTCGTCTTGCGAAATTACTGAAGAAGTAGATCCATGTCCAAATGGATGCTTCTGTACCTTTGATGGGTTGGTGTCTTATTGTACAGAAGTTGTTCCACCACCCGAAGAATATTCATAATGGGTTATGATAGAGTTACTCTCTCAAATTTACACTCAAGATAATCTTGTGGTTGTGATTGTTTCAAACTGATCGTGATTTCTTTTACATCATGTGGCTTCGGCGTTAAGATGATGGTTTGTATTTTAAGGTTGGTATTTAAATTTCACCCGATTCTTCTTGTCGGAAAATAAGAAACCTTTTACATGATTTTATAATTAATCCATGTTTCTCCGTTTAGTTATGAAAATGTTCTTCACTCTCCCTATTTTATGTTTCCATATAACGATAATTTAATTGGAAACCATCTTCTTATATTGTTTCATTAAGAATACCGAAATTCGTTTACAAGATATCACCAACAATCGTATGATTAGCGAGGCAAAGCCTTTTAATAAGCAAAATCCAATTAGGAATGTCGTGCATTACCCGTAAATTCAAAGTAAAAGCGATTTGAAAATATGATATCGTGTCGTTGGTATGATTGTAATACAATAGCAAACAGTGAAGAAAATCAGAATGCATGCGGAAACGAAAAGAATCTGAAACTGATGTTTTATTGATTGATTAAAAATGATACAATGGATCTCCTTTATATAGGAGAGAAATCCTAATTTAAATAAATAAGATAAAGATAGAATTACAATTAATTATTTGAATAAAATAATTGAAGATAAACATTAATATTTAACAATATAATCTTAAATATATAATATCTTTTATCTTCTTTTTGAATCCATTCATATCTCATGTGATCTGATCTCCAATACCCTCCCTCAATCGTTGTCGGTGTTGGAGGGAACGTTTGCCTGTCAGCAAAGAAGATGATGCATCTTCTTGACACCCACAGCTCTAAGCTCTTGGCTCTCGGCTTCGGCCTGTGGTATTTATTTTGTTTGTTTGTTGTTGTCTAAAAATCTGTGAAGTCTTCTTTGATGACGACAAACACGTTCTCTGATCTCCGCATTGTCTGACTGAGGGACTGGCTTCATTGTTGAATCTAAATAAACCGATTAAATGAATGCGAAAAGAAAATCGTAGATATTGTATTCAAGATAAATTTATTATAATAACAAATATGACCATATAAACAAACTAGACTCAAACAATTGGATTGAAAATTTGCCTAAATGCAAAAAAAGAAGGATTTTTTTTTTCTTTTGCAAAAAATGAGATTTTCTTTGGTGCAACGCTTCGGAAGAAATAGGTTCAAAAGTGAATTTTTTTTTTTTTTTTTTTTTTGGGCTGCTGCAACGTGGGAAAAAAATAGATATATATATATATGCAGATTGCAATGCAGGAAAAGCCGGAACATATGGAGGGTGTTTTTTTTTTTTTTTTTTTTTTTTTTTTTTTTTTTTTAAATCTTAGAAAAACGGAAGAGGATCGGACGAGGGTTCACCAATGTTAAGGTACACGAACCCTCGCCCCAGGCTCTGATACCATAAAGAAAATCAGAATACACAACAGAAGACTCTGAATTCACTGTTTTATTGATTGATTAAAATGCTTACAATGGATCCACTTATATAGTAGATAAATGATATGAGATAAACCTAAATATTTATTCAAATATAATTTGATTAATTTAAAAAACAAATAAATAGTTTTTTTTTCTATTTAAACAACTAATTTATCTCCACGAAATATCATCTCGATCTCTTCTTTGACTCCATCTCGATCTTTTCTTTGACTCAATCTCGATCTCTTGTATTTATCTCTATTACCCTCCCTCAAACATTGCCGGGGTTGGAGGCAACGTTTGCCTGTCAACAAAGAATGTGATACGGCATTTCGACACCCACGGTTTGTAGCTCCTGGCTCTTGGCTCTTTTGGCTCTGGCCCTTGGCTCTTTCTTTTTTTGTCAAGAAATCTTTTCAATTTTCTCTATGACTGCAAACAAAACGTGCTCACTCCTCTGCAAAGTTTTATGAACGGATATGTTTTTTTCTCAATTTCATCTAAATATGATTAAATGAATACAGATTTAATGTCAAAGAGTGATAGCAATATTGGAAAGATGTAATTGTATTATTCACACCTTAAACTGAATACAGGAACTGTTACATATATAGTGCCTGACAGAAGGATCTAGACTATGTATTAAATACATAATGATTTACAGAATATATCATAATTAATGTATTCACACCTAATTAATGTATTCACACTATTATAATTATAACTATTATAATTATAATCCTAACACGCCCCCTCAAGCTGGACTATCGGAGATTAGGCCAAGCTTGGAACAAAAGTGATGAAAGGGTAGGCGGGGCAATGGTTTAGTTAAGGCATCTGCTAGCTGATCAGCACTGGCCACATGAGTAACTCATAATTGACCTTGCTGAACCTGATCCCGAATGAAGTGAAAGTCAATGGCAATGTGCTTCATTCGTGAATGAAAAACTGGATTGGCACTGAGCTGAGTAGCACCAATGTTATCGCAAAATATAGTAGGAACCTGTGTTGATGCGGTGAAGCCGAGAGACTGAAGCAGATAGGTAACCCAATTAAGCTCAGCGGCGGTGGAAGCAACCGAACGATACTCTGCTTCTGTCGAAGAACGAGCAACGGCATTCTGCTTTTTGGAACTCCAGGAAATAAGATTTCGACCAAGAAAAACCAAGTAACCACTGGTAGAGGAATAGTCTTCCTTGTTGCCACCCCAGTCAGCATCAGAGAAGGCATGCAGGACAAGTGGAGACGAGAGATACAAGGGTATACCACGACTAGGAGAGCCAGCAAGGTAGCGAAGGAGGCGTTTGGCGAGGGCCCAATGTTGGACGGTAGGAGCATGCATATACTGAGAGAGTTTATTCACAGCAAAGGCCTGGTCTGGACGGGTGAAAAGTAGATACTGAAGACTGCCAAGAAGCTGACGGTAGGCAGACGGGTCATCGTAGGCGGCAGCAGGTTGAAGCATAAGTTGAATGGCGTCAGGAGGTAACGGGGTGAGGACGGCTTTAGCATCACTCATATTGAACTTGCGGAGCAAGCCAAGAACATATTTGTGCTGATGGAGCAGGAGACCAGATGAAGTGGATTCAACCTCAACACCCAGAAAATAAGAGAGAGAGCCCAAATCCTTGATAGAGAAACGAGAACCGAAACGATCCACAAAGGCCGAAACGGCACTAGAGTCAGTTCCGGTGACGATGATATCATCGACATAAACCAAGACAACCAAGTATGTATGAGAATGAGCCAGGACAAATAGCGAGGAGTCAGCAGCAGAGTTGGAAAAGCCAATGGACAACAGAAACTGTTTCAACTCAGATTACCAAGCACGAGGCGCCTGTTTAAGGCCATAGATAGCTTTGTGGAGCTGACAGACATAGTCAGGATGATCAGAATCAATGAATCCCGGTGGTTGTGCCATAAAAACCTGTTCAGTCAAAGTACCCTGCAGGAAAGCATTATTAACATCGAGTTGGCGAATGGACCACCCATGAGAGACAGCCAGAGAGAGAACAAGCCGAATAGTAGTAGGCTTAATAACTGGACTGAAGGTCTCAAAGTAATCCACACCAGGGCGTTGAGTAAAGCCTTTAGCAACTAACCGGGCCTTGTATTGATCAACTGAACCGTCAACTTTGCGTTTAATTCGAAAAACCCACTTGCTGTCAACCAGATTAACCTGCGAAGGACAAGGAACCAAAGACCAAGTACCATTAGTGACAAGAGCATTAAATTCATCAGACATGGTGGCGCGCCAATGGGGTGACTGGAGAGCCTGTTTGTAAGTGGACGGCTCAGTATCAGAGTATTTGGAATCCATCTGGGAGTTGAGATTAAGGATTTGACGGGGTTTGAAGATGTTGTTGCGAGCTCGAGTTGTCATAGGATGAGAAGGAACAGGGGTGGGGAGGGAGAGGAAGGGGAAGAAGAGGAGGGAGAGGAAAAGGAAGAGGGAGGAGATGGCGGAACGGAGGAGGAAGAAGTAGACGAGGACTCAGCAGAAGGTGGGGTGTCAGAGAGAGCCGGAAGGGAGGATAAGGCCAGGTTAGGGTCAGAGAGGTCGGAAAGGAGACCGGGAAGCCAAGACTCAAGAGTGTACACGGTGGAGTCAGACGACGTGGAGAGGGAGAGAAATGGGAAGACAGTCTCGATGAATTTCACATCACGAGAAACATAGAGGCGATTAGACTCGAGGTAAAGACAGAGGTACGCACTTTGAGATAAAGAATAGCCGATAAAGACGCAGGGTAGGGAATTTGGTTCCAATTTGTGTTGAGTATAAGGTCATAACCAGGGGTAACATAGGCACCCGAAGACCCGGAGTTTGGAATAGTTTGGAGATTGATGAAATAGTTTTTCATAAGGAGAGAGCATCGAGAGGACCGGGGTGGGCATGCGATTAATGAGGTAAACCGCAGTGGAAAAAGCATAAGTCCGGTAAGACAGAGGCATATGAGCATTGTGGAGAAGAGTGAGACCCGTTTCCACAATGTGAAGATGACGGCGTTCCGACAAACCATTATGTTGAGGTGTGTGAGGGGGAGAGGTGTGGTGAGCAATGCCGTGATCCGAAAGAAAAGGACGGAGGACAGTAAATTCAGTGCCATTGTCAGTGTAAAAAACTTTTATAACTGCGTCAAATTGTTTTTCAACCAAGGTTTTAAATTTAGGGAAGATCATAGCAACATCAAACTTTTGTTTAAGAGGGTATAACCAAACATATCGAGTGAAAAGGTCCACAAAAATAACATAATACTTAAAGTTATCAAAAGAGTAAACCGGTGATGTCCATACATCAGAAAAAATTATTTCTAAGGGGCGGGAAGAACGTAAAGTAGAAACTGAAAATGAAAGACGATGACTTTTGTGGCTGGAACATGCATCACAATGGGAAACTGCAGTGGAAGAGATAGCAGGCAAGAAATGTTGATGAAGAATATGCTGAAGAATGGAGGAGGCAGGATGGCCCAAGCGATGATGCCAAGTCACAGAAGTTGTTTTATTCGCAGCAAAAGCCAAAAGAGGAGAGGAGGTCCAGATGTATAGGCCATCCTTAGCTTCTCCTTGGTGGAGACATGAGCCGGTCTGACGGTCCTTTACAAGAAAAGAATCGGGTAAGAATTCAATAGTAACATTATTATCTAGACAAAATTGAGAAACAGACAAAAAATTGCGAGTAATGCGGGGAACACATAATATACTAGATAAACGAAAAGAATAAGTAGGAGAGTAGAGAGTGGTAGAACCCGTGTGAGTGATCGGAAGGGAGGACCCATCCCCTATCTGAATATCATCAGAGCCAGAATAAGGCTCGTGGAGACTAAGAGTCTGAAGATCGGCAGTCATGTGATGAGAGGCTCCACTGTCAAGGAGCCAGGGGGAGGCCGCAGCATTATGAGCACGAGGAGGAGGAGTGGGCCGTGCTGGTTGAGGAGTAGGCCGAGCCGACTGATTAAATTGTTGTTGAAAGAAGGGATACGTAGGACACCGTTTAGCACTGTGACCAAAAACTCCACATAACTGGCATTTTCCTTGATACGGACGTGGCTGTCGGGGTCCTTGATTTGGTTGAGTCGATGAGGCGGATTGTGGAGATGGTGGTCGACGGGGAGGAGTGGGTAGGAGTGGTGATTGGGGCTGGGCCATAAGGGCAGTAGGATGTGAAGAGGGAAACGAAATATGGCGGGATTGGAGACCGGCTTCAAAGTTTAATAATTTTTCATGAAGTTCTTCGAGGGTGATAAGCGTATCCCGAGCCTGAACTGCACGAACAAGATCAATATATTCTTCGCCCAAATTTGCTAATATGTGATCAATAAGATCTTCTTTATCCACAGAAGAGCCCAACATAGCCAATTCATCTGCTTTGGATTTAACTGCATGAATGTAGGCAGAGATGGATTGGTTACCTTTGGTAATGGTGCGAAGGGCAAATTTGAGCTGCTTAATACGCCCCCTTGATGGTTTCGCATAAATGTCAGCAAGGATATCCCACGCCTCTTGTGCCGTATCAACACTGTGAATGGACGCCGCCTCAGTAGAAGAAAGGGAACCCAAAATTGTGTTGAGAATAAATTTATCTTGTCGAACCCATGAAGTATATTCAGGATTGGGGATCGTAGCTGAATCACGGACAACGGTTTGTGGTGGACAGGGCCGAGTGCCATTGATGAACCCAAGCAAATCATATCCAGAGAGAAGGGAATTAAATTGTAATTTACAGGTCATATAATTAGTATTTGTGAGTTTAATAGGGGCATGAAGTGCGGCTGAAAGTGGAATAATACTGGTGTTGCCGGAGGTGATAGCAGCGGGTGTGGTGAGGCTGGAAGTAACAGAGGAACTGGAGTTGGCCATGGGTGGAATAAGCTAGGAAACAAAACAGAGCCGGAGGAGGGAAAAGAAATTATGCAGAGAAGAGAGAAAAAGTGGAGGACGGGAAGCGGGGAGTGGCCGGAAGAGATGATCGGAGGGGATGAGAAGCAGCGGCTAAGAGTTGTGAGGGAATTAGGGAAAGACCGAAAAAGAAAAAAAGGAGAAAAAAAGAAAAAGAGAGCCCAGAGGATCACAACTGCTCTGATACCATGATAACAATATTGGAAAGACGTAATTGTATTATTCACACCTTAAACTGAATACAGGAACTGTTACATATATAGTGCCTGACAGAAGGATCTAGACTATGTATTAAATACATAATGATTTACAGAATATATCATAATTAATGTATTCACACCTAATTAATGTATTCACACTATTATAATTATAACTATTATAATTATAATCCTAACAAAGAGAACTATGAATGATATATGTAAGATTTTTTTTTCTTTCTATTTTTATCTTTATTAAATCAACCTTAACATAAAGTGCTAAAAAAAAGACACAGACCAAAAATATTGGACGCATGCAAATTAGATGAAGAAATGACGTAATATTTATTTCAAGAATATTTTGATGCAATGTTTTGGACAGTGGATTCTGACGCAAACAACTATGAACAAACATGAGATTATAGACTTCTGGACCATTTGTTGCCGAAAAAGAAAATTGACATCATGCATGAATGATTTTTGATTTTGCTGATACGGAAATGAACAATGAATGAACTGTTTGAATGCGGAAGCGGATCAGGACGCGGATCGGGCGAGGGTTCACAATTATTTTGGGTATCTACCCGCGTCCCTGCTCTGATACCATGAAGAAAATCAGAATACGTGCGGAAACGAAAAGAATCTGAAACTGATGTTTTATTGATTGATTAAAAATGATACAATGGATCTCCTTTATATAGGAGAGAAATCCTAATTTAAATAAATAAGATAAAGATAGAATTACAATTAATTATTTGAATAAAATAATTGAAGATAAACATTAATATTTAACAATATAATCTTAAATATATAATATCTTTTATCTTCGTTTTGAATCCATTTGTATCTCATGTGATCTGATCTCTAATAATGAGTATAGGAAATAGCTATTGAGGTTTCAAAATACTGAACAAGAGTGTGGTAAATGAACCATTGACAATGAGATCATCAACATTAATGATGAGATAAACATGATCAACGCCATTAGTATATACAGAGATACGTGAGAACCGCACTGAGACGTGAGAACTAAGCCCTCGGAGCTTAATTCGTGTAATCAATAAAGACTGTGCTTTAAGCGACATGCATGATCAAGATAATCCGGATGAATAAAGCCTTAAGGCTGCTAAATGAAGACAATATTTGTCAAACGACCATGTAAAAATGCATTTTGAATATCTAACCGATGGACAGGCCACTGTTGTGTGAGAGCAATAGTGAGTAATGATGAGTTTAACCACCAGACTAAGTGTCTTAATTATGATAGTCAACACCTTTAGGTTGATGATACTTGTTGGCGACTAAACAATTTTTGTGGCATTCATTCTGACAATTTGCATGATATTTAAGACCAAGGACGGCCCTATGCTGAAGGGGCCTAAGGCGGATTGGTTGGACGGGCTCTTTGCCGATTGGTCGATCATGCGTGACCGGTTGGTTGGTCAGGTGATAACGGTTGTGACATCTTAAGAATGATATTTAAATTTCACCCGACTCTTCTTGTAGGAAAATAAGAAACCTTTTAGATGATTTTATAATTGAGAATGAGATCATCAACATAAATGATGAGATAAACATGATCAACGCCATTAGTATATACAGAGATACGCATCTGCCTAGATGCACAACTCCCATAAGCAAAGAGAACCACACTGAGACATGAGAATTAAGCCCTCGGAGCTTGGCGTAATCAATTAATAAAGACTGTGCTTTAAGCGACATGCATGATCAAGATAATCCGGATGAATAAAGCCTGAAGGCTAGGGCTGAACTTGGATTGATTTGGATGGTTTTGGGTTGGTTTTGAAAGACTCGGGTCGGTTTGGGGCGTCATAATTCGTTCCCCAAACCAAACCAAACCAAAACGAAGTCAGCCCAAATGGTTTGGTTCGAATTGGTTTCGGTTTGGATTGGGTTGGTTTCGGTTTAACAAGCCTAATCTTTTAAAAATAATGACAAAACCAACCTTTTTTTACGTAAACTGTAAATAGCTACATCCAAACTAAATAATTTACAAATCAAAATGATAAAAAAACTAACAAGTAACAACACATTACAATATAATTCAGCTGCAATCAATCCTCCATAGTTGCATACTTACATATATGCATTTACTGTTTTACATATTCACAACAAAAAAACAAAAGGCTGAATGTTGACACAACAAAATGATCAAAACATCATTAGTATTTCCAACCAAAACAACATAGCAAAATGATAAAAAAAAAAATTGGGTTGTATTGGGTCGGTTGAGTAATGTGTATAATATATATAATTAATGTATAAAAAATTTGGTTTGGTTTGGATTGAATTGGGTTTAATTAAAAATAACTGAAACCAACCCAATGCAATTCGGTTTGGTTCCAAACAAAACCAATTCATTTGATTTGTTATTGGTTTGGTTTATTCGGATTGGTTTAAAGTTTGGATTGTTTTACCGGTTATTTTGCTCAATCCTACTTAAGACTGCTGAATGAAGACAATATTTGTCAAATGACCATGTAAAACGAATTTTGATATCTAACCGATGGACATGCCACTGTTGTGTGAGAGCAATAGTGAGTAACTGGCGAATAATGATGGGTTTAACCACCAGACTTAGTGTCTTAATTATGACAGTCAACACCTTTCGGTTGGTAATACTTGTTGGCGACTAAACGATTTTTGTGGCATTCATTCTGACAATTTGCATGATACTTAAGACCATGGCCGGCCCTATGTTGAAAGGGGCCAAATTCAGATTGGTTGAACGGGTTCTTTGCCGGTTGGTCGATCATGCGCAACCCGTTTATTGGTTAGTTAATAACGGTTGTGACATCTTAAGAATGATATGTTTGATCCAAAAGGTTTACATAACATCTAGACGCAACATCAAACTTGTGGTCGTAACCGTTTCTATTTCTGAGTTCTCATAATTATAATAATAATAAAATGTGTGGTGAGTGATATTACATAGAAACATTGGTGGAATTAGTGGAAACGACAAAAATAACTTCTAAATGAGTGAATAAGACACATTTTTAAACTTTTGTATAAATGACAAAATTATTATTTCAAAAAAGGTTGGACACCTATTACCAAAAAAAAAAAATAAAAAAATACAACACTCTTTCTCTCTCATCAACCATTTTTAAACACTTATATCTCACAATTTACAACTCCGAAATTGATAATTATTTCACCATAGTTTTAATTTTTTTTGTGCTCTTTATTTCCGGACAACATTGACCATATTCCGATGTAAATTCTGAAAATCTACTATGGAAATTCATTGTCAAAATTCACATTTCTTCGGATTCATTGGTGAGAGCGAATTTCGACAGTGAATCTCACGAAAACGATGTAATAATATAGAATGAAACCTCAAAACGAAGAACCCGAAAAAATAAAAAAGAAAAATAGTGAATTTTTTTTTCACGTTTGGAGATCTAGATAAAAAAATAATTAGTGTTTAAAAATGATGGAGGAAAAAAAAAAAAAATCACCCCGCCCCTTTCCCAGCGTCGTTATGTTTAAACTTCTTTTTTTGGGTCCTTTCAGCTATAATTTTGGACAAGTTGTGCTTCACTAAAAAAAATTATGAAAAATTAAGGATAAGGACACAATCTGAAATATTTTTAAGAATATGACAAATTTACATATTTTATAGGGAGAAGGACAATCGCATAATTTTTAGCGAGAATGACAAACAGTGAATCCCGAAAATCGGTGAATCTCCCTAGTGAATCTCGAAATCGTTGAATTTCGGATAATGAATTTCGACATTGAATCCGAAAATTAGTGAATTTCGACGATGAATTCGAAAATTAGTGAATTTCGTCAAATGAATTTAAACAATGAATTTTAACACAAGTGAATTTCGACAGTGAATAAATAGTTTTGTCCTTTATGCAAAAGTTTCAAAAAACCGTCCTTCTACTCAATTGATGAAATATTTATGTCCTTCTCCCTCATTCCCCCAAAAAATTATGTGGATGTATTTCAAAAAAAATGTCCTATGTCCTAATTATCTATAGAAAGATTGTGCATACCTTTTGTTGTAAACCTATCTATTTAGTTACCATCTTAGTAGATTACTAAAGATTAAGGGTAGGGATTTAATCTCACCAAGAAATGTAATGATTTTACAAATAGGCCATGTACAATCTTATCTTATTGTCCTAGCTACTTTATTATAATGCATTATGTACTTCTTTATTAAAAAAAGGAATAGTTGAATTACGGTATTATGTGTGGGATATAAAAAGTGTCATGTATCGAACTCCAAGATATAACAATTAATGATAATAACATAAAACAACTAACAGAAAAGAAGAAATACAAACTGAGACGAGACACCAAATTTAACGAGGTTCGTTCAATAAAATACATCCACAGACAAAAGCGAACAATAAATACTATACTGGAAAATACAAAAAATATATGCTAAAGCCCAAAAGACAATAGCCCATACAATGGGCTATGGGCAATAGAGTCTATAATAAATGATATATCTCTGTGGTCTATGCATCAGATTCAAAAGGTGTTTTTATATGAGAACCAACAAAGACCAGCATCAAACTAAATTAGCAATGTGTGATTTTAGTCCCACGTACTGACATAAAATTCACATTAGGACAAAAGTCCACAATAAAAAATAACAATACTGCTCCTTCCCCCACAAATTTCGAAAAGTCAAAAAAATCCCAACACTGCTCGAACAACTGAAAGAGGTTGTCTATGGAATTGATCTCTAAACATAAACATGCCTCTTGAATAACTTCAATACAAACTCTTCTACTTCCCAACCAAGACAACGTTGAAGCATTCATCATAGAATGCCACATCCAAAAATTGATCATTTGGTCAGACATAACGAAATAAACTTAGTTATTGTTAACATGCCTCTTTTCTCAAACTCGAACAACCAGAATATGATTTCCAATTTGTAATGATCGAGCTCCGCAATGTGACACTAATGATAATAACAGAAAATAACCAACAGAAGAGAAGAAAGACAAACCGAGACGAGACACCAAATTTAACGTTTTCGGTCAACAGGCTCATATCCACGGGCAAACAGTACAAAATTTGTTTTGGGCGATGGAAAATTTCGTCGGTAAATGTCCATTTCACGTCATTAAACTTCATTAACGACAGGAAATTTCTCGGCACGCATGGTCCGTCATGGTAAGAACAACAATCAAGAAATTCAAATTTGAGATAAAGAAGAAATTCAAGATAAAGAAGATGGAGGCACGATTAGAAAAAGGGATAGACTTCACATTGCAAAAGATAAAGAAGGAAAGCAGATTACCTTGCAAGAGAAAAGAGTCCCACAGTCTTGCACTTTATCCAATTTGAAGACATGAAGATTCATGTTTGGTCAAGACTCATGTTTGGTCAAGACTCAGCATCAACTTAGGATTTGAAGATTTAGATAAACTTGAGTTTTCATTTGAAATTTTGTAATTAAATTGGTTTTATCCGAAAACCTAATTTCGAGCTGTATAAATTGGGGCATTGCCCAACATAATAAAATAACAAGAAAGGTTTCTCCCATTACCTGTTTTTTATTTTCTTCTTGGTATCAGAGCCATAATTTGTGCCTAATATTTTTTTTCATAACTGGGACTAGTTCCTTCTTCTCTAAACATGGTGAAAGAATCAACTCTCACAATACAACAGTTCACCAATGTTCTAGCTTAATATCTATTAAGCTAAACCTCACAAATTACCTTCCCAGGTCATTCCGTTGATAAAAAATCTTGGAGTACACCATCATATTACATCAGCCACTAAACCTGCATAGAAGACCAAAAATGGAGATGAAGAAGAAGTGGACAACCCAGACTTCCCTGTCTGGAACATCAATGATGGATTGCTCGTATCATGGCTCCTAGGCACTATAAAGGAGGAGTAAGTGAGCATGGTTTATGAAGAGGACCCTACAGCCTACCAGATCTGGAAGGCTCTTGATGAACAACTGCTTCCTCATACTGTGGAGAAAGAAAGTAATTTAAAGAATATGTTGATGGGCCTGAAAAAAGAAACCAAGACAGTGGAGGAATATTTAATGGAGTTTAAGGCTATCTGTGATAATCTAGCTGCCATAAAGAAACCAGTTTCTGATCTAGATAAGGTTTTTCAATTCTTTCATGGTCTAGGTAATGAGTATAAGAGTTTTAGGACTGCTATGCTTACAAGACCCCCTTACCCCTCTTTTAGTCAACTAATCATGGCTTGCAAGGATATGATAAAACCATTAAAGCATAGCAGGATGAGAAAAATAAGATTCTAAACCAGAATCAAGCCTTTCTCTCCCAAAGAGGAAGAGGAAAAGGAAGTAGAGGTGGTGGTAGAGCCCAGTTTAATTCAAAAGGCCATGGATTTGCACCAGTAGACAGATCTGGTGACAACAACCAGTCACAACAGCAAGGAAATTCTAAGGGATCATAAGCAAAACCTGATGATTAGTCTATAAATCAAAATTCAGACAACAGGCCCACATGCCAAATCTGTGGAAGAATCAACCATACAACTCTGGACTGCTGGTACATGTTTGACTATGCATATCCGTAAGAAGAAGTTCCTAAGGAACTTGCTGCAATGCTTCTATCAGAGTCTCAAAATTCCAGTTTTTATGCTTACATGGGTTCTACTACATATATGACCAATATGAAGGTAAACTTTTTACAAAATGAGCATATAATGGACATGATAAAATCTATGTATAGAATAGAGATAAACTGGATATCACTCATACTGGTGATGCATAAGTTGGTAACCTAAAATTAAATGATGTATTGGTTATGCCTGCTTTAACAAAAGAATCTTATGTCTGTTAGTAAATTTACTTCAGATAACCAGTGTGTCTTTGAATTTACTGATGATGATTTTGTGATTAAGGACAAAGAGTAGAATATAGTGGCAGAAGGACATAAGAAAGGAAGATTATATACAGTCAATGAAGGCATACCTGAAGCATTAAGTGCTATAAGGTCAGGGAAGGCACCAGCAACACTTTGGCATCAGGGGCTAGGGCATCCTTATGCCAACTCTATTTCTGTTTTGAATAAAAAAGGCTCTTATTAATGTTAGTAGTTGGACTTTGAAACCTTATGTTGTGTTAGTTGCCAGATAGGAAAAAGTTGTAGGCTTCATTTTGATAAAAGTAATAAAAAATTTGTGGTTCCTTTGGAAAAAATATATTGTGATTTTCGGTGGCCTGCTCCTATTGCTTTTAATCAATGATATCATTACTATGCTCTATTTGTTGATGATTTTTCATGCTTTACTTGGTTGTATCCTCTTAAGAAAAAAATCTGATTTTTATCAATGCTTCCTCAGATTTCAAAAATTAGTAGAAAGACGGTTTAATCATAAAATCAAAACCTTCCAATGTGATGGGAAATGAGAGTTCAAGTTGACTGAGTTTCTAAATCATTTGACCAATCATGGCAAAAACCTAGAGGTTTTCATGTCCCCATACCCCTGAACAAAATGGGGTAGCTGAAAGGAAACATAGACACGTGGCAGAAACTGGACTCACCCTCATGTTCCGTGCTTATGTGCCACAACACTTATGGGTAGAAGCATTTCTAACTGCAGTTTACTTGGTCAACATACTGCCTTTTTAGTATTGAAGGGTTAAACTCCCTATCACTGCTTGTTTCAGACAAATCCTGACTAAAGGGGATTCAGGACTTTTGGATGTCAATGTTTTCCAACACTTAGACATCATGGACAATCCAAATTTTCCAAGAGAAGTTTCCCTTGTGTCTTCTTAGGGTACATCTCATCTCACAAGGGATATAGGTGTTTTGACCCCAAAACAAAACGGGTATATATCTTAAGGCTTGTAGTTTTTGATGAGACTGTGTTTCCATTTGCTTCTACTATGTAGGTATCCATAACCACACCAGAATATGTGCAATATTCACCTAATGATGAGTCGAAATCAGCAAAGACTAATGCAACAACAGTCCCAGGTGCAGATGAATCCACACATAGTTTGACTTGTTGTTCTGATGATAGTACACTTATACTGGAGGACACGGATCCAGAACCAATACTTCCTGAAGGCATCAGAACATGTTGTTTCAGTACAAGAATTTGCACCAGAACCAGATCTGGGGGAAAGTAGATATGCCAGACCCTGAGTTAGTAGAAACAAAAGGGGATATGCCAGAAGTAGCACCAGAGGTGGTACCACTAAGACTTGACAGAGACAGAAGGCCTCCAGCATATTTACAAGACTATGCTCTAACCGTAGCACTGCCAACAATTGAAACTGAACCTAAAAAAATCAAGACACCATTAAAACATTCTGAGTGGATTCAAGCTATGAGGGAGGAAATACAAGCACTAGAAACAAATAACACTTGGATCCGGGTTCCTAGGCCACCTAATGCAAATTGACAACACTCTAAATACTACCATTAAATGAACCTATATTTACCCCAAATTATGCTCAAGGGAAGATAGATAGGCTTATTATCATACGAAATATGTGTTAAATACTAAGTGCATGTTCATAGGTTTACAATTCTACATCTATGTTTTTCTCCCGTGGATTTGGTACTATTTTGTCTTGTTTTGTTCACTTTTCAGGATGTACCGAATCTGGAGCAACTAGGAGTGGATTTGGGCCAAAGAGAGAATATTGGGCCAAAGGGGAGAAAGTCCAAGAAGAGACCTGTTAGAAAAAAGAGAGAAATACTGGCCCGATTAATCGTGGGCCAGGTGATAGCAAAATACTTAACCGCTAACTTTCACCGACAGAGTATCGGGTCAATGGGAGTATAGTGGTCACAAGGTCGAATCCACAGAGAGTAATGTCTAAGAAACAAAGCTGACATAGAACTTAGTTCAGGTCAAAATATGGTGGGAGGATATTATACTAATGCATAAATAAAGATTATACTGACGTGTTTACTTCTAAGTATTAAAAGGTATAGCCGAACTATGATCCCACGAGCTACTTTTACCCCTAAGGAAAGACTTGACAGGGAGCCAATGTAGTTTAACGACGTCCAAAGGTGCCAACTCCTAATTCTAACGATCAGACTAAACAACTCGATCTAACCACCCTATGTGAAGCTAACCGACTCTCCCTTTAGAAAACCGATTATCCTAACATGATTAAGCTTTAGAGCTGCTCGAACAATGATGACAAACCTCTATATTGGAAAGAGACCTAACAACTAGGCCGAATCTACGCAACGATCCTAAAACTCCTTATCCCACATCTCACCGCAAAATGCATCTATAAGTTTGATGTGTGTGACAGTGAACTAGGTGATCAATCTAATTCAAAGATGTTAAAATAAGTTTTAGGACGTGGATTAATTGTTTAAACATTCAATTATGCACTTAGGGTTTTCGCTCGCTTTCACATAATTCGACTACACATGCAATTAGCTACTCATGATTATGCAAATAAACGAAATAAGAATTGGAATCAAACTCAAGACAATAAATAGAAGAGAAGTCATTACCATATAACTCGTAGAAAATCTGATCCAAAAAATATGAATAAATAATTGCACCAAAATTCGAATCTTTGAACTTGAAAGGTAAATCCAAGCTATAACAAGTGTGTAAAATCAAAAGGAGTAATCTATGGAATCAAAGGGTTTAAGAGTGATCAAACTATACTAAAATTGCACCTAAATTGCCTAGGAAAAGTCTAAAGTCGGCCAAGAATGAATAGTCTAAAGTCGGCCAAGAATGAATAGGGGCTGAATGAGCTGCGTATTTATAGTGTAGGTCGAAAATCTGCTTCTGTCGGTCACAAACGCCAGTTTGGATCTTGGCAAACGCTAGTTTGACTGGAAAACTGGATGATATTAGGGTTTCATCTTCTGTGAACTAGCGTTTACCTTTCCGTGAACGCTCGTTCCGAGATCATGCCTTGAGGAGACGAACGCCCGTTTGAATGCCTGATCACCCGTTTGAGTTATATGAGCTTTTTGAAACGGGCTGAACCCTTCCAAAAGCCAGTTTGGGGGTAATTTGAACGCACGGTCGGCCAAAAATCTAACTTTTAGTACCAACAGCTACTTTTGTGAATGCTAGTTTGCATTGGCCAAACGCTAGTTTGAGGTAGGCTTGAGGAAAACGCCAGTTTGAGGTTGGGCAAACGCCAGTTGCCTTGATTTCACTCCAAAATCGAATTTTCCTCACTTTCATTCTACTTTCGAGCAACGACCACGTTTCTCATTCCAAAACATTGCCTTTCGGGCTCTCGAGTCACCTAAGTCCTGCAATAACATATACGAACAAACACCACACATAATTCCGTAAGACAAAAGTGCTCGGAAATGAGGTAAATATCGCTAGAAAAGCGGAGTTTCCTATCGATGTGACAGTTTAACTCCCCGTGCGTATAACTCTCGATATTCCTCTCAAACAGGTCTATATCTACCCAAAACATGCCAATAAAGTGATAAATGGGGGTTAAACTGCACACCAAAGTACAGTAAAGTTGACTTCCATCAACCACCCCACACTTAGCCTTTTCTCGTCCTCGAGTAAATTAAGCTCTTTAAATCAGACTAAGGGATCATCTTTACGAAACATACACAGCACTCATGACATCAAGGAAAAAGTAAAGTAGACATTGAATGTACACAACTCGACTCTAACTTATCACAAAAATGAACTGTGTGTGATATAAACCAAGGGCTACACTCAAAATGATTACCGGCTTGGAATACCGGCCAAATGACTACACACAACTCATACCGGGCTAGAATCTCCACTAATCGAGGCAACCGAGGCTAAATACGGTCAAGTAGGACTTGAAGGGTTATAATGTTAAGCACGGGACGGGGTTAATCGAAAGGAAAATTTTGGACTGGAAAAAGAGAAAACACGAGTGAACCTAGTCATTTCACGTACTCCTTCTTTGAAAACATACCAAACCACACCAAACTCCTTTGATTTTTCTACATGCATTAACAAAAACTCCAACCTTAACATCATATTTTTATTCATTTCAAACATTCCTTCTTTTCCTTCAAACCTTAAGGAATTTTATTCAACCTTTCACTTTTTCAATTTTTTTTATTTTCAATTTTTTCTCTTTCATCTTTTTTTTCGAACCAAAAGCCTCACATTATATTTCTAGAGCTCCTCCCCTTCGTTATACTAGCTCATACTAACTTACTCCTCTCGAAAGACGCATCATCTCCCACCCCATACTTGCTTCAGCAAGTGTGTCTAAAGTAACAATTAAGTCCACTCGTAGGGTGATCAAAGGAAACGTGACCAGTAATAAAGCTAAGTGTTAGGGTAATACAAGCTAAGTACCCAAAACGGCTCATTTTCGGACGGTGGTCAGACCGTCCTATCAAGGCTTAGAGGGGTTATGAGGGTATAATGTTGGGATTTTGGCTTATTTGGCTCTGGCGGGTTAAAGAAGTGCCATGACTCTCATCCCGTATCCGGCCTAGGTAAACCTCTCTATTTCGCCTCGAAACTAGTGGTATAAGTGTGTATAGCAACCAAACTAAGTATAACCAAGGTCTACGTGCATTAAAAAGGGTTCGTATTATGACAAAATAAAATCGCCCTGCACACATTACTCGACTACTAAGACATCTCCCAAATCCATCGTGAGAAACATGCATATAACGCGGTGTCAAACCGTGAATCGTTTTAAAAGTTTAAGCCACGAACTGATTCGAAAACGGACATTAACTAAGCATATCACAATTACCGGCATATTTATCAATCGAAACAATAAGGCTAAGTCGTATAAACCCTCCACTTCGAATGAAACACTGTCCTTAGTGTGTGAATGAGATAGAAAAGAAGGACTTAGCTTTTTAACCCGGTAGAAATGCACTATCAAATCCCGTAACAGCCTCGTGTAAGCGCCACCCGAACCCCTATACCAAAATAGATACAACCAAAGCAAAGCATGCACGGGACGTGGTCCACATGCCAAAATATCGAAAAGGGATATGGGGATAGAATAACTGTAAGGCCCTGTTACGTCAGAAAATTTGATATGCACTATGTAACGCACAATACTGGATCGCTATAGATGGATAAATAATCCAAACGGGTAAAGCACATAACATCTACGTATGCTAGAAAGGACACAAAGGCACATAATAGAAAAACAACATCCATAGTGCGTACAAATAAAAGCCAACACAAGAATCAAAGTAGTAGCATGCCTTAAGGCTTACAGAACATTAAGATCAAATAGTAGCATCTCAAAACTGACGGTAGAATAAAAAATAGTACAAATGTAGCAAATGGGATAGACAGCTCCCAAACAACCCTAACACCTGACACATAGTACAAAAGGAACATCATATAACAAAGAGAATCATGTCAGTCCAGGGGCATCATCATCACCGGCAGGAGCAGCAGCATCATCAGTAGTAGCAGCAGAGGGGAGCATCGGTGGTAGGTCCACCTCGCCTCCCAGCCTCATGGACGAAGACGCATCCTCCGCCACAATTTGTTGGATGGCCTGCTCAATATCCTTTGAAAAATGGTAATCCATGGTGCTTGGGGCGAATACCGCCGGATCTCTTGGCAGTCGACCCTCACTCATCAGTAGGAGGAGAGTCAGAATATTGTGCTGCATTTGCTTTTGATCCTCCACCGGGCCCGAAATCTGTTTTCCATACTCAACCTCATCCTAACGGAGGGAGAAAACTGGTGGTGCCTAACTAGAGCCAGCGGATGAACCAGGTTGTCCCGATGCCGTCCGAGGTAATCGAGCTGAGTCTTACCCTTCTCTCTTTGCAAAGACTCGGGGTTCTGGGCTTGTGATCCTCGTGTACTCCGGTACCTTAAGCGCCCCGACATAAACTAGAGATAAGATGGGGGCATATCAGCAAATGGTGTAGACTTTCTGATTGGTGGCCAACTCTTCATAAATAGCTTGACCCACGTCCACATTAAGCTTAAAGTTAAGGGCATACAACATCCCCAGATCGCCAATGTGGAAATGAGTCAAGTTGTTCTTAGGTAGCAACCAGTTTTGGATGAACCGGCATTGCACTTTCCAATCCTCATCCCAACTCAAGGTGACCAACTGCTTCCTCACCCCGCCTTCTCCAAGGGTCCATGGCACATCCGGGCACACCAACTTTCGGAGGTCCTCTAACGGGTCCCCACCGGCATCTTGCCTCATTTTAATCTCTTCCTTATAATCCAAACCCTTAAAAGGAGCCAAACCATACTTCTCATTGATCGCCTTGGCACTAAACGGGACCTTCACCCCCCGAACCTTTACCATCCCCGTCTCTAAGCTCGACTCAGAAAAATCGGCATAAAATTCTCGCACCAAAGTTGCATTCACCTTCAACTCCGGAGTTGTCATTAAGGCTCCCCACTTTCTATCAGTCAAGTTTTCATAAAAAGCTTGTCAACATTGTAATCATGGAAGGCTCGCTCTATAAGCATCGTGTGGGTCGAGTAGTGCTTGTTGTACATACACTACAAGAAAAATGACATTTTGTGACGAAATAAAATGTGATGCTTCAAAATTCGTCACCATACAATATTTTTTGTGATGAATATTTTTAAATCCTCACATATAAGTATTTCATAAACTTTTACAATCATTATGTCATGGATAGATTTCTTCTCCGTCACAACGAAAACATGAATTTTTGTCAAAAATATATAATTCATATGAGTGAGGAATAAATAAATTCGTAACCAATTGAGGAAATATGTGAGGAAATATTTTCATCACAATGTAAAAAATAACATATATTAATAAATTCCACCAAAAATTGCTGGCGCGCACATTTTCCATTACCTTTTTTATCTGCCCTCCAATTTTTCCCCTTTCCCTCGTTTTATTTTTGTGAAATTTTAAAATACAATCGTTGTAGGAAGGTTTTACCAAGTGGCATACATTACAACCACTCATTTCTAACCTCTCACACACGATAAAAGTGTATTATGTGAAAGAGAATAAAAATGAGAGGCTCTAATGTATGCCACTTGGTATAACCTTCCTACAACCGTTGCACCATAAAATCTCTCTTTATTTTTTATAATAAATCTATGCTTATTTTTTAGAAAATACGATCTTCATTATATTTTTATATATTATATATATATATATATACATAAACAAAACCTGGAATACAAAACCATTGTGATCGATTGTATCAAAACAGAAGTTGAGAAAAACAAATCGCGCTAATCAAAGACCGATCAAGTGCAGATCGTGTACTTTTGTTTTTTCTGCGCTTTCAAGGTAATTTTATAATTACCCGACCTTTTTTTTTTGTATATAATTGGCAATCATGATAATCTGAATGTCAATTGTGTGATCGAGTGAAATCAGAATGGAAACAGAAATATAATTGTGTGATCCACGGGCGTTTAATCCTATGTTTTACCCTTCCGGTTTACTAAATATTATCATCGTGATGTTTTGGGCGTTTTGGTTATTAGGCTGGGGGTATGTTAGAAATACAGAACCATTTTGGGGTGTTTTTATGTTGTGTAATGTTTATCCAGACTATTGTATATGTACTAGTAATTACCATCGTTTGTGCAATGCTTAGAATTTAATCGCTTTTTTAACGATTTGTAATTTACGTAAGTACACTATCACAATCATAAACTATATTGTTATAAGGCAATCCAAAACTAAGGAAAATATTCTGACTAAATTTATCAATTATTTCTTCCCAAACCTGCATTTCTAATAATAATCCTATGTGAAACTATATTTGAGGATCAACATGTAAATAGAAGTATATTCTGGGCTTAATTCTTCTTCTCTGCATTTTATTTCACTAGCCAGATTACAACAATTCCAATGATAATATTTAATGAATTACTTTTCGGTAAATGATCGATTTCAGCGGTAGTTATACTTTCTTGGTTTTGAATCAAAATACCTGAGTTATGATCATTCGGAATTGCTTGCCTTTGTAGTAAATTTCAGCTTTCGGCTTTAGACTGTGTAGTGTTGCTTTAGGTGGTAGCAGTAGTGATCATAAATGGATGGTGAATTCAATTTGATCTTCTTCTTTTTTAAGTAAAAAAAGTGTGTTCTTGTGTTAGATCTTTTAAACTTACCACTTACATAGAAAAAAGTGTGTTCTCTCTGAAGATCCATCTATAGAAATTGTGTTTTTTGACGTCGTGAATAAAATGTCCTGAATTGCTCATTGACACAAAATGTGCTTATGCAGAGAGCCTAAATAGGTTGTAGTGTTTTCCTGTAATTGTACCGGAGACTCACCTTGTGGTTGGTGGACTGCTAGTTTTCATGACAAGTCTAAGAATTTTCACACCAGAAAGGAAATGCACCTAAGGCTAAAAAAGGGAAAACGCACTTTTTTCGCTTGATAAGTCAGTCTTGGCAAAACAATCTCTTATTTGTATAGAACATAAAGAAACGTGTTCGTCATCTTACTCTATCAATTATTTAGATGCATACTTTCCTCTGAAATTTTATTGCTTAAATCTGTCTTTGTGTCCTGCCTTCCTTTATTTTAAACCATGAGATGAGGGTAAATAACAATGACATGGGAAGAAAGTAATAGTGCATAAAAATATATCTTTGGACCTGTTTTCTATCTTCAATTTAGTCACACTGAACTTATTCACTAAAATCTAAAATACTCTTGTGATTGCCTGGGTGCACTCCCATATTATTTCCTCTTTGTTATAGATGGTTAGGAATTGGTGGAGTGGTTTGTGTTCTTTAAGTGTTTTCATAGCTTTCCATCATAAAGCTATGAACTTGTGTAATATAAATGTGGGGGAGATTTGTAACCAAGTAAAAACAGAGTTTTGTATGTTCTATTAGTACTTTGCTATTGCCATAAACCAATTTTCTATGGGTTATTTTTAATCATACCTCATCAAATAATCTGGTCTAAGGTTGGTGGATCATCTCTGAACTACAGTAGATTTTCTGCTCAAAATAGGCCCTCGGGTTTGCAAATGTTTGGGTTGTTTGATGAGCCAAAATGCAAGTTTTTGAGCTGATAATTTGCATGAAGCTTATGGATATTATTGGTAAATATTTGAAAGTGGTTTTATAAAGAAAGGACAATCTAATTAAAAGATATTCAAGGTGCTATGCTTATGTTTTCAAGCAGAATTTATGCTCTGCTTTGACACTTTATATCCATGTTCTTGAGCCAATGTTTCATTACGCTTTTGTTTGATAACGCTTTGATGTATTATTGTTTTCTATTGTCCATGTTTGTAGTACATTTCTTGGCTCATTCAAACACTAATGGGTCCATGATGCTGCTCGAGAGAAATATGTAAGTCCTTTATAGTATTGTTTTCTTATATATATACCTATATAGTTGTTGCTTGTTTCTTATGGGATATAGAATGTCGTAAATGTTAACATAGGTTCTCATCTTTACTTTTTGACTTTCATGTTTTTTTTTTATTTGACAACTCTTGTTGGAAAAAATCTTTTGAGAATATAAGATATGTGTTGTTTTAGTAGGTCTTCGCCCACTTCATTTTTGCTTCCTTTCAAAGGCAATGGTAATGCCTGGGTATTTTAATTAATGCCAGGAAAGTAATTGTATAATAATTTAAAATGACAAGCTTACACCCCTATCACCCTTTAAAGCAAAAATCCTCCGCTCCTCGTAAAACAAACACAAATACATTTAGCCTTGCTATTTACCTAAGAAAATCGCACTAGCTTCTCGATCTTATCTCCTAAACTAAACTCCAAAACCCAAAGAATCACATTGTTGGCTTAGTTTCTTTCTCTTGTGTTTATTTAGTTTCTTTTATATTCTTAATGTCGGTAAAAAACAAGATATGGCAGTTGATTGGTAGGATGGTGCCGGATAGATATTAAGGTAATGGGTGGTGAGGTTTGTGTAATTTTTGTTATTTTTCACTTTCTACAAGTGTTTGATTGGGACATTGTGACTTATAAATTACGTTGCTAAATCGTTTTTTACGGAATCGTTTTGTTGAACGACACAGGGAAACTTGCATGTTTGCTATAGAATCATTTTCAACTTTATCGATTCTAGTGTAATAAATATATAGTTTGGTACTCTCGTAGATTCGTGGTTCTGAAAATAAAAGGATCCATGACTTCATAACACACATGCACAATTCCTTCATGTGCCTGTTGCTTGATCAGAGTTTGCTGGCTCAGTGGGATGATATTATGTTGCCCCTGCTGTGTTTTTTATTTTATTTTATTCCCCTGTTGTTATTATTCATACAAGATTCAAGCTGTGTATGGAAAGGAAATGTATGGATGAATAGCTTTGGAATAGAAATGTTTGAAAGGGTCTTAATCGAGAGGAAGTTCAGCTGTCTTGGTCTCAAACGACAGCCTCCCGCTCCCAACATTAGTTTGCAGCAATGCTGAGCTCTATAAGTTATTTTCTCAAGCATTTCCCACTCTCCCAGCCTATATTTCAATGGTAGAAACTATAGGAACCAACTCAATATTGAATTTATCTTCCTGTTTGTTCCAGCCATTAAGAGCATATCATTCAGAAACTATAAACAAAACAATGTAAAACAGTAGAAACCGTTCTGTTTCATGCAATTTCATGTTATCAGGATGGTGTATCTGTCATTTCAACAAACCCCGTTCATTTTCCTTCTATTCTATTTGGTAAGAGGTAATGCCCTACAATACCTGTTGCATTTTTTAAATATATAGCCCCATTTTGTTTAAAGGTATAACCCCTTTTTCATTGTCAGTAAATTTTATGAAGCAACACAAAGGTTGTTTTGGTATTGGTTCCTTTATTCAATCATTAATTTTTGTTTTCTTTTTTTACGGAACCTGATGATCGATAAGATTATGGTCCATGACTTGATATTTCAGGATAAGATGAAAAAGATGCGGTATGAACACAAAGAGAAATTGATTGCTGAAGCACCTGAGGATACTTCACTTGATTCTATACAAGTGCCATTGGAGGCTGAGTTAGAAATCATGAGTAAGACTCTTGGGCGCAAAGGGCGATCTATTTATGGTGTACGTTCTTTTGCACGCATGGAAACCACCAAATCATTTGCTATATCATCTATGGCTTCAAAATCTGAGTTGGTTGAAATTCAAAATCAAGTAAAGTTACTAGCAACCAGTTATAAGATTATGCAAGACGAAAATGAGAAATAGAAAGCACAAGTGACAGCCCTATTGACATCATAGGGAAAGAGTAGCGGCGATTCTGATGAGCCTAACAACTATATATCATGATGATGATGTTGTTGATCCCTATGAAGATGAGCTAACAGACTAAGCATGATCAAATTTATGATTGATTTTCAATTGTCTAATTCTCTAGCATTATTAGAATTTCGCAAATTTTAGTTTATCAAACTTGTGAATTTTTGAATCTCTAGCAGACGGCGTAATACTTTTTAAAGTTTTGATTTTGAAACTTCTACACTATTTTGGAACTACTTTATTACATTTTGTCACAAATTTTATTATTATATCAAACATAATTTCTCACGTTTCAAATCAATACGTGATTTAACTAAAGGTTAGGACATGAACATTAGTGAGAAATGCTTCATCACTATATACTCACTTTTGGTGATGAAGATTTTATCACATATCATTAGAATTTGTGATGAATTAGAGGTCACAAATTGCATTATATTTTGTATATTCTTCTATTTTAGGTGACAAGTCGGTCATCACTTAAACTTACGATATGTGAGCAATTTGTGGCATCACATATTAAAGACAATAGTGACAACTTTGTCGTCACTAATTTATATAAAATGACCAAGTGAAAAATGAAATATGTGATGAAGTGTTCGTCACATATTCAACAAAAACGTGAGGAAAAATAAATTCGTCACAGAATACTTTTTGTGACTTATGATAGGTGACGACCTTAGTGACGCACGAATTCCTTCACAGATAACCAAATGTGACGAAATTTACTAATTACGTGACGAACCCTGGTCGTCACAAAATGTAAATTTTCTTGTAGTGATATCCAATGCCTTAGGAGTGACAAATCTCCTATCAAAAGGGATCGGGGGTCCTACAGATTCCTTCCTCGGAGGTCTAACACTCTCTATGACCGGCTCAATCCCTTCAACTCTAACTACCGGGTCAACTCTAGGCTCCCTTACTGCTTGCTCAACCCGAGGCCCCGGCTCAACTATTTTCCTTCTCACCAAAGGCTCATCATCAGTCTTAGACTCCGATTCATCCCGCAATGATGCCCTAGCCTGACTCTGGGCTGCCTTAGGAGGGTTTTGCCTCTCTCTAATCTCGACCTCCCGGTTGGGATTGACCGGCCTAGGTTCTACCACCTTCTTCTTCTTACCAACCTCACGGGAAATCTCCTTACCATGATGTTTCTGCCCCGAGGCCCCCTCTTTACCACCAGTACGCACCATGATAAATCACACAGACAACCAGAAGCAACCCCCAAGCACAAACACAGCAATCCACAACCCGATTATCTTCCAAACAGGATTTCCCAACAAACACCAACCAAACCACACCAAAACCGACCCCAAACCGTAATGCAGATGCCCACAACCAACCAACACCAACCACAAATCATCACCAAAGCAAAAACAAAGCAAAACAAGAAAAATAAGCCCAATCATTGTGATTCGCTTAAGGTTCGAGTCTAAAATTGAACCTCAAAAACATGAATTAAAGCAGAAAAGCTTAGTGATTCTTACCAAGATTGATGCTAGGATGATGATGGATTTGTTAAACGCCCAGACGATGCATAAACTTACCAAAAATAGGATTTTTTTTCAACTTTGCAAAATGCCCTAGATAGGGTCTCGAATCCGGCCAAAACTGTGTTGTTGATGGATTTGGGTTATGGAAATGAAAAGAGGTGATCAATAGGTGTTTGGGGAACTTGAAATCGCAACGATTGGGTTAAAAACGATGAAGATAGGTGAAAAGGGCGAGAGGTGGAGGTTTTTCTCGAAAAAAAATCAGATTTAAAATAATGAAAGGTCGGGGGTGGTATTTATAGAGGAAGGGCAAACACCCGTTTTCCCTGTTGTGAACGCTCGTTCACCTGGGCTATGATGAACTGGACGGGCGTTTGAGATATTCCAAATGCTCGTTTGGAGTATTCAGAATTACATTAAGAGAGAAGTCGCCAGATTTAACGGCGCTTGCTCAGGCAAACGCCCGCTTCGGGAGACGGCGAGGACGGACGTACGTTTGCACATGGCAAACGTCCGTTTGACACCAGATTTTGAAAAACTCACAGTTTGGATCCCAATTTTATTGCAACCTCCGTTCTAACACATTTATTAACAGAAAACTCAGAAAATGGTGGGTTGCCTCCCACCGAGTGCCTTTGTTTTACATCGTTGGCTCGACAGATGACTTAAAGTGTGTCGGTTTTCTTCAAAGTTATACTACCGGCACGAACGAGGAAACAAGGATAGAAAGATGGGATGGTGGAGTGATAAAATCAGAATTGCCAAAGTTTAAAGTCCATGACGAGACTCAGAAACGATTGATCAAGGCTCGGGGTCAGTTAAATGCACAAGCTCGAGAGCCTCATCGAATGGTAACTTCTCATATTTCTTCAAACGAAGGCTGTTCATGATGAACGTCCCGTGCTTTGGGTGAGTTACCTCAATTGCTCCCGAGTTGAAAACTCTCAACATCATATACGGTCTCGACCACCTCGACTTAAGTTTGCCTTGAAATAAATGAAGGCGAGTATTGTACAGAAGAACCTCATCACCTATGTTGAAAACACACGGTTTGATCAACTTATCGTGAAGCATCTTGGTCTTCTCCTTATACTTCACCGAACAATCATAAGCTTGAAGGCGAAACTCATCTAACTCATTCAGCTGGGCCATTCGCCTCTCACCGATTAACGCGTCATCCATATTTAGATTTTTGATCACCCAATAGGCCTTATGTTCTTCCTCTACCAGGAGATGGCAAGCCTTGCCAAAGACAAGCATGTAGGGTGACATACCTATTGGTGTCTTGAACGCAGTTCGGTGTGCCCAAAGCGCATCTTCTAATTTCTTCGACCAATCCTTGAGATTTGAATTGACAGTCTTCTCCAAGATTCTCTTTATCCCTCTGTTGGTTACCTCTACTTGGCCACTAGTCTGGGGATGATAGGCAGTGCCTAACTTGTGAGTGACCCCATACTTCATTAGCAGCTTATCGAATTCTCTATTCGCAAAGTGACTTCCATTGTCACTGATTATCGGTCGAGGTACTCCAAAACAGGACAGAACCTAATGACTACATGTTTGTCATTGGTAGGTGAAGCGATTGCCTCAACCCACTTCGAAACGTAATCACAAGCAACAAGAATGTATTTTTCCCTAAACGAAGACGGATATGGTCCTATGAAGTCCAATCCCCAGATATCAAAAACTTCACAAACTATTATCGGCTTCTGGGGCATCTGATTCCTCTTTGAGATCCGTCCTGAGCGTTGACAAGCATCACACGTCTTTACATACGCATGTGCATCTTTGAAGATAGTGGGCCAATAGAACCCACTTTGCAACACCTTCAACACTGTTCTCTCACCCGAGAAGTTGCCACCGGCCTCTTTATCATGGCAAAAAGAGAGAATACTCACTATCTCTCCGTCGTCAACACATCTCCTCAGGATCCCATCTGCACATAACCTAAAGTAGGGGATCTTCCCACACGTATCGGTTCACCTCACTGTAGAACTTCTTCTTCTGGTTCTCATCAAACATGGGATCTACGAACCCACACTCATGATAATTAACAAATGGTGCATACCATGGGTTCCCTTTCTTCCCTCTCTGCATAAAATTTCCTCTCTTAACCGGGAGCATCGTATCCACTACGAATAACTGCTCATCCCGAAAGCGGTCATCTATCTCCACTTTTGTAAAGCATCTTTCCTCACCCGGCTCCATCCTACTCAGGTGGTCAGCTACCACGTTCTCACATCCCTTCCTATTCTTAATCTCTACGTCGAATTCTTGAAGGAGCAAGATCCACCTCAACAAGCGTGATTTTGCGTCTTTCTTAGCAAACAAGTATTCAACGCAGCATGGGCTGTATGAACAATGACTTTCGATCCAACTAAGTACGACCGGAACTTATTGAAAGCAAAAATGACGGCTAGAAGTATCATCTCAGTGGTTGCATACTTTTGTCGAGCCGAGTTCGGGGTATGACTCGCATAGTAGATAGGTCGAAACAGCTTGTCTACCTTCTGACCTAGGACAACTCCTATGGCATAATCAATCACATCACACATTACTTCGAACTCCTTGGACCAATCAGGTACCACCAAGATAGGAGCCGAAGTAAGAAGTTTCTTAAGAGTTCTAAAAGCATCTAGACATGCCGCATCAAAAACACCGGGGGCACCCTTCATCAACTGAAGAGTGAGAGGTCTAGAAATTTGGGAAAAACCCGGAATGAATCTACGATAGAAGCATGCATGACCCAAAAATGATCTTAGGGTCTTCAGATTTGTAGGCATAGGGAGCTTAGCTATTGCCTCTATTTTCGGTCTATCAACCTCTATTCCATTCCCCGACACTTTATTTCCTAACACAATCCCTTCAGTGACCATGAAATGACACTTCTCCCAATTTAGAACTAGGTTTGTCTCTTCACAATGCTCAAGCACCCTATCAATATTAGACAAACACTCATCAAAAGTGTCACCAAAAACACTAAAGTCATCCATAAAGACTTTCATAAAATGCTCTATCATATCAGCAAAGATGGCCACCATGCATCGCTGGAATGTCGCGGGTGCATTACACAACCCAAACGGCATTCTTTTGAATGCGAAGGTGCCATAAGGACACGTGAAGGTGGTCTTATCTTGGTCATTTATATCTATATGGATCTGATAGTAACCACTAAAACCATCTAAGAAATGAGAAAACGCATGACCACTTAGACGCTCTAGCATTTGATCAATAATGGGGAGGGGAAAATGATCTTTTCTGGTTTTGTCATTTAGCATGTGAAAATCAATACACACCCTATGGCCAGTAACTAAACGAGTAGGAATGGGATCACTTTTTTCATTCAGCTCAACAGGGATGCCTCATTTCTTGGGCACAACTTGCGTGGGGATCACCCACTCACCATCGGATATCGATAGATTATCCCCAGGATCCAAAGATCTTCACCACGCCTTTCCTCACCACTTCTTGAAAATGTGGGTTTAGCCTTCTCCGAAATTGCTCGACTAGCACTTTGCACCCTCTTCAAGGATGATTTTGTGCTTGCAGATGTCAGCACTAAGTCTCTTTATGTTGACCATCTTCCATCTGAAGGCCTTTTTATGTTTCCTCTGAACGTGAATCAACTTAGCTTCCAACAAAACGGTTAGTGCAGACGAAATAATAAGAGGAAGTAATTTATCAGGTTCTAAAAAGACATACTTTAAATGATCGAAGTGGCTTCACCAAGATCACCGGTGGTTCTTCGATTGACGGTCGTGGTACCGCCGCGACCAACCCGAGCTCTAGCTTCTTGTTCCATTCCGCATGGACATAAGGAGTTGCCTCCAAATGGTATACCCTGGATCCTCATTCTCGGATCATCGTCTTCCTCCAGGCTTGCCTTAATCAAATATTCTTCCATCGGTTCTTGGTATCCCTGCAGGTTAGTGTGCTCCAAAATACAAGGATATATAGAATCAATAGAAAAACAATCACTTTTTTCATCCTCAGGATGCTTCATTGCATTATAAACATTTATGGCCACACTCTCTTTCCCGACTTGTAGTATGATCTCCCCCTTTAACGCGTCTATCAAGGTCTCTCATGTATTCACTTAAAGGCCAACCTAACAAAAGCGGGTTTTGGCATCCATATCCATATCTAAGACTACAAAATCAACGGGAATACAAACTTGTCAACCTGCACTAACACATCTTCAGCTACCCCCATAGGTTTCCTAACAGGCCTATCTGCCATCTGTAGGGTCATCCATGTTGGTTCTAACTTACCCAATCCCAACTTCTCATAAACTCCTTCAGGCATCAGCTCACTGTAAGCCCTAGATCACATAACACATTTTTGAACACCTGCTCTCCAATGGTAATTGGGATGGTAAAGCTACCTATCATGAATTTTGGGGTATCCTATTCCTAAAGATTGCGAATATTCTCACTCAAATGCACCATCTGTTGCATCCTCTCCTTACTCGACAACATTCCTTTCAAAAATTAAAATATGAGGGAATGCTCGAAATAGCCTCTAATAGGGGAATATTTACCTCTACCTTTCTTAAGAGATTCATAAATTTCACCTGACCTTAGGTCAGTATGTCCTTTCTGGGTCCCTTAGGAGGATAGGGTAAAGTATTAACATCAAAATCAGGAGGGGGAGGAGGAATTCTATTTTTCTTACCCTGTTCTTTAGGCGGTGAGGGCTCTTCTTCTTTGATGTCCAAGACCATATAGTCTTTCTTTGGTGCTGCCCTTTCCAATGCTTTCTTGTTTTCCTCTGCTAATGCCTTTTCCGTGGCTTCCAACTCTTTCCTCATTGTAGCCATTTCTTTCTCGACACTGCCAATTTCCAAATCTTCAATCTCGACTTCACCATACATAGCCCCTTCACGGTCAACTACCTTCTCTTTCTCAGCCTTCTCAGTTTCTGATTTCTCGGCCCACAATTCCTTCTTCTTATCACTTGGCCCAACCTCTTTACCACTTCGTGTGAACACAACATTCACACTTTTCGGGTTTCTCTCAGTGTTGCTCAGAAGCCCACCACTCAGATTTGTCTTTAGAGTGTCAGTTATTTGACCTACTTGGGTCTCCAAGTTCGAATGGCGAATGGGTGGCCACTTTTTGCTCTACAAAGATTTTTGTTTAACTCGTAAAACAACCCTATCTAGTCTTTCCAGAGTATCTCAATTGGGCGCTTTCGAACACCAAAATTGTTTGATTGCTGATTATTTTGATTGCTCTGGTGTAGATGAGCATTCGGATGCTAATAGGTTCCAGAATTATTATTTCTCGGCGGCTGGCTCGCTTGCTGATTCTGATTGTTTTGTTGACCCTGATTCTGATTCCATCCTTGATTCTGGCCTCAATTCTGCCCTTGTTGTTGCTGTTGCCCTTGTGACTGAGATTGCTGATTCTGATTATTCTGATAGTAGCCTTGGTTCTGATTCTGGAATGAACTCTGATTCTGGGGATTTTGGTTCCAAGGTCGGTTGTATGAGCTTTGGTTTTGCCTAAAACCTTGGTTCTGATTATTGTTACAATTCCAATTCTGATTTTGCCCCTAATTCCAACCTGATTCTGGTGATTCTGATTCCACTGCCCCTGATTCCCTTGTCCAACATAGCTCACAACATAATATTGTGAATCATCACCCATACCGTAATCCATTTGCGGCCCTTGCTGATTGTCGATATTCTATTTCCACTGCTGCTGGCCAAACTTTTGCTGATTCATACTCATTTGCCCCATTGCATACACATTCATCTTTTACTGATCATTCTGGTTTCTAAATTGTTGTTGTGTTGGAGTAGGTGGTAATTGTTGTGGATAAGTGGGCTTTTTCGATGATGTACATTCCATGGCAGAATGTCCACCTCCACAAAGTTGGCATTGATGTGCCTTCTTTCTTTCCAACTCCAGTTTGTCCATCTTTAGCACCATTTCTTGCATCTTGTCATGAATGGAAGATTCTCTATCGAGTTCTTCTTTTAGCGACTTTACACTTTCCATCGGGGCTTTCTTCTTCTTTCTAATGGACCCCTATTGTCCTTCTCCATCCGTCGTATTCTCAACTGCCTCATAGCTTGTTCTCGCGCATGCATTCATCATATCTATGCCACTTGGCGGCGCTCAATTTGTTTTGGTCCACCGCTCAAAGGCCCTGAATAGTATAATGACTTGCTCAACAGTAGAAAAACCGTGTGGAGGGCATCTCTTCAGTAGAACCATAAACCTCTCATATGCCTCTTTTAGTGTCTCTCCCTCGAGACCATCAAATGAAGAGATTTCTTCTTTCAGATCTAAAATCTTCGCCGGAGGAAAATACTTCCTCAAAAACACTTTCACTACATCCGCCCACGTATGTAACGAATCATTAGGTAATGAATCGTACCAATCCTTAGAAGCTCCTTTTAGTGCAAACGGGAAGACTATCAGCTTTATTGCCTCGTCGCTAACCCCATTATATCTCATCGTCCCACAAATTTAGAGAAAATGATCCAGAAAGCTGTTCGGGCTCTCAGTTGACTTCCCGTGGAACAAGGCATGTTCCCCAACATGTTCAAAATATTCTACTTTATATCCATGTTGTTGGCATTAATAGGAGGTACTCGAATTGGATCGTGCCCCGTGACTTCCTGTGGGTTAGTCACATAATCTCGGCAGACTCTCGGTCCTTGCACCTGCTGAGGCCTCTGTGGCTGATAATTCTGCTGTTGTTGCTGTTGATAATACTGTTGCATAGGTGGTTGCTGATTATATGGGTTTTGGAACCCCTGTTGATTTCCTTGATTCTCTATCATCTGTAGTGCTCTATTTACAGTCTCTTGGTCTAATTCGGGTCCGAAGTTCTGAGTATTCTGATCATTTTGCCCTCCCCTATTCTGTCCAATCCCTGTCCTCTGATTAAATCGTGGAGTTACCAACTGACGTAACACTGTGTTGTCCTCTCTTAATGGTTCATGACAAGGGGTCCTCGGTGGAGTATGCAATGGTAGTGTTGCGTTATCACCAGTAATGTCTGAGGTTTGCCCTTGTACATTATGTTCGATTAAGGGCTCTTTGCCATCTCTATGATTTGGTGAATCATCCATTTCTTCTGAGGATTATGAAAGTGAGCTTTCCACTACACTTTCTTCCTTAAATAGGGGATTCGGACTAGCGATCAGGATCTCTCCTCGGTGCTGACTGTTTCTATGACGTGCGTAGGCTTCAATCTCTTGAATTGGCTCGATGAGAGGTTCATTAGAGCTTTGGGTCATTCACTGACACAAGAAACAACAAGAAAACAAAATAAAAATGGCCTAAGCCCAAGCTTTCGGTCAACTTACAAGATATCAAACGTTACTCCCCGGCAACGGCGCCAAAATTCTTGATAGCAAAATACTTAACCGCTAACTTTCACCGACTGAGTATTGGGTCAACGGGAGTATAGTGGTCACAAGGTCGAATCCACATGGAGTAATGTCTATGTACCAAACACTACAAAAAAAAGTTTCTTTTGTGACAAATCTTTAGTGGCAAACAATAAATTTATCACAAAATGATACCTTCTTGTGACAACAAAGTAATTTTGTCGCTAGAGGTGTATTTGCTAGTGACAACATGACCATTTTGTCGAGAAAATATTTTCGTGTTTGTCACGGATATGTCGACCTAGCTACCGTACATGATAATAACCTGTCTTGTCATGAGCCTTTGGTGACAAGTCTATTTTTATTTATTTTTCGAAAAGTCAAGTCTATTGTTAAATGCATGAGTTTTTATTTTCATTTATTTTATTTTATATTTTGGATGAGTTTTGGTGACAACCGTGTATTCGTATAACACTATCACACGCGTCGGTGGACCATGCCACTTCCCAATTTCACTTCCATCCAAATCGAATGCATCTCGTCGAGGTATTTCCCGTATGAGTCGGAAGTCTCAAATTTCTCCTAAGAGATGGAAATGGTAATGGCGGATCTTCACCGTGTAAAAAAACTGGAAAAACTGAAAGATATGGAAATTATATGAAGCTTTTATTGATCTGGTTTTTCAACTTGTTTAATTACAATGCTACTGTTCTGTTTATATAGGCTCTCTAGCCCTCAAAAAGATAAACTCTAGTCTAATTTGAATTTAGCTCGAAATAAACACAAAGAAGAGATAATCACATATGAAAGACAAATTTTATAATACAACCGTTGTAGCAAGGTTATACCAAATGGCATACATTACAACCATTCATTTCTAACCTCTCACACACGATAAAAGTGTATTATGTGAAAGAGAGTAAAAATGAGAGGCTCTAATGTATGCCACTTGGTACAACCTTCTTACAACCGTTGTACCATAAAGTCTCTCCATATGAAAAGTAGTAGATCACTCTTGAACTCTTGACCACTCCACATATCCAGCTTTATTTTTTGAATAATCTTGTAAACTTTGCAGATAATCTGGTTTGAATTAAACTAATGATCGACTTGTTTGAATTTTCAGCAGCTTTATCTTGGAAGAGTTTGAATGCGGCCAACTGTTTGTCAAAATGTCTAGCTGAGGTTTGCCTTTATCTTGTTTTTCAGATTTTTCCTTTGAATAAATCTGTAATCACTTATTTGAATATGATAGAGTTTGGACTCTTGTTGGGGAGATTTTGCATCATTAAAACAAAAGAAAATTTATAAAACCTATACTACCATGCAAAACTACCTCCTAACCGGCCGAATACCGGGTAGTTGCTAGTAAAGTTGGATAAGTACGGGTATCGATCCTCAGGGAATTGGGATGTTGAATCTAATTTTATTAATCCTCTCAATTGTTACTCAAGAAAACAAATAAACGAAAAAACGAACAAATAAACTCATAGAACAAGTAAACTAAATCTAACCTAGGAAACAAAATAAACAATCTAAACTAAGGGACATGGAAACAACCAATATACAAACCTATGTGATCTCAATCCTAGTTAATCTCATGATTCTAATTCGATTTGTGGTTTCACCTTTTCACGAGACATAAACCCCTAATTCCTTAGTGAATTTATTCTCAAGCTACGGATTCCTAATTCCTTAGTAAATCCAATTTATCAATCTCTACTCTCTCGTAAGTTGAAATCGATTTCCATACAACACTCGGTGTAGATTCAAAGCTAACTCTCATATTTTAGAATCTAACAACCTAGATAATTAATCGATTAACTTGTCATCATTAACGATTAAAAATCCTATCTTTCTATGGTGATCTAACGTTTATGCAACTTCCGTATTATAAACATCAATAGAAAACAAATCTTCCAATCTATTCTCATGGCATCATAAACACATAGAAAAGATACAAAAAGAACTAAACTCATGAAGAAAAACTGAATTGAATAAATCAAGAAGAACTCACATAGTCTCATACATGAATTGATCCAAGAACGAAAACGAAAAGCATCTAAACTACTCCTAATCTAACCTCGGTTCACCCGAGCACAAGGCTCGGGTGACCGGCCTTCAAATCTCCAAAGTCGGCTGCTGCCCTCGCTTTTTGATGTGAAGAGAAATTGTGTGTTTTTTTCTGCTCGAATGCTGCTGCTTATATAGGAGTTTCGCCGACATAAGGAAGGATCCAGAAGATAAATACGTAAAAATCCGCTGACCGACCGAATGACGTCACTCGGTCGACCGAATGTCATGGCTCGGTCGACCGAGCCCTTTAATGCACGTTTTAAATGTTTTTTCATCGACTTGTTCCCCACCGCATTCTCATTACACGATCCGATTCCTTTTGATTTATCTCTCAATTAATACTCCGATTTTCTTCCTTATTCTCTTTATTCTTCCATAAATCTGATTGATTCGGATTTATCTCTTAAAAATCATCTTTTCCATCAACAATGTGTATCTACAATATAGAAAAACATACCAAAGCGTAACGATATTCCAAAATAATATAAAATCATGATTTAAGCACATAATTCGTTACATTTTGCAATTTAACCTATTAGAAACACCATTTACTCAATTAATCGATTATAAGCTCGATTTCTATGAAAACATCTATATATGGGGAAATTTGATGTAAAATATATCCTTATAAAACACTACAAATTGACCCTTAACAACTCCCCACACTTATCTTTTGCTCGTCCCGAGCAAAACAAAACGAGAACATACTATCAAGAATCCACATAACCCGACACGAGATATAGTCAAAATCATGACAAGCTAGTATTCAAAGAAATCGACCTCACTCGGTGATGTGTGTGCAGAACCTACTAAACTTCCACCGATCCTCTCTCGATATAATACATCAAGCACTAACAGCTTATCCGGTCAACTAAACGAAAACTTCATTCTATCTACAACACTTTCCTAACAAAACTAATTACCAAGAACATAGTAACCAACTCACAACTAAATTCCTTTACTTAGTACCAAGAAAATACCTTTCGGTCTCTACTGGGTTTAGATCAACTTGACTTAGAATTCCAAAAAAACGATATTTTATATTTTATTCTATCGTCTGCGTCTCAAAAGTATAACACACTCCCTACATTAGAGGCAACACCCGAGAGCACTCAATCCCTTATCTGTCCAAGGTAAACCACACTCCCCAATTGGGGCGTGATCCAAATGGACTCGAGGTGATAGATATAAACAAAATTCCCATAAAGAAATTTTATTCATTTATTATTTATAGATATATATATATATTTTTATATTTTTCAAACTCTTTGGAAACTCTCGGTCAAATATATTTCTAACACATTCAAGACTCTCAAAGTTCTCAAGAACACTAAGGTAATCTTGAGATTCTAACTGTGAGTATAGCACAAGTTCTTAACTTTCATTAATGCTAAATAAGTGTTATCTCAGATCAAGAATTAACTTCCCTTTAACTAACCGGAAACTATTCTATATTTGGCTCTTCATCTAATAGGTTCGTGAAATGAAGTTCAAGTGAGTATCGACTTACTAAACCTATTCTCGTAACATGATATGACTCATCGATAACAACTAAAGGTGCCGATTATAAAACTAGCATGCCAAAGGAAATGTTACTCAGACTAAACAAAAATTTTTGAAAATTGAAGCACTTTTCATAGAAAATTATAACTAATATGAGCAAATGAAAGTAGATACATCTATCCCCTCCCCCACACTTAGATTGCAACTTGTCCTCAAGTTATACAGAAATAAAACAAATAGAGAACTTAGCTGATTGGATGCTGGCAATTCGGAGGAACCAACAAGAAACAGGATTGCGTGCATAGCTCAGTAGACTGTGGAGCATCACAGGACAACTGAATACATCTTGAAAGTGCACAATAGCTATCAAAAATATCCTACAGACTTGATCAGTGCAAAAAGAGTCTACGGGGAAAAAGGAAAGATTACATATATAAAGCACATGGAAAAGGAGATATAGAGATATTTCAAATTTAAGCTCATATAAAGATGGAATACATATACATGAAATATTACAAAGTAGTAGGCTAGGTGCAACTACATGAAAATATATTACAATGCAATCTACATGATATGCAATCCTAAAAATAAAATAAAAAAAAATAAATTTCGAAAGCTCAGCCGAGCGAGTTGACCCCTGACAACTCTACAGTGACTATGGCCCGTGCAGAAACAAAATAAAAATGAGGTAGTATTACGGAAACCGACAGTTAACTACGCCAAGAAAAATAAAAGAAAATAGAAAACAATGCAACTAGATGACATGCAACTAAATGATATGCATCTAAGTGATATGCAATAATAAAAGAAAATAAAAGAAAGAAAACTAGCCCACTCATTTGCAGCGCGACATATATATAAACGTCTACCACATAATGACAGTTTACGATAAACGACAGTGCTGTCACTAGTGCCGACGCGCCTTAAGACTTATCGAAGGTGATAGCATTATGGAAAACCAACAGTTAGCTATACTAAACAGATATAACTCATATGGACTGGACGTAGCATACGGAAAACCGACAGTTACTACCCAAATGAGTTATAAAAATAACAAGGAGGCACATAAGTCTCAAAGCTTAAAAGATTCATCACAGCGGTATGTAGCATACGGAAACCGACATTAGCTACTAATTAACAAATAGACCAGTTATAGCATACGAGAACCGACAGTAACTATAACATGCCTAGATGAAACATGCATATAAAAATTAATCAGTTATTTAACATGGATTCATAGATGGAAAGGTAAAAACATATAAGTTCAGGACATCTATGTAAACATCAATTAGCCACAGAAGCTCAAATTAAAGTATCCATATCAAATAAAGCATTAAAAATCAAATTGAGAAGAAATCTGGAACCTGGACTGGCGTTCAATAATTCAAACGGGCGTTTAAAACTTATGCAGGCCGGACGGGCGTTTAGATATATGGACGTCCGTCTGGTTCTTGAAAACGTAATGTAGCCGATACGTTTTGGAACGGACGGCGCCCAACAAACCAGACGCTCGTTTATCTCGCATGTTAGGGGATCGGACGGGCGGCGTTTACCCGAACGCTCGCCCAACAAATCGAATTTGCATAGAAAACGCAGGAAACACAAAGAAACCCTAATTTCTTAAAAGATCATACATCAAATATCACAGAGCAGCCCCCATCAAATTAAAGCACAGAGGGTTAGACTAGATACAAACAAACATATAGTTCACGTTTCACAAATCGAGTAAAAAAACTTTTTGCACATTCTTAACCCAACGGTTATCGAAACACGGCAAAAATAAAAACTCTCGATTTATTTCACGCTACTTTTATTGAACGAAAAATAAATCGTAACAAAATCGAAGAATTAACTCAATTAAATTCAACAAAACACCGATTCCCCGGCAACGGCGCCACTTTTGTTGGGGAGATTTTGCATCATTAAAACAAAAGAAAATTTATAAAACCTATACTACCATGCAAAACTACCTCCTAACCGGCCGAATACCGGGTAGTTGCTAGTAAAGTTGGATAAGTACGGGTATCGATCCTCAGGGAATTGGGATGTTGAATCTAATTTTATTAATCCTCTCAATTGTTACTCAAGAAAACAAATAAACGAAAAAACGAACAAATAAACTCATAGAACAAGTAAACTAAATCTAACCTAGGAAACAAAATAAACAATCTAAACTAAGGGACATGGAAACAACCAATATACAAACCTATGTGATCTCAATCCTAGTTAATCTCATGATTCTAATTCGATTTGTGGTTTCACCTTTTCACGAGACATAAACCCCTAATTCCTTAGTGAATTTATTCTCAAGCTACGGATTCCTAATTCCTTAGTAAATCCAATTTATCAATCTCTACTCTCTCGTAAGTTGAAACTGATTTCCATACAACACTCGGTGTAGATTCAGGCTAACTCTCATATTTTAGAATCTAACAACCTAGATAATTAATCGATTAACTTGTCATCATTAACGATTAAAAATCCTATCTTTCTATGGTGATCTAACGTTTATGCAACTTCCGTATTATAAACATCAATAGAAAACAAATCTTCCAATCTATTCTCATGGCATCATAAACACATAGAAAAGATACAAAAAGAACTAAACTCATGAAGAAAACTGAATTGAATAAATCAAGAAGAACTCACATAGTCTCATACATGAATTGATCCAAGAACAAAACGAAAAGCATCTAAACTACTCCTAATCTAACCTCGTTCACCCGAGCACAAGGCTCGGTGACCGGCCTTCAAATCTCCAAAGTCGGTCGCCGCCTCGCTTTTTGATGTGAAGAGAAATTGTGTGTTTTTTCTCGAATCGAATGTCTTGCTTATATAGGAGTTTCGCCGACATAAGGAAGGATCCAGAAGATAAATACGTAAAAATCCGCTGACCGACCGAATGACGTCACTCGGTCGACCGAATGTCATGGCTCGGTCGACCGAGCCCTTTAATGCACGTTTTAAATGTTTTTTTCATCTGACTTGTTCCCCACTGCATTCTGCCGCGCTGATCTGATTCCTTTTGATTTATCTCTCAATTAATACTCCGATTTTCTTCCTTATTCTCTTTATTCTTCCATAAATCTGATTGATTCGGATTTATCTCTTTAAAAATCATCTTTTCCATCAACAATGTGTATCTACAATATAGGAAAAACATACCAAAGCGTAACGATATTCCAAAATAATATAAAATCATGATTTAAGCACATAATTCGTTACATTTTGCAATTTAACCTATTAGAAACACCATTTACTCAATTAATCGATTATAAGCTCGATTTCTATGAAAAACATCTATATATGGGGAAATTTGATGTAAAATATATCCTTATAAAACACTACAAATTGACCCTTAACAACTCTATCTCACAACTTCATAATACGACTTTCCTTTTTTGTTGTTTGAAGACTTTCCTTTTCTGTTTACTTCCATTTTGTGCTTGCTGCTTTATCTTGTGTTTGTTTGCTGAGGTTGTTTGAATGGTATACTGCTGTTGCTTCTGTTAATACCGCCCCTCAAACTTGGCTGGGGCTTGGGACCATGCCAAGTGTGGGTCTGAACTGCATAAGTAGATGTTTAGGCAACGATTTGGTGAAGATATCTGCTATCTGAGCTGAAGCTGGAATATGCTTTGTGATCAAAAGTCTTCGAGCAACCTGCTCCCTAACATAGTGATAATCGAGTTCAATGTGCTTACTTCTTGCATGAAATACTGGATTAATGGTCATGTACAGTGCACTTAGGTTGTCACAATATAGGACTGGAATGCCAGAGAGGTCATGTTTAAGTTCCTTGAATACATAGGTGAGCCAAGTAAGTTCTGCTGCTGTATGAGCCATAGCCCTATATTCAGCTTCTGTGCTAGATCTGGATACAATAGGTTGTTTTTTTGCACACCAGGAAATGAGGTTAGGGCCTAGGAAGGTGCAATAACCAGTAATTGATCGTCTGGTAAGTGGACAGCCTGCCCAATCTGCATCTGAGAATGCATAGAGCCTGTGATCTGTAGAAGCCTGCAAAGTGATCCCCAATGTGATGGTGCCTTTGACATATCTGAGGAGCCTGTGTGCTCTCTGGAGATGTGCTTGTGTGGGAGCTTGCATAAACTGAGATAGGTGGTTGACAGCAAATGCAATGTCAGGTCTGGTGAAGGTTAGATACTGGAGGGAGCCAACCAAACTTCTATAATGAGTCACATCGTCCAAGAGTGGAGAGTCATCTGGATCATTGAGTTTAGTTTCCATAGGTGTCTTCATTGGCTTACAATCTGTCATGCCAACTTTAGTAAGAATGGTAGTTGCATAGTGTGTTTGGTTCAAGTGGAGGCCAGTGGGCATCTGCTGGATTTGGACACCAAGAAAGTGATGTATAGGCCCCAGATCTTTCATAGAAAATGCTTGACTGAGAATGGAAATGGTCTCACAGAAGAAATTGAGGATTGGAACCTATGAGTAAAATATCATCCACATAAAGTAGAAGCACCAAAGTGCTCGTGTCGAGAATGGTAATAGAACAGAGAGGATCGATAAAGCGCAAGTGAAATCATATTGTAGATAAAGGCTTTGAATTTATCAAACCAAGCCTCAGGGGCTTGCTTTTAAGCCCACAAAGTGCCTTTTTCAATTTACAAACATGAGTAGGATAGTTTGAGTCCGCCATACCGGGGTTGTTCATGTATATATCCTCAGTGATGTGTCCATGGAGGAAAGCATTTTTGACATCTAGCTGTCTGACTGACCAATTCTGGGAGAGGGCAATACTTAAGACTAACCTGATTGTACTAGGTCTCACAACTGGGGAGAAAGTTTCTAGATAGTCTATACCATCAATTTGGCTATATCCTTTGGCAACTAGCCTAGCCTTAAGCCTTTCTAAGGTTCCATCAGACTTGAGTTTTGCTTTATAGACCCATTTGCTGCCAATGATATGCATACCTGGTTGTTTAGGAACTAAATGCCATGTTTGATTTTTGTGTAGAGCATCCAGTTCTTCTAACATTGCTGCCCTCCACCCTTCATGTTTGAGGGTAGACTTGACTGTTTTTGGTTCTGGAGGGATAGTAGTGTAGGAAACTGTAAGAGCATACTTAGGATTGACCTTGAAGATACCTTTCTGAGCCCTAGTGACCATAGGATGATGTGGTTGTGATGGAGGTGATTCAGGAGGAGGTGAGGGCTCTGGAGTGGATGAATGTGTGGGGAGCTGTATGGAATCAGTGGAGGAGGTTGCTGGTGTTGATGGAGGAGAGTCTGGAGGTTCTGGTGACTGGTTTGGTGTTATGTCTGGAAAGATAGGAGTGGTGGGAATGGTTGGTTACACGTCTTGTGGGGTTGGAATTTCGGAACCAGTCTAGTAGGAGGGATGGAATGGCTGGTGGGCAATGTCCAGGACTCAAAAATGTGAGAGACATGGTCTGGATTTGCTGAGGGTTGTTTGGTGAGATAGGGGAAGTGTGTTTCATCAAAAGTAACATGTCTGGACATAAAGAACTTTCTTGTGAGGAGGATGATAACACTTATATCCTTTGTACTGGTTGCTATATCCTACAAAAATACAGGGTAGGGTCTTAGGTTCAAACTTGTGTTTTTTTGTGTCCCAAGTGTAGGGATAACATCTAGATCCAAAGACCCTAAAAGAGGTATAATTAGGGCTCCTATTGTGAAGTAATTGATATGGTGAATTGAAGTGGATAGCAGATGAGGGAAGTCTATTTAAGATGTACACAGCTGTGGAAAAGGCTTCTACCCAAAGATACAGGGGTGTCCTACTGTGAAATAACATAGTTAAACCTAATTCTCTAATGGTTCTATGTCTCCTTTCAACTATGCACAATACATTCGGGGGTATGAGGACAAGAAATGAGATGAATTATACCCGATCGGTGAAGTGTTTGCTTAATTTTTGATTAATGAATTCTCCCCACCATCGAATGAAACTGTTTGATTGGTTTGTTAAAGCGAGAGTGTACATATTTTTCAAAGGCAGTAAATGTATCAAAAAAATCAGACTTGTGTTTTAAAGGCACAAACCACATGTACTTAGTAAAATCATCCACAATGCAAGCATAGTATTTAAAATTGCCTAAAGAGTGTACTGGGGCAGGCCCCCACAAATCACAATGCAATAATTCAAAACTACTAGAACTAGAATGTTCAGAATGATTAAAAGGGAGCTTGTTAAGTTTGCCAAGTTGGCAACTTTCACACAAATGCTCTTGTTTATTTTTTCCTAAAACCTCAATGAGGCCTTTATTCTTCAAAAGATGCACTGTAGGAAACTGAATATGTCCTAGTCTTTGATGCCATAACTCTGCTGTGCAAGACCTAAACCTTTGAGAGAAATGTAACTCCACATGACTAGGAATGACATAGAGGTCCCCTCTACGATGCCCCTTCACCATTACCTGTCCTGTTGTCTTTTCCTTAAGAATGCAGTCATAGTTAGTGAATAAACAAGTTGCAGGATACTGAGATGTTAATTGACTTATAGACATAAGATTTTTTGTTAGAGCAGGTACAAAAAATACATTTTTGAGTATAATGGTTTCATGATTATTGCATATGTGAAGTTCCCCTATTGCTTTTATTTCTAAGTGAGCACCATTACCTACAAATACAGAGTCATGTCCTGTGTATGGTACAAGATTGTGTAAGATTAATGGATTACCTGTCATGTGGTTGGAGGCCCCAAAGATCCATGATCCATTCTCGTGTCGGCTATAGTGTTGTCCAAGGTCAAGGCAGAGAGTGTGCTTTGGTGTGTTTTCCTCTTGATTCTCGTGACTTCCACACAGATTTTGGCTACATGCCCTGTCACACCACAGTATTGACAGGTCTCATTTCTATACTGATCTCTTTCTGCCCTGGACATCCTTCTAAAGACTTTGCCCTGATTATTGTTTCCCTCAGATCTGAACCTGTTTTGTTGTGCAGGAAAGCCTCTCCCTGTGGAGTTGAATCTGGATGATCTTTCAGTAGGCTGTTGTGGTTTTTGTCCATAGAAGGCCATATGAGCCAGAGATTGAGATTCTGGATTCTCGCTGAAAACCTGACCTTCTTTGATCAAAGTTTTGCAAAGAGGACACCAATTCAATGTAGGTGGGTCTTGGTGGCTTTAGCATGGTGGTGGTGAAGGTCTCATATTGGGGGCCAAAGGTCAGAGAGGAAGTACACTTTTCAGTGGTCTGCAATAGGCTTTCCAATGGTCGCTAGATCGTCACAAAGGCCTTTGAACTCGGGCTGCTGTATGTGATCTCGTGATGGTCCCGTCATCCTCCTTCCTCAGGTATGTAATCTGTTGCTTCAAGTTAAATTCTCTTTCTCGTGAATCTGTGCATATGCACACTTAAGTGCATCCCAAACGATCTGAGCGAGTTCAGCCCAATGACTAGGCCGAGTGATTCTTCCGATAATGAACCTATTAGCCACCCCCGAGCAACCTCGTCTTCCTTCTTCCATTTGACGATTCGGGTTTGGTGTCCGTGGTGCTTGATGCATTTCTGTTGTTGTTGTTGAACTGGTGGTGATGTATTGATCAAAAAGAGGAGTCTCGTTGTTCAGGTGGCCAATCAAGTCCTGGCTGCGAGTGCCAAAGCACATTCTCTCCATAAGGGGTAATTTTTATGTAAGTTTGAGAGATATAAAGCTACTAACATTTAATGATAATGATGTCATGATGAATGGTGGTGATTAGACACCAATAAGCTCGCTACCATGTAAAAAACTGGAAAAACTGAAAGATATGGAAATTATATGAAGCTTTTATTGATCGGTTTTTCAACTTGTTTAATTACAATGCTCTTTATTGCTCGTTTATATAGGCTCTCTAGCCCTCAAAAGATAAACTCTAGTCTAATTTGAATTTAGCTCGAAATAAACACAAAGAAGAGATAATCACATATGAAAAGTAGTAGATCACTCTTGAACTCTTGACCACTCCACATATCCAGCTTTATTTTTTGAATAATCTTGTAAACTTTGCAGATAATCTGGTTTGAATTAAACTAATGATCGACTTGTTTGAATTTTCAATGACTTTATCTTGGAAGAGTTTGAATGCGCCAACTGTTTGTCAAAATGTCTAGGCGAGGTTTGCCTTTATCTTGTTTTTGATTTTTCCTTTGAATAAATCAGTAATCACTTATTTGAATATGATAGAGTTTGGACTCTATCTCACAACTTCATAATACGACTTTCCTTTTTTGTTGTTTGAAGACTTTCCTTTTCTGTTTACTTCCATTTTGTGCGTGCTGCTTTATCTTGTGTTTGTTTCTTCGAGGTTGTTTGAATGGTATATCTCTTTGTTGTTTCGTTAATACACCGGATTCAATGCTCAACTCCAGCCATGGTTGAATGCTCCCAATCAAATTCTACTTCACTATCTCTTGAATTTTGACTTCTCAAATTCGACTTCTCTCTGAAATTCTAGCCGATCGGGAGAAGAAGAAGTTTACACGAAGCCTCAATTGCCAACTCTTATCACTGTAACTGAAGCAACGGCAAGAAGATATATTCTTCCTCTTCAACAAATTTAAGAAAACGGTTAAGTTCTTGGATTAGGTATGAGAAATTAAGGTCGTTTAAAGTGATGTTGATTATGAGAAATTATGCTCGCTCGATCTTTGGTTTGGATTAAATTTATGAGAAATTATGCCCCAATCCTACGCGGAGACTATTGTGAAACAGATATAACCCGGCAAATCGTCGTTTGTGCTTTAGGTATGAGAAATTATGCTTCGAATGTCCATCCATTATCATTCAATTTAAACATCTTCTTAGAGTTCCTCAAAAGGTTCCTTTATCTACATTCTATTCTCTACATTGAAACCTGAATTAAGATTACAACATATATCATATTTCAGAAATACATATGTTGTTTAAAATGCGGTGATGTGATGTGTGTTTAATAATTTACAGGTTTCGGTTCTAAGGAGTAGGAAACAGTGAAAGAAAGCAGAAGTAGAAGAGTTTGCTGCTCGAATTGATCTTAGATCTTAACTTTGGAGGTTTTAATATGATAACTGCGAAAAGCAGATACAACTATATAATTTTGCTCAAATTTTACGTTGTTTTATGATTCACATTTGTCATTTGTTATTCACGTTGTTTATTATTCATATAAGTCAATTTCTCACCCTTCTAATCAGATGTAGTTGAAAGTTGAAATTTCCTTGTGAAGTATTATGAAATTTATGAATATAGTATAAAATTATATTCTGTAATGATTTCTTTTATCATTTGTAATATGGATTTTATTTTTCCAGATTTAGGGTGGACGGAAATGCCTGTGAGCCGTATTGTGAGGCGGAGATTGAAGCAATGAGGTGATCGAGTCTAACACAATGGTTATTGATTTATCTCACGTAATGTGTTGACGCGCTCCAGAATGACACTTCTGAAGAATTCTTAAGGTTCTCCGTTTGTTTACTTCCACTCCGTTCCTTGATCTTGCTTGAAGCTGAATAATTGGCTAAATTACAATTTTGGTCCTTTAACTAGACACGTTTTTCGATTTTGGTCCTGGTTTTCTCCGCGATAATTTTAGTCCTGTAAGTGGTCTTTTTTTGCAAAAATAGTCCTGAACGTCAGAAAGACCACTTACAGGACTAAAATTGGTCTTTTCCGGCGACAATTTTAGTCCTGTAAGTGGTCTTTCCGGCGTTCAGGATTATTTTTGCAAAAAAATGACCACTTACAGGACTAAAATTGTCTCCGGAAAAAAATCAGGACCAAAATCGAAAAACGTGTCAAGTTAGAGGACCAAAATTGTAATTTAGCCCTGAATAATTAGACTGATTTTTGCTTTACTTTGTGTTTCGAGACATGGCAGGAATAAGTAGCAAGATAAACCAATCATCGATTGACACGTTTCCTCTTGTCGTTTCTCCTCTTTGTAAGTCGGTTTTCTTTTTTACGAGTTTCTTTTACTAAACCAGTATGTATGGGCAATGGAACACCTGAATGACACTAAAAAAATGGTTCTCATTATATTTCTTAAAGGGTGTATAGTGTGACTATGCCTTTGTGCATCTAATGTTAATTGCTGTAGTTCATCGGTCCTACAAAATTGGTAGTAAGGAATTTAACTCATGATTTTATTGAGAAAAAAGTGACGCATTCTTACTAACTGAGCCAAACATAGCATATTGCATTTCATAAAGCATTCATTCACATATTCATAGCATTCTGCATTTAGTTCATGAAATTCACTTTTATGCACTTAATATTTCATGGTACTATTCATAAACTTTTCTCATGCATATCATAGATTAGCATTGTGTCGACCATAAGACAAATTGGTTAGACATATGCAGTTCCATTGACTATGCATAACAGATACATCATACCAGATCATTAGCATTTTAGCATATGCAAAGTTTATCATTTCTCATGATTGATTCTTTCATTCCAAGATCAGATCAGTCTAGGATACAAAAATCAGATGTACCTTGCATCATTAATCAAATTCTACATTTGGGATTCAGCCTTAAAACACACACACACACACATGCTGTCCATATATCTATCTTTTTTCCTCATTGATGACGGGATTTTCATTGGATGTTTATTTTTCATTGCCATTTGTTTTGATGGTTTTTAGCATTTTGATTTACATTTATTTTGTATTCAAGTTCCGATCTTTACAACTTGAGGATTCTGGGCATAATAAAATCTGTAAAGTCTATCCATTTTCCTTACTACTTTGTGGTCTTTCTAGATGTATGATGTTTGAAGCTGGTTCATCAAATTCATCATGCTTGGGAATAGAGAGGCCGGAGTCCTCCATAGATTTCGCAATCTAAAATGGTGCGCAATAAGGTATTTTCCAAGGATTATGACATTATCAATGTTTGTAGGACTCCAATTCTTCTGTGGCCTTACCAACTCTAAATAACACTTCTATTGCACTTTCTCTCTCTGTTCTTTCTTGTAATTGTCTTTTTTTGAAATTTCTGACTTTGAAGCTTAATATGCTTCAGTTAGCTCTATATTTTTGTGTGCTTTTGCATGTATGGATCTGTAGTTTTGATATTTATGGATTACAGAAACCAACTTGTGTTGTTTCACATTTACTATGTTGTGCAGGCTTATACTTTCACAGATTGTATAAATTTCTTTCTGTTTGATGAGATTATTTTATGAATGCACCTAGTGTCTGCCTTGTGCTATTACTGAGTTTTAAACCTTTTCATGCTATAAACTTGCAGGTTCGGATGTCATTTTTTTGGTAAAAGCATTGAGTTTGGCATAATCGGGAGGCGAAAAACGCGTTTGCAAAGGCATGCACCCCACCCAAAGTGTAACGTTGGCGGATGATGAGTTCATTTTGTATGTGGATGGGGCGCTAGTAGTCAAAGAGTAGTGCATCACATTGGTGGAACAAGTTGGCCTTGTAAGTCTTACATGTCTTTTGGCAATCGCTTCACTTGAATTGCTATTGATCACATGATTCATCGTGTTGATGTACTATTGCCAAATGTGAGCTGGTAGACATAGGTAGCTTAAATGGAACATTTTTAAATTCTCAAGCAGTTCACTATCCTCATTCTGGAAGCAGGCATTGGGGCGATCGAGTGATGCTTAAAAACAGTGACATAATAATTCTAGGCACGTCATCCAAGATTATGGTAAGTGTTTTATACAGAATATACGGTGGAGTTCCTCATGTACTTTGGATGAGTTACTTCCTGATGAAGCCTTATGATTCAGAAAGAAGGGACACCGTAAAGTGGTTTGATGTGTCTCAAAATCCAAAAGCTCGTTGCATTCGTATTCATTATGCTAGAGTCGTTATGTTAGGTTAGTTTTTCAATCCATATTTTTTACATTACAAGGGGACTTCTTGCAGGTCACAGAATCCAAAAGCTCGTTGCATTCGTATTCATTACCAATGGCCTCTTTCAGGCGCAGAACAGGTTTCATAATTTGATACATGGAAATTATTGTATTGTTTTTAGAAGGGTAGAATTTTTGGCACTTGCTTCTTTTCCTTTTTAACCCCCTCCCGGTTGATTGTTTTTGGTAGTTTGGGTTTGTTTGTTATATATGTGATCGGCATGGAGGGAAAGTGTCACGCATCGATTAGCAAGTTAGTTCTCCATTTCCCAAATGTTCTTGATCAATATATTTGGTTAATTTGTGATGGTGAATACATAGTCATATAACCCTTTTTATCTGTGTAATTCTCGTAGAGTAATGCCGGAGTAACTCTTTTAGTTGGCTAAAAAAACCATGAGCTTGTGTGATGAATCACTGCCTATTTCATTTGCAGCTTCACCCTGAGTGGACTGATCTGTTTGAGACAGGTATCCAGGTCAGAATTAGTATAGCAGAGCTGTTCTTGCCCCGGGTCATTTTGTTTTTTAATCTTAAATGTATCAAATTTAAAACTCGAGTTTTTTCGATATACTTCGCCATTCTTAACTTTAACTGTGTGATCTTTTTTCTTGAGAAGAATATAGCAGTGATACAAGCTGGGCATGGCCTCTTGCAGCTTGGATCCAGCAAAATTGTGAGTTTTTTTATTATGATGATCAAAAGAATGTATCGGGCTATCCCGACACTGTAGTTAGGTAAATTTAGACATTATATGAGCTCATGGCACTGATTTTTATATGCTTTTACCATTGACATTGTTCTTTAGAAACATGTGTTACGAAGACCTTGTTCTTGGCTCTCTGCAAGCATCAACGTGCATGAAGATTGCAGACAAAGTTGAACGCAAGCTTTGCAGTTAGACTATGTTTTGATGATGCAATGAGTTATAGTATTGGAGATTTGTAGCTGTATGATACTATAGGGTGAAAAAGATTGTTCAATGGTTGTAGGATTATTGATTAATGTAATACTAGTTTAATGTGTATGTATTATTATTATTATTATTATTAGAATTAATAATAATAATATTATTATTATAATTTGATTTTCATTTTATTATTTTATATCATTAATTTTTTATAAAAAGAATACTTCTAGAGACAAAGTGTTTGTCAAGAATAAGTGTAAAAAGAGAAAATGTGTTTCTATCCTTTTGTGACAAATATGATACGGTGACAAAGTTCTGATAGTTTATGACAAAGTTTTGTGTGTTTTGTGACAATGTTTTCGTTACTTGAAAAGTTTTTCTGGTGACAATACTAAAATTTGTCATTAAAAAGATTTGGAAGCTCTGGCGAGAAATATAGATGTTTGTCATTGGAGAATATGTTTTGGTGACGAATGTAAAGCTTGTCAGGACAGAACCCTTAAGCGAGGCTACATAGGCAACAAACGCCGTGACAAAATAAATTCATCACGAATACTTTTACTATGAAAATCACCACTTTTCGCGACTAATTTTTTCGTCACGAAAATGTCTTTTTTTTGTAGTGTTAAGACACCGCTCAATCGGTAATCGGTAGAGACTCGTGCCGATAAAGTATTATAAAATATATCATTTGACTATCAAAATAAGAAAGTTACTTCGTAATAAAGTAAACATGAAGGAAAAATGTATATTGGAAAGGGCATTGTTAATGGCACCACACCCAATATACTCGGGCAGCACACCTGTGTAAAATTCGACTTTTTAGAGGTCGAAATGTGTTATTTCAACTCCCGAAAAGTCGAAATGTGTTATTTCGACCTCTAAAAAGTCGAATTTTGCATAGGTGTGGTGCCCGAGTATATTGGGTGTGGTGCCATTAACATTGCCCGTCGGAAAGTAATAGTTTCTACTCTACTCTCTGTTTCAGATATGCAAACATATATACAATGGGAGCCACAATTTGGACAACCCATGTGATAGTAGGTGTTTTTCCTAAAGCCATCACGTGATGGCTGCTCTGATTTATCCAAAGTAATATCATTTAACCGAGACACGACATGTGACACGTGGTTTTATTGTGTAACAACATCCGTCGATTCTATCGTATATTTACGTCGATACTTATCCACTTTGTCGTGCTTGCGTTAAGACTTAGTTATTAAATAAACTAGCTGTGAGCTAGTATTTTACGCGGAGGAGATAGATATTATATCTAATTGATAACGAGTATATTTATAACAATTAAAGAATAATTAAAGCATCAACTGAATTTTTTTCCCTTCATATCAGTATTGAGAGACAATTTTTTTTTTTCGGAAACCGGATCTTTACTAAGTAAAAACATACAAACATATGTACATCCGAGTTTTGGTATAAAGAAAAAACTAAAAACAATGCCTATTCAAACGATCAACCAAAAAAAAGAGGCTACACGATCAAAGACTAGGCATCCCAAGCAATCTTCAACTCCCTTGATTTGCTGACCACATGTTTGATAAAAATTCCTTCGGGGGATAGAGTGCTCTTGTTTGATGTAGCACCTGATTGCGTCAGTATCACGTACCCATCACGATTTCTCGAAAAAGAAACCTCCATCGCATCATGTCGTCTTCATCACCGGAGAAATCCTCTTTAGACACCTATCTATCCAGCCACGTTGAGCTTCCAAAGAAATTACGTTGATAACCTAGTGCAACAACATCCTTCCACAAGGGATGAACCCGACCACAATCCCGGAACGCATGGAGTAAAGTCTCCCCATGGTTCTGACACACTGCGCACTTATCATTTACTATAACATGTCTGTGTGCAAGGAAGCTTGACGTGGGTAAAGCTCCCCGACGAAGTAGCAATAAAATCATATTTCCCCTTTGCGTCCCTTTAATGGACTAGATAGTTAGCCCTTTCTTTCTCCTCTTCTCTTGTACATATCGTCATCCAATTGAGCATGATATGCACTTGCCACATCAAATTTCCGCGAGGGTGTAGCCAGCCAATCCTATCTAGCTCCCTTCCTCATTCGCTTGGAACACTTCCCAAAGACAGTATGTCGCCATACAAATACTTCGCACAACATAGAGCAATTCGGCTTTGGTTTGGAAAAAGGACTACCATATCTGGCCTTCAACACTTTTACCCAAAGGCTTTATTTATCCACTAAAATCTACCACGCTAATTTTGCTAACAGTGTTATATTCATGTTCCTTGGGCGCCTAGTTTTGTGTCCTTCACACGATTTTGGCTTACAAATGTCCAGCCAGGCCACATAGTGCATGTTGTGCTCCTACTCATCACTAGCCCAGAGGAAAGTACGGGCCACTTTCTCCACCTCATCACCTATGGTACTAGGAATGCAAGTCGTTTGCATAAAGTAATAAGTGATAGTCGTGGGAGCCGATTGTATATGAATATTACATACGCCGGGAGAGAATCTTAGCCTTCTATAGTTGGAGCTTGGCTTTCACTTTGTCCAATATGAATCCATAATTCGCTTTGCTATTTTTCGCATGCGATGGAGCGTCGGATATTTTCCCAAATCAAATGTGCGAACCATCCCGACTTGCCGGAAATATCCGAGGCTCTTTGCATTACTCACATCGGCGAGTCATAAAATTTCGATTTACCAATGCTCACCTTTTAACTCGACACATCACAAAACATAGCTAGCACTTGCTCAGAGTCTCAACCTGGCTCATCTGAAGCCTCGAAAAGCGACTAATCATCCACGAAAAAAAGATGAGAGATTTTCGGCCCTCCCTATAGAAATACAAAGCGGTTTCCACCTACCATCTGCATCGCCTCCTCAATGAAAGTGCTTAAGACTTGCATTACCAACACGAAGAGGTAAGGGCAACCGGGTTCCCTTGCTCGAGACCCTTTTCGGTTGAAAATAATCCAAAGGCATGCCATTTCACGAGATAGAGACCGACCGGGAGCTTTGCCGATCTACCACTATTTTGGAAGGCCACTTGTGCGACTACCACTCTCTTGTCGAAATACCACTCCCATTTTCGTGTTTTAGGTGTTTTGGAACCAAACTAAACCACGATTGGGAAGGGAACCCAATAGGGAAGGGTGTACCTTAAGATCGTGCACAAAGGTGAAAAAAGCGGAGAAAATCGCGAACCAAAATTGTTTTTTTCCTTGAGTGGTATATCCACAAATATACCACGAAGCGTAAAGTAAACCTGGAAAAATCCCGACCGAAAAGCGATGAGAGGCAGAACATAAATAGCTCAAACAGATTCTCCGAGAATCCCTTAGCCCGCATGATATGACAGAGAAACTCCCAATTAACTCTATCATAAGATTTTTCAAGATCCACTTTAACATTAATCATGTAGCCCTTTTCCCTTTTTTTTTTTTCTTATGCATCGTATGCGTTTAGCTTCCTGCGCCTACAATCACATTGTCGGCAGTTTGCCTCCTAGGGATGAATGCACTTTGACTGCTGGGTATTATATTGCCAATCAAAATTTTCAGCATGTCTGCTATGATTTACGTTATAATCTTGACAAGAACATTTGCAAGGGCGATTGGTCTCAGCTGATTTATCTACTCGGAGGGATAACTTTTAGAGTCAGCGGAAAAAAATCCGGTCAGGCAAGGTGGGAAACATTTGTTGTGAAAAGCTTGCGAGATAATTAAAAGTCAAAACTAAAATAGTGTTGTGTTATAAAATAGGAATGTAGTTTTAGTAAGACATTGATAATTGATTTAATATTATTTCAGGATACGATAAGAATTTTATTTTTACATTGATTTATTTTGAATAGTGTTTTTATCTGACTTAACACTTACATAAAAAGAAATAGTGTCATCATTTTATTAATTACATTGGGCAACATTAATCTATTTTATTGTGGTAAAGAAACCTGCATTTTCTATTTTTGTGATATCTTAATACATTTGAAAACTATCTAACTCTACCAAATTAGCTAGTGTCAGGAACAATCCTTGTATATTTTTAATATTTTAGACAAGGCCCGGTAAAACGTTTAGTGATATAAATTAACACAATAAACTAAATTAAAAACAGATCAAGAATAGTATGCAAGGAGTGAAGATGGCCAAGCTTGAAGCTCTCTTGCTCTTTGTTCTCATCCAAATGTTTGGTCAGTCTCTATCCTTTTATTTATCTCATTTTTATTTTTCCGTTTTTTTAACCGACACTGAAATATATATGAAATATATATACATGAGACATATTTTTGTTATATAGAGATGATGTCAAGTTACAATTTTTTTTTCTTTTTCTGATGGGTTCTGTTGGTGTCACCAAAATGCTTATGACACGACAATTACTTTAGGATCCTAAAATGTTACTCATGACACATTGACACCATATTATTTTCTTCTCCCATTACACCACAGTTGAATGTCTAAATTACTTAATACACAATCATTTTTTTTAAAATCTGCTGAAAGCACGGGTAAACTATTTCAATCACAGTATATATAGTATGACAAGTCAATGTCGTATCTTATAAGGACCGACGCGACGACAATGAGGAAAAACAAACCAATAACTAGAGCTATCCACACAATGGGTGGAGTCAGACCAATTGTCACGTAAAAATGAAATTAGACTAAATTAATAAAAAAACAGGAATAAAATTTCAAAGAAAAGTTAACCAAACCATGTATCGAATAACCTCCCCCAATCTGTTACGTAACTAAATATGTATGATTCAAGTTTATAACCCTATTCTATTCCATTAATGGTTTGATTCCCTGATTTGGTTCTAATTCGTCAACAAATAGAAGAACCCTATGTTAGTTAATTGTCTACCATGAACGGGATTGTTTTATAGGTTAAACATGCATCATACCACTCTTTGGGATGCCCACACAAGCAAGGATGGAGGTAGACTATGGGCTAGGGGGGCTAAGCCCACCCAACCCGTTTTATTTTTTTCTATGTAGTATGTATGTCCAGCCCACCAACTCATCAGTCCACTAGATAATTAGGCTTACAGCCCACCTAACCTGAGCCACTAAAAATATACGTTACAACAAAAAAATGATTCCATTGGATCACACTTTTATTTTTGACACCACGATTATTTCAAACAATCAAAAAATTACTTCAAGCACAATGATTATTTTTAATGAAAATAACGTGAGTGGTACATGATGTTTAAAAAACAGCGTTAGTAATAACAGTGGCGTTATAGTTTTAGAAATGTCAATGTCACTTGTTAGTAACATCAGATCTAATGAATTGACACTGGAGTTAACGTTTGTAGTTTGGGAAGTAAAAAAAAATACATCATAAAGTATAAATAATTTTAGTATTTTTCCAAAAAGTTATGCCGTATAAATAACATTGAAAAAAAAAATCTCAGCCCACCCGACTAAAAATTCCTGGCTCCGTCCTTGCACACAAGTGTGGAAAACCTCACTCAAGGTACCGACCATCCCAGATGAAGATTCCACATGGCGATATGATTATATACGTCATGTCACTCCTTCCGTTTGTGGCAGTGGCGGACCTACATACAGCCGAGGGAGGGCAACTGCCCCCCTTAATCTGAAAAAAATACACTAAAATTTGTACGATACATATAGTTTGCCCCCCCTTAAATTTTTTATTTGCCTTTAAGAAATTTATTGCCTCCTTACCCGAGATCCTGCGTCCGCCCCTGGTTTGCGGCTCCTTTAGAATAGTTTGCGAGAGCGTTCATACAGTTGGTCGAATTCTAAACATGCATATTAAACCGATCCGATAGCCAGAATTTTGAAAAACGTGCCGGCTAGCAGATACCAAGTTTGTATCTGGCTTTCTAATCATATATACATAGCAAAACGTGCCGTTAAGCTCGCCGTCAGCAAAACATGCCGTTAAGATAGCAGATACCAGGTTTGTATCTGGTTTTCTAATCATATATACATAGCAAAATTACTACATAGACTGGGTACGGTATGATTCGGTTAATGAAAACTCCAGCCTAGCATCGATATAATTGAAATTAATACAATAAATCATGATTATGAAGAAGTACGAAATCATGATAAACAATATAAACAAGTACTCTTCTACTTACTCGAATCTTCAATACAAGACTAAAGCTTCATTCGAACTGCAAAACGAACAACACAAACTCGCTCAAACGATGAAATTATATAATAATATAAAGTATATAAAAAGTTTTTATTATAAGCTGCATTCTGTCTATTATACTGCTTAGATCGACCTAAAGCCTAATTACAAGTAAACCGACCTAATGCATGATTATCCTGATTTTGGGCCATCGGCTAGCCGGCAGACTTAAGTGCTGTTGGGCCCGTGGTTGGGCAGGCCCAATATTCGATTTCTTCATCTCTTCAGGACCTTATAATCTATTAAGTCTTCTACAAACTCTTGGCTCGATATTTGATGATTTAAGTTTTTTTGTTTTTTTGTTTTTTTTGAGAAGATGATTAAATTATTGCTCTCAAACCCGCAACTCGACTCGATATTTCTGCCCGACTGCCCCTCAGTCATTTCTGTCATATGTCAAAATACAACAAAAAGTAGACTCTTTTCTCAACACATATCATATAAATTGCAATATTGCAATCACATGCCACATAATATGAAATTAAGTCATTTAGTTCGCAATTTACAAATAATATGATCATACAATTAAGCTAATAATCCAAAAATATATGAAAGAAACCGTAAAAAGAAAGCTTCACATATCATTCAAATAGGGCCGGCCCACCCATTAGGCGGCCCAGGCGACCGCCGTAGCCCGTAGGCACAGCATCGGGGCGGGCCCACAATGACATGTTTTAATATAACGTGTAGGCTTAATCTCAATCAGCATAATATAACGTGTTTACAAAAATTAAAGGCCCAACGTCACAATAGAATACACGTAATTCAATTGGAAAATAGAAACATACATAAAAAGTGCAAAATACGCGTCGCGTTATTAGTTATAAGTGGAAAAAAGTATTAGATTTTTTTTTATATTATATATCTATATATTGAAACCAGTATCGTCTGACCGACCAACCGGTATCACATGACCAACCAACGTAACCGATCACGCCCGACCGACCAAAAGGCAAAGGGCTCGTCCAACCAATCTGCCTTACGACCCTTTAGCATAAAGCCGGCACTGCATTCAAAACCCTGCAAAACCTCTCTAGCACAGTGACTGAAATATTGACTCTCTTATTACCTCCCATACCACCCCCAAATCTGTAAATGAATATACGAAAATGTAATGAGAAGAAGTACCAGTTTTATGTATAAATTGTGCTATTAACGTCATATTTATTAGTTGTCCACATTTCATACAAGAGGAGCAAGATCAATTTTTTTGTTTTTAAGAAAATTTCCTCTTAGTTATCTATTATTATAACATTTTATAAGGGGTCGGCCGCCCCGTCCCTCTTAAGGGTAGAGCCGCCTTTGGATGAAAATACCATACATCTCAGTGTAGCAGACAAAGCTGCCCAAGGGGCTAAATTACAATTTTGGTCTTCTAACTAGACACGTTTTTCGATTTTGGTCCTGGTTTTTTTCTCCGACGACAATTTTAGTCCTGTAAGTGGTCTTTTTTTTGCAAAAATAGTCCTGAACGCCGGAAAGACCACTTACAGGACTAAAATTGGTCTTTTCTGGCGACAATTTTAGTCCTGTAAGTGGTCTTTCCGGCGTTCAGGACTATTTTTGCAAAAAAAGACCACTTAAATGACTAAAATTGTCACCGGAGAAAAACCAGGACCAAAATCGAAAAAATGTGTCTAGTTAGAGGACCAAAATTGTAATTTAGCCCTGCCCAAGGGCATCTTGAATGTCAACTGTTCATTGTGCGTCTCGTTTATTTATGACTATATCAATGTTCATATGTTTTAGCTTAATATCGTACTCGACTAACTGTAATATATTACTGCCTTGCAGTAATCACAGCCTTTAACACCGCTTGCCTTCAAGGTACTTGCGACCTTGTTACAGATGAAGATAACTGCCCACCATACATGTGTGGATGTGTTTACGATTATGAAATGCAACTCTCTTATTGTCATGATAAGTCTCTGCCAAAGCCATGTGAAATAAGTCCTTGTGAATTTACTGAAGAAGTAGATCGTTGTCCAGGTGGATGCTTCTGTGTCTTTGATGTTGATAAAGAAGTGTCTGTATGTAAAGGAGGTGTTGTATCAGGTGTTCCATTTTCATCATCGAGCGAATGATATGTAACATATGTTTACTTCAAAAGTTTAGGTAATTTATATTCAACATCATCATCTTAAGGTTACGAGTGACTTTAACGTGAACCTAGCTATTGATTACTGTCTTTACATTTCATGTGGATGATCTTGACTATTAGCAACTTTTAGCCCAAACCTCATCGGATTCAGCTCAGCACACCATTTGTTTATTCATATAAGACTCAACTTAATTAGCTTATAGATATTCCTTATAACTTAGAATCCTTTACATGCACAACTTCTAAGCTCAAGAAAACTCAGTTTTACTCTACTCTCAACCGCAACCGAACATAGAACTGCTATAGATCAAAGACGAAGCACAACAAAGTGCCAAACTCCTTCCGGGCTTCGCTTGGCTCGCCTAGGCATGAGGGGGTCTCGCCTCATCCGGCCACCTAATAGAGAAAGAGAAACTGTGTTACAAAAATGACTTTAGGTTACTTATGAACCTAATGATACGCTTTTCTGATATACATGGTGACACTGCTCGAAATCGTCCAACAATAAATCCGGGCCGTAATTTTCCTAGTGACAACCAATTCAAGACCTTAAAACCTAAATAGACATGAACGGGGGGGGGGGGGTATTTTTGGTGATGTTTAGACTCAGCCTGAGATATTGTATCGCAGGTTTCCTATGTATCATGTGTATTAATCAAGAATCAAGTCTCCGTAGTTTCTTAGGGATTGTTTATATAGAAGACCGTATGCCTTAGGTTTTGCATGGGCCGTGTCTAAGGTGGACTCTAATTTCGTGTTCCCTAAGTAATGGATAATTATGGTTTAATCTCCTGGATTGCATGAGATAATTATGGGATTTGAATGGTGGTTTCACTACAGGAATTTTGCCAATTTACGGCGTGAAAGGCATGCCTTAGATGGTAAATTACGGTACACAAATGCAAGCCATTGATGGACACGCCGTAAATCTATGTTGAAAATTACAACATGCTTTTGTAAGCCATAAATGATCTGAAATGCATGCCGTAAATAATGTTGGAGACCAATAGGAAAAATTGGTTCATGGCATGTATGAGCATACCGTAAAACTCAAACCACGGCACGCCATAAATAGACTATCTAGCATGTCGTAAATTCACTAAAAACATCTACCACGGCATGCACATGCATGCCGTAATAAATAATTAGATGCAGGCTATAAATTTACTTTAACGCATTCCTATAATACATACACCATAAGCTATGAAAATAAACTGGTACTTTACATAAATAAAAATGATATTCAGTCTTATATATTGAACAAAATTGTTCATACCAGACTAAGTAGACTTCTAAAGGTGATAGTCACTCTAATCACAGAAATATACGTCCCTCGAACCTATACATTTCGAATTCATCATCTGAGAGCAGTACTTTGGGCACTTTTGAAATGCGTTGACAATCTTTTCTCTAACATTATAACAGCCGCGAAGATCATGTGTTTCCAAATTAGGACAACCATCAATATTAGCTTCCAAGCCTTTATTTGTCAAACCATTTTCAACAATTAAAGGTGACACAACTCTAGCATGCTTCTTGAAACCGCGAAAGCTTGTCTGCACTTTCACAGGACAAAAAAGATGTACCGTGTTTTTGAGGTCATGAGATGTATTTTTGTTTAACACATTGGACAAATAAAAATACACAACATACTAGAACCAAAAAGTTCATTATGTATATATATATATATATATTTTTTAAAACAACTTTATTTTATTAATGGAAGAAATAAAGTGCTACAAAAAGTTTGTCATATCCCGGCCCGCCCCAAGTTTGCATGATAGAATGCATAGCATGGCCTCCTTAAACCCTATGTGTGGCAAACCCAGTGTAGGAAAATCCATCACACAGGGAAGAGTACTCGCTCTATGCATTCCCAAAAAATCCCAAACTCCAAAAATATGTACAATAGTGGAAATCATAAGTAAAAGAATGGCGTCTGTGTGTCTCGATTCTTGTAGGAATGAGATGTGACTCGATCGCTGATTATACATCGAAAGAAAGTAAATGTCGTTCATAGAGCGTTGCATCCACTTGAGAGTATGTAACGTCGATTCGATCCACGAGCATTGGCTACAACCATCATGTAAGGCAAAACATCACATAGCAATAAAGAGGGAGCACCATTGTAATCCACGAAAGGAACAAAAACACTGAATGGCACCCCTATCGAGTGGTAGGGTGCGCCCAAGGCTCAATGCACTCCAGAGATCCATTGACCAGATGAAGGCGTATCAAAGACTCTACATCCACATCATCGTGACGCGAGGATAAGTGGAAAATACCAATCAAAATCCAATGAGTAAAGTAGATAAAGAACAAAAACACCTGGTTTGCACCCCAAACAGGACTGGAGGGGTGCATCCATGTAAGCAGAGTAAGTGGTATGTATGCGTTTTGACTCCCACGGCGCCTACCTTGTCTGCAGTCTGTCAATCTATAAACACTGTGTAACGCAGTACAAAAAGTTCATTATGTATATCTCATTTATATCTCCGCACTTGTTATTTCATTCTCCAAATGTGTACACTGTCACTACATATTCAGGTAATGAATGAATTTACTAAGAGACAGATTTAGTAACTAAAAGACTCAGCACGAAATATTTAATCGAATCGTACTATAAGCATCAGCAAGTTTTCCTGCTATTCAAATGCATAACTACAAAGTACAGAAGGAAAGTTGCTTACCCCAAATGTCATGTTTCTTAAAGCTGGAGCCCATTCCTCTAAAATCCTCTTCCTCATAGCATCTGGGTCAGCTGTTGGTGGCAGCCGCACGTCGAATCCCGCCTCAGCCTCTGAAGGTTGCATGTTCATCACGAATCCCTTCAACAATAATAAATACAACACTCAATTCATCCAGCAATTTCAAAAAAGGAAAGTACAAAAAATTCATGGTTCAATGCTTGTATATCAACAGACATGTCAATTTGGTAAGAATATTTCATTCACAAGTTTATTCTTGCAAGTATTAATCTATGTCCAAACCTCCAAAATGATGCTTCTGTGTCTTTGATGTTGATAAACTAGTGTCAGTATCTAAAGGAGGTGTTGTATCAGGTGTTCCATTTGCATCATTGGGAGAATGATCTGTTTACTTCATAAGTTTACGTAATCTTATGGTTAATTGATCTGTGACCGTAAACCTATCGTTTTCGCCATCATCCTTGTTTCATACTTTATTATTGTAATAATTGTGTTAGCAAATTAGCAGACTTCTGAAGCGTTGAGGTCCTTTTTCTTACTCAGTTCGTGATGCATCCGGTTGTTAGAGAGTTTACTTTAATTTTTTGCTATATGTTGTTTTCCTTGGTTCTTTTCTTGTTTCATGTTGTATTATGTTGCCTTTTTCTAGCATCTTGCTAGATTTTTCATGATATAAACTCTACTTGATGTTCGAAAAAAATAATTATGTGACTTCAAAGTGAACCTAGCTATTGATTACTGTCTTTACAATTACAAGACTGATTCATTTTAGAAAATTAGCTCAGAATTGTTCACCATTAATTCCACACATTTGAATCAATTTAATTTGCACACCTTAGATTTGTCTAAGTAAGCTTCTTACCCAATTGCAACTGCATAAAACTTCTACTATGACTTTGTATTTTTACTTAGCACACCTCTTGTATTTGTTTGAATCAACAACACCTCGATAATTAGCAACTTTGAGCCCAAACCTCAACGGATTCAGCTTAGCACACCACTCGGTCATTCATCTAAGACTCAACTTAATTAGCTTAGATATTCTTTATAACTTAGAATCATGTACATGCATGCACAACTTCTAAGCTCAAGAACACTCAGTCCTAATCTACTCTCAATTTAAAGAACCTTTCATTCTCGAAGATTTATCAACTAAAATCAGAATGGACTCAACTTTACGATTTCAAAGATGCAGAGTTTCTCACTACAAGAAAAATAGGGTTTAGTGGCGTTAAAAACGTCTCTAAAGGTAATATATAGAGGCCCTTGCATCTAATTGTGGCGTTTTGTATGTCACAATATCTATATCATAATAACCAAAACTTCAATTTAGGACATTTTTATCGCCCTCTTAAGCGTTAAAATTAAACTCTTTGAAACGTTATGAAAACGCCTTAATACCACATTCGAAAAGCGCATCTACATCCTCTCGATGCCACATTGGAAAGCACCTCTATAGTCTCTGTTTGCCATTGGCTGGAAAGCGCATCTACAACCTTACGATGCCACACTGGAAAGCGCCTCTACGTTGCGCACTCAAAGCGCCTCTACAACCCCGAAATCCAAGACAACCCCAATGGCTTTGATCACACCCAAGGAAATCAATTACAAAATGACATGATGCAAAGCGATCGAAGGCTATATTCGGACTATGTTCTGTTTATAAGAGATTTAGCTTTTGTATTCTCTACAATTTACATCTTTGTGTGTTCTTATTAAGCAGAGAACTCATTTCCTTTTATAGAACATTGATAATGTCTCATAATGTCACTACAAGCTGTCTAATTAAGTGGCGTGCAATGCACGCCATAAAATGTTAATCACAGCACACAAATGTAAGTCGTAGATGGACATGCCCAGTGGCGGATCTAGAAATTTTGTTTACCGGGGTCCGTAAATATTTTTCAAAGTAAATATTTTATTTAACGGGGTCCGAAATATTTTTCTATAAGTAAAATATGGAGTTTTCTTATTTTTAACGGGGTCCGCGGACCCCATATACTATAAGGTGGATCCGCCTCTGGATCACATGCCAAAGTTTGTCCTCATGCTCACGGCATGCAATTGCTGGCAATAGTTGACCTAAAAGAACGCCGTAAAATTATTCTAGCCAAAATTCAAAAATCAATCCACGGCGTGTAAAGCACGCCATAAAAGTTTCACGCTCCTATATTAAGGCATACAATATAAGTCGTAAATCTTTTTGTGTCAGTACATTAAGACAAACAATGTACACCATATATTCACATTTCGTTCTTGTTTATTTTACAGATCAAGGCATACAATGCATGCAATAAATACTCTTTTCATTCTTATTTTCGTAGCAAAAAGCCAATGGGAAAATCCACTAAGATAGAAGAGTACGGCCACTCAAAACTGAGTGACAAAAAACATACTACAATCAATAGAACCAAAAAAAAATCAAACCATATTGTGTTTTCCCAACAACAAACCCCTCATTGTTCTTGATATCTTGCATCATTTCCCGAAAAGTTAAAAATTCCTCGCTACTCCCAGCACTTGAAGACACTTGGTGGTCTTCCACTGCCTTTGCAAAATTCACTGGTGTACCCACCATATCCTTTGAATGTCCTTGTACATCCACAACCCCGTGTGAAAAATCTTTGAATTCATCAACAAACCCCATTGGCGGCACAACCTGACCATCTTTTACGAGACACACTACCCTTTCAATTTATTGTGCCATACGCACTACAAAAAAATGATTTTTTGGTGACAATTTTTTAGTGACAAATGATAAAATAGTCACAAAATGGTAGTTTCTGGTGACAAAACATTGTTTGTCATGTAAAACAGCTTGGATTAGTGACAAAACATAAATATTCTCACCAATTCTTTGTTAGGTCGTCATAAGAAGTATAATTTTAGTTGCATATTATATATCCAGCGGTAGCAGAATGTTTCGGTGACAACCCCCTTATCACAAAATATTTATTTATTTATTTTTAATTCTTTTACGTGATCTATCACATAATTCTCTTTGACTTTTGTGACAAAACACGGTGCCCGATAAATAGGATTTCGGCGGAGGAAGCGGAAAGTTAGTCCATTCTTTCATTATGATCAATTCTAACCCTAGACACCGCACATCGCTTCCCTTCCTCCAACCTTACGTCGCCGTCGACCTGTTTTCTCCTTTCCGGATTGAGCCACCATAGACAGCTTTTCTCCCTCACAGATCGCGAGATCGAGACTCGTCTCCCACTCTCCATTTCAAATTTTCAGAAATTGGATGCGGATGTTTTCTCAGTTGAGTTTGCGAAGAGAGGAGATGATGTGGAAGCTTAAGATTGCCGATCACGGGAAGTCCGTGGCTGAGAACGTTGTTAGGTCATCTAGGCAGCCAAGAGGAAATGTTTTAACAAACCAAAGAGAGTAGACTGGATTATTGAGAAGGTATGTTCAATTTTGTAGTCTAAGGTTGAAAATAATCAGCGAGTTAACGAATAGGTTGATAAATATTGTGTTATTCTGCTAAAAAGTGACAATTACTTCTGTTTCTTTTTCCCTGGGTGCGATGGAGGGGTTGGAGAAGCTAAAGTATATTCAACTTACGGTTTCGGTAGGGCTACTAATCCGATTTAAATCACAATTTTGCCTTTTGTTTCTATTCATCTACAAAAGGATTTGGTTTATGCTTTTGTTGTCTTTTGCTTTTTTTTGTATGCATGTACACTAAAGAGTTCTGTGATAGAGTGAAGGAAATATTGAATAATGGTAATGATTACCATGCTTTTTGTGAGATGACTTCATATTTACAGCACAAAAATTATTACATTAACAGAGTTGTATGGTATGGTATGGAGTTTAGCTTTGACTAAGTTTTCATCTGCTCGACGTTCCCTAGGTCAGACCCGTGTATCATTCTCTGTAACTAAACTATCCGTTTTGGTGCCTTTTACAATATGTGAGCTCATACTTCATATATTTTCAGCCTTATTAGCTACCGTTTAGAGGTATCTTGATGCTGATAATAGCAATTGACATTTTGTTTTTTTGTCTTAATGTGAAACATTTCTCCAAATGAATTAGTCTGTTTCATGAAATGTGGTTACTTTTTGCATTAGGTAGTTTATTGTATTTCCTTAAGTTCCTGAACGTGGAATTCATGATTTTTTTCTTACAAGCACTATAAGGGGGAATAAAAAGTGAATAAGTCAAGTTTGCTTGTAATTTCAACCTATACTGCTCCTGCACGTGTTCACAATGCTACCGATTTGTGTCTTGTTTTTCAGTCTTGCATTTGACCAGCAGCGGTAAATATCGTAACCTGTTTAGCATGAAGGTAGATGTTGGCATTGAGGAACTTAAGCAGTCCAAGTATGTACAGGCTCTTCTATTGGATAAGGAGTGAAGATCTCCAAATAATTTGGTAAGACAATGATTATGTTCTTTGATATCGGCTAAATTCTCAAATTTATTCTTTTAAAATTGAGATTGATTTCTTTATCATTATCATTTTGTTTTAGTTGGAGTTTCTGTTTCAAGACAGAGTGCTTCCGTTTACCGTTACTCCTCTACAGGCTTCACTTATTATGAAATTTCAAGAACACCAGAGGTTACCCTGGATTTTTGCTTTGTTTTGCTTCTTGTGTTCATGTGCTTAGCGAGAATCTCTTTCTTCTCCTTTCGGTGGACATCCATGAGATCTAGCTGCAATTGTTGGTGTACCAAAGGTGGATGTATTGCATAGGAGAATAAGTTTTTGGATAAGCAAGGTCTGCTACAACTTCGCTCTTCGTTAGAATTCTTCTTATGCAGAACAGTTATTTTTGAAGCTAATAATAGAAACCTACTTTGGAAATTAATATTGGGGCTTTTATTTTTATTACTTACTTTTTTCCCCCACTCTCTTAATGCAAGCAGAAGAAATTACTAGAATATAATTTAGTTCATGGAAACTGCTGCTAGTTTGTCTAAAACGCTAATAGAGAATATTTGTGTTTTGCTCACAGCTTGTTCAATATGTTATCAAATTGCAATCTGAAATGTGATTCAAAGATCGTTAAGCTTTTGTCTCAGTTATGAAACCACAAATGTGGATAATTTTGAAGTGCTTAATACGCTTGTTTAAGTCTAGTTCATGTCTGCCTTGTCAAAACTTTTTATGCTATCTTTAATGGCATGGTAATTGAAAACCTTTTTAGCATGTGAAAGCAGATTCAATGGTGGTTGATATGTTTAACAAAAAGGGGTAACTTTGACTTGCTTTAATGAAAGCATTGTTGTTCTTTGTAATAAGAGTTCCCATGGGTAAGTTTTGGGACTATTTACGGTAACTAGTCAAGACGCATGATCTATATTCGTGTCTTAGCTAGCTAGCGAAGTTTCGACTATGTGATTGGTAAATTATTTTAATTCGGTTGGTCTCAGATTAATGGGTTTTGGCACGCAAATGTAATTGGTTATGAGTGGTCATCCTGTATTTTGCTTTCCCCAAGGATTTTAATCGGCTATATCAGATCTTGCAGACAAGTTGCTTGCCTTATCATGCTCTTGCAACATCAGCTCGATACAAGGTAATAGAATTTTGTGCCTTATGTGCTTAGTTTGACCTTATTATGGTGTTCTAGTTCTCAATTTTGGGCTCTGTAATATTGTGAGTGTGGCATGCTGCAGTTATGATTGATGAGAAACTGCATGTTGTTGGTGGAACTCGTAATGGTCGATATTTATCTGATGTCCAGGTACTAGCCATCATCATCTGCTTTAGCCCATTTTAATTTTATGTTTCAAAGAGTTCCTATTCTGGTATATAACTGATTATGGCTGATGAGTTCTTGTTAGAAACATTTAGCAGCACCAACTGCATTGTGCTTCACCTGAAAGCTGAAGACAAAATTCAAAATTTTATTCAAGCATACATTACATTTGGGTAAATACCTGACTGTTTCAATACTTGGACTTTTACTTAAGTGATTTTAGATTACTGAGATCTTGACTAAAATAAAGACGCAAATTTGAGATAACACTTTTCCTCGAAAAAAATAATCCGCTTTCTCACCAATTCCTCTCAGAAACTCCGATAAACCCTAGCGCCATTGAAGGAAGTGTTAGTCTCTAGCGTTTATCTTTCACGGTTTTCATTTCCTTTTTGTCTTGAAGCTTCCATTAATCGTAAGCATACTTATATACACTACTTTTGCCCTTATTTGTTGTAGATTTTGAGATCTCGATCGTTTTTAATCTTTCAATGTAGACATGACATGGTGATGATGCAAAACTAAATAAGGCAGGAAGACCTATACTTTCTAGTATTAAGAAAGTTGTTGGGCTCCTTGAAAAGAACTAGCCGCAAGTGGCTACACTAACGAGGATCAAGAAAGATTTGAACATGTGAGTTTTACTTTACCCTTTACGTACAAAAATCGTAATTCTACTAGAATAGTTTCAAAGTGTCTTTTATGGTTATGTTTCATGTGCAACAAGGATTACATGTTATTTTTCATGTTTTTATTATCACTGTGATTTTCTAAGTCTGGTTGCAACAACACAAATGTGATTGATGTAGATCATTTTCTAAAGGTGATTCTGAGTTTTGATGAGTTAAGTTTGGACCTGAATATATTTGTACATGATTCAAATTGAATTAGTTTCATTCACTTGCTTGTATACCTATTCTAAACTTATTCCATTCTCTGAGAATTGTGTTTGATCACTCTGAATCTGAAAATCTATGTGTAGTGGGTAGAAATCATTTTGGAACTAATCTTGCTATCTAGGTGTAGTTCGAATTGTTTGTAGAGCTAAAATCTATGAATTAGCCTTGGTTTGATAACTTGTTCGCTCTAAGCTTATTTACTTAAGCCTTGTGAAACTAAACTCTTAGACTTGATACTAAGTTTGTTCAATCTGGACTACTATATTGGTTCATTGATTTGTTGAGATTTGAGTAGTATCGATTGGTAGTTGAGCGTTCTTTGAGTTTTAATAAGTTTCTTGAAACTTGAATTAACTTTGATACATGTTCTATGTACTTTATTATCCAAACTGATTCATGAACTTCTTGTTTGTACTTATTATCCAAAGCTTTTATTTTATAATTTTCTCGATGCTTTATGATGAGAGTGAACAAGTTTTGAGGTCTGCTTTTGTTTTTTCTGACGACTTTGGTGGCGTGATCATTCGCTGAGACGTCAAAGATCGGCTTTTATCACGTGTCTTGTTTTTTTAGCTTCTTCTAATTTTATCATCTTTGCTCTTTTGGTACAACAGAGCTCTAGAAAGAGCGAACTTCACCGCCACTATAGATCGATGTCTTTCACTATCTAACTTTTTCGGCGATAATTGATGGAACTGTGAGTTCTCTGTTTATGTTTGCGGACGTCCTTATGTTTGTATCTTGTGTATAGGTTGTGTTGATATTTCTTTTGTTGATTATGTTCGATTCATGCGAGTATTTGAGTGCGAATACTATGTGTCACATTACATATTTGTATATAGTGTTTAATAACTGAGTTTAGATTTTTGGATTTATTCGGGATATTTAGCTCAAACGTTCGGGAAGTGGTGAGGTCAACAATTGTCTAAATCACGAGAACTTCCACGAGAATACTCGATTTCTTCCTCTATTTTTGGTCAATACCGGTGTGTTCCTCTATTTTGGTCAATACCGGTGTGTTTGATTGCCCTCTGTAAGCTGATACACCACTTAGCATCTTTCAAAATTTATTTAATTTTTTAAATATTTTTTAAAATTTTTAGAGTTGATGTTAAGTTTTTGTATACATACAAAATGATTGTTAATAATTATTTATTATTTTATTGTATGTTATATTATTTTTATTCTCTTATAGGGTAAGTGTATATTTTTATTGGTTGTAGATTATTAATATTATTATTACTTAATTAAAAATTTTAGTAGTAGTAATAATAATAATAATGATAATAATAATAATAATATTGTTATTATTATATTATTATTATTAATATTATTATATTGTTATTATATTATTATTATTATTATTATTATTATTATTATTATTAATAAAATATGACTTCTAGTGACAAAGCCTTTGTCAATATTAACAATTAATATGAAAATGTATTTATACCCTTTGGTGACAACAACACTTAATTAGTGATAAAATGTTCATTATTTTGTGACAAAAAATTTGTCGCATGAAAAACCTTCTAGTGAGAAATTTAATGTTTTGTCATGAGAAGCTTTGGTGACAAAACAACGAGATTCGTCGCGACTGAACTTCTGTAGTGACTAATACTCCGATTGTCACGATAGACACCTTTAGCGTCACTGCTTAGACAACAAACGCAGTGACAAAAAATTTTTGTCACGAAAACTTTTAATGACGAAAATCGTCACTTTTCGCGACGAACATTTTTGTCACGAAAAGGTCTTTTTTTTGTAGTGACGTTTATAATATTGCAACACTTCATTAAGAGCAAAGTCATCCTCGAAAGAATCATATACATCAACATTTTTTAGTTCCTTCCTTACAAGGTTCACGGTCTAAGAATGAAACTTCCTCTTGAATCATTTGGTCAATTCCTTCTCCATCATGTTCGGGTTAGTGTCGTTTCCAAATAACTAAAAATCTACATCTAAATCCTTACGAGCACTTTCGAAAGTAGCTTTCTAAATAGTGTCCAGCTGAGCAGGTTCTATCACATCCTCCTTCTTTCTATACTTTTACTTTCCTATTTAAGTTAGTATCTGTAATGGTGAATTAAACTATGCTCATCGAGTTTGGTGGTGAGTGAGATACTCTCTTTGAATCTGTGAGGAAGCGTGGTGCAGTCGTCGGTGCATGAAGCATCTACTGAATCTGGTGTTCAGCTGGGACATCAACAGGGTGGATCAACCTGTTGAGTTGTGGGTTGTTGAGTTGGTTCTTAGTGATACTTGGGGAACACGTCTACATGGTTTTCCGTTCTAGATAAGGTTACTTCTGGGTATTGCAGTCATTATCTGGTTTGGCTGTTTAGTCGGTTAGGGTTGGATTCCCAAAACTATAAATACCATATGTATCTATTGTAACTTGTAACTTGTAAGTTTCTCATGATAATAAAGTAATCCTCGTTTGTCCGTGGAGTAGTCAGCACATTGCCGAAAACCACGGTAAATCTGTGTTCTTCTTGTTTCTGTGTTTGTTTACTTGTTAATTGATTATCTTTACTCATAATCACTATCACTTCTTGATCGATCCGTCATAACAAACTGGTATTAGAGCGTCCAGGTTCATCAAGAAATTTGTTTATCTGTTTTAAGCAAGGTATATTGGCACCAAGGTCATAATTGACGCTAGGATTTGGGATCTACGCAAGCTTTTCTGGTGAGAAAGATGTCTGCTTTAAATGTCAAGATTGACAAGTTTACAAGAAGAAACAGTTTTAGTCTTTGGCAGATCGAGATGTGTGCTTTGTTGAAACATAGGGATTATGCGGTCTCTTGCCTAAGTCAACAGAAGGAAGTGCTTCTTAGAGAGCCAGTCTGGAGGAGAAAGCACATTCAACGATTATGTTGTGCTTGTCAGATGATATTATCACAAAGGTTGCTGAAGAGGACACAACAGAGAAGCTGTGATCCAAGCTTGAGAGTCTGTACATGACAAAGTCTATAACCAACAAGTTGTTATTGAAACAATGTCTGTTCAGCCAAAGGATGCATGCGGGAACTGATGAGAGCTTATTTAATGGTGTTTTATGTGCTTATTTTACATTTATTTTGCTGGGAGATGCTTTGTTCCGGATATGTTTTGGTTGATTTTCAAGTTTTGGATGCTCGATAAAGAAGTTGGAAGATTTTGGGACTTACAGAACATATCGATTTTGGAAGTTTTGTGGGATATTGGAGAAAATTGGCTTTTGAAGAATTCAAAGTTTCAGTTTTCGCCTATGTTGGGATCCCGACTAATGAAGATAAGACAAAGTTTATTAAAGTCAACTGTGGATTATCGCTCTTTGATCACATTGGGTCATTAATTGTTGGATGGACCTTTAAATAATTAAGTTTTATTATTACAATATAAAATCTATGGTTAAAGGTTGTGAATGACAGTTTTAATATAAAATTGTTGAAAAGGACATTTACTACATGTGTTACTACATTTTTGTACATGTGTTACTACAAATGTTACTACATTTTGTCCCCTCAACCATTTCATATCTTATCTTGTCATTCTGGACTCTGGCCCCTAAAATCTATTTAAGAAATTTGAAATAAAAGCTTGGGCTTGGCCCAATGAGAATTGTTAATTCATTTACGTGAGTAGCAACATACTAGTGGGGATTAGATTAGAATAGGTTTTATATGGAAAAAAAAATAGACTTGCCGGAACGGAGACGAGAGAACATAATGCTGCGCATGAAGGGAAACACGGTGCCGGCAATTAGTTTTCTCCCTTTTTGATTGTTAAGGACCTTAAGGTTCACTTGTTTCTTTTTTATATTATTATTTATTTTATACTTTAATGAGTACTTAGTTAATTTTTATTCCGGTTAATTAATTGTTCACCCCTCGATTTCATTTACTGTGAGGTCTAATCGTTTTTCTTCTAGTTGAATGTTAGTATTTGTCTATTTTCTGATTTCATGGATATAAGATTAGAATTATTCGTCTAGTTGTTGGCACGCGATTATTAAGCGATTAGTTTAATCTAGTACAAAAATCCATCTTATGCGATTGCAATAAAATATTGGTTTTAGTGGTAAACAACACACTGCTTACCGGTTCGTAGCCCGTAGGATTCCCTGTTGTGAAAATAGATGATACTATGGTTAAAATTAAGCCAGTTGGATTAATACCCAGTAATTGGGTCTCTCTAATCTTTAAGACTGTTATGTCACCAAACTCCGGGCGGCAATTGCGGGGTGTGCCATAATTAGGGGAAAATTCTTGTGTGGTGAGGGATTTTAGAGTGAAGTGACCGGTGGGTTGATCAGAACCACACAGTTTAGATGTTAGATGTAAACTGTGTGGTCCTGATCAACCCACCGGTCACTCGGTGCATGTGGAGATACTAGGGAAGAAGTTCCCATAATTAGGGTGTTATTAGTGGCGGTTGTCCTAGTTATCAAATTTAGGAGAGATTGGTTGATTCACGGTTGTGGTCAACTATAACCAATTTATCAATAATTTAACGAGTCATCCTTGAATCGATGATCAATCGTGGGAATTGAGGAGGAAACAATTAATTAGCTGGAACTTTTCTTTATTTTGTTTTCCCTTTCTTCTTAGGAAATAGTATAAAAAACCAAATATCTTTTCTTTTCACGAATTTTAGAAGAAATAAATCCAACGTTCCCTGTGGGTTCGACCCCTACTTCTACTATATTAGCTATAGAGGTTGTAGATGATTTATTTTTGGTGGTTTGACGACCCACCAAATTTTGGCGCCGTTTCCGGGGAACAGTGTTAAGTGAGTTATTTCTTTTGAAATTTTGTATATAGTTTTTTCTTTTGTGTTTTTGTTTTGTGTTTGCTTTGTTGCTGAACATGTCAGGTTACATCTTTGGAAATTCCATTGCTCCTTACGATTCGTATGGTTATCGAGTGGATCGTCCATATGAAGAGAGAAATTATCATGGTCCCTACAATCCAGATAGAGTATATAATTCTTATACAAATGCGTACAATCTGAGACTGAGTGACCAATCAAGTTTCACCTATGGGAATTCATATATGCCTCAGGACTATTTGAGTTATAATCGGTTCCAACCATCTTATCTACAAAAAACCCCCAATAAACCTCAGCATAACAATTTAGATTCATGTATGCTTGGTGATGATATTGTTGAATTATTTGAAGCTACCAACTCCATGATTGAACGAGATATAAGATGATATGAAAAAATGGTGCCACTGAATTCAACACTCATTTCCACGGTGAAAGGATTAGTTGATAATTTTATAGATTCCGTGGATTATTATGTTGCTAATATGCAGAAACGAGGTGATGACCATAGTAGGTGGAAGCCTGAGGAAATGTTAGATAGGGGAATGAAAACTGTATCATAAGCATAGAGTTTGTTACGATGTTCTTGCATTGGAGATGAAGATGATGTCAGTTATACATAGGTTGTAACTAAAGGACCAATTTGTGAATGGTAAGAGGTTGGTAGACTCGACTCTCAGTGAAGAGGATGTTCATCCTATGGTCACTACAGCTTCCGAACAATCTGATGCTCAAGAAGTGGAGTGTGAAAAAATTGATCAATGTTCTAGGAAGTTTAAGGGTAAAGAGATGGATCGTACGTATGGATGAAAACCATTTGAAAATTTTTCAGTTTTGGCAGCCACATATAGAGAAGGACATTGAAGTAATCCATGACAGCTCCCGTTGTTTTAAAGAAGTCTCTTTCCCACTAGATTTCTTTATCATAAACATAGATGTGGAACCTCCTAATCCGGTTTTGATTCTCTTAGGAAGATACTTCACGAATGCGACTAGAGCCAAGGCACATCTAAGCTCGTATGAATGTGAAATGGATGGCTCATTTTTTGAATATTCGTTGAAGAACCGTGCGAGAAAAACTTTTCTATTTGATAATGGATAGCAAGGTAAGAATGTCTAGCCAAAGACATTAAAGAAATGCGCTTGTGGAGAGACAACCCAATTAAAATAAATTTGGTAATTTTGTTTTGTTTTGTTTTCTTTGAATTAATAAAGGGAAAAAAAAAAACAGATTTGCACTTTTTGTGGAGACTTTTGTCTAGTTTTGCAGGTGAAGAACTGAATTCTGTGAAGAAATAAGAGACATTTAATTGAAGTTAATGTGTGGAGGCACAAGCATGTGGGCATAATTGAAAAACGGCTAATCTCACTTTTCCATCAAGTCGGGATCCTAGGAACTTTGAAAATTATTTCAAGGATGTAGGATTTCACTTTTTCGTTAAGTCGGGATCCTAGGAAATTAAAGTCTTGTTTCAAGAAAAGAGGTTTTAACTTTTCCATGAAGTCGGGATCCTAAGGAATTCGGGTGGGCTGATTCTTTAAAATAAATTGATATGCCTCTCCCACCCAAAATTTTCACTTCCCACCCCGACTTCTACTATCACCCACCTCCCACATTGCCACCCTTTCTCTCCTTCATCCACAAGCGACATTAGCGAGTTTAGAATCATTCCAAGTATCTTTCCCTCCCACACCACCCATGACGCAATTGCATATGGAAATGCTTAGGACGCTCTATGACGTACACTCATCACCACACGGATTGAATTGTAATGTATTCTCATCCCTTTTATTTATTTTCTTTTCTTTTCATGTTATATTAGTACTACTTGCATATCATGCATACTATGTTAGTTGCATATCATTCCATATTTTGCTTTCTTCCTTCCACTTTTAGCATACATTGGGGACAATGTATGATTTAAGTGTGGGGGAGCTTTTTATGCATTTACATATCAGAATTGCATATTTAGGATACATTAGGACCTCATAGCACCGAGTATGCCGTTGATGACATTTTACCAACTTTTTCATGTAAATCGTGGGTGAAATAATAATAATCAAATGGTAATTGATCAATGCATGCACACACTTTTGTTGATACACACTCACCTTATATCACTTGTTTGTGAATTTTGGAGGTAAAATCATTGAGCCCTAACGAAAAACCACTTAAAAGTGAGGTTTCACCTAGCCAAAGAGCACACTCGCTCATTTTTTCCTTTGAGTGGTATCCTCACTTCCAATGTCATTCTAGAATTTGCATTGACATGCATTTCGAGACCATATTTTTTCACGTTCAGTACACTTAAAGTGATTGAGGCACCTAGGATTTAACCCCTTCTAAACCCACTTTTGTTGGCCTTCCCATATTTAATACCCCTTAGTGAGAGCCCTTTCTAGCTTTGCCGCCTTTTTTGATTGAACTCAGAAATTAAACCCATGGCCTTTTTCTTACGATATCCCTATTTTGTTGACCCTATTGTTAAGAGATTGTATGAATAGTTGCACGAAATTTTGGAGAAGCATCAAGAAATGAATATCTAGAGAAGTATGGCTCGAGATAATGTTATGAAGTTGTATATCAAGATCTTTAAAAAAAGTTACCTTTCAAAAAAAAAAGTTGAATGTTAAAAAAAAATGATAAAAAATAATGAAAAAGAAAAGGGATTGCAACGAAGAAGTGTTTTATATATTGAAGAAGAAGTTTGTTTCCGAGCTCAATTTTTGCAAGCTTCTTTGAAAAGTATTGTTTGCACTTCTATTCTTACAAAAATGGTTAAACACTAACCAGGGTCCCCACTCCCCCTGTCCCACGGGATGAGTGGAGAATGTTAATCAGGATTCCCCAGTAGCTCAGAATCGTTGGTCTTGCCTTTATTATGGAAGAGGGAATAATTTGCCCCTTGTGGGGATCGAACCTCTAACCTCCTGGTAGGCTGCACGCACCCAATCCCCTTGCCAACTGGGTTATGTCCTGGGTTGTTTGCACTTCTATTCTTAGTTATGAGCCATGTGGTGCATTTCAGTTGGAATAATTTTTTGCGACTACGTGATAATATATGTGATTATTCGTGCATTCTTGTTGACAATTTACCCCCTATATTTCTCCTTTCCCTACCTTGTTTTCAGTCTCTAGTCCCGTTACAACCTTGATAAAGACCTCATGATTTGTGCATTGGATTTTGAATGCATAGTGGTGGAGATTTGATAGATATGCAAACCAATAGTAATGCTTGGTTGTGTGTTGATTTTTGAGAGAGTGTGAATTGTCCCTATGCATTATATTGAGAGTTTTACCCGTGATGACAAGTTGGGACTCTTTTATTTTTCCACTTTAAAGTTTATGATCGAGTGAGTCAAAGTTAGTTGTATGAACACTTGTGTGTTGTGTGCCTTGCTTGAGTACCATTTGATTTGCATTATGGAATGCGAGTTTGATGAGACAGTTGGACGGGCGTCATTATTGAAATTCTTGTGGTGCGGCATTCATGCTGTTTTAGGTCATTCATATAGGAATTAGGCTCACGCATTTTTCTTCTCTTATTTTTGGGGATGAGAGTGCATTGTTTGAGAACAAGCAATGATCTAAGTATGAGGGAGTGATGAGAGCGTATTTAATGGTGTTTTATGTGCTTATTTTACATTTATTTTGCCGGGAGATGCTTTGTTCCGGGTATGTTTTGGTTGATTTTCAGGTTTTGGATGCTCTATAAAGAAGTTGGAAGATTTTGGGACTTATAGAACATATTTTGGTAGTTTTGTGGGATATTAGAGAAAAGCGGCTTTTGAAGAATTCAAAGTTTGCTGTTTCCTTTTTATGTAGGGACATTAATGAAGGTAAGACAAAATCTATTAAAGTCAACCGTGGATTGTAGCTCATTGATCACATTGGGCCATTAATCACATTGGGCCATTAATTGTTGGATGGACCTTTAAATAATGAAGTTTTATTATTACTATATAAAATCTATTTAAGAAATTTGAAATAAAAGCTTGGGCTTGGCCCAATGAGAATTGTTAATTCATTTACGTGAGTAGCAACATACTAGTGGGGATTAGATTAGAATAGGTTTTATATGAAAAAAAATAGACTAGCAGGAACGGAGACGGGAGAACATAATGCTGCGCATGAAGGGAAACACGGTGCCGGCAATTAGTTTTCTCCCTTTTTGATTGTTAAGGTTCACTTGTTTCTTTTTTATATTATTATTTTATTTTAAGGAAGATCTACAAATCACCAAGATGAAAAGAACCTGGGCGGTTCTGGGCTTTCTGAATTAGATCAATATTAAAATAATAAGAATTATTGGATTGATTTGACGACTATTACTATTGTGATCATAAAAATATTTTAACTCTTAAAGCATATGAAACTGGTCATCCATTAAACACAAAAAAAAAAAAAAAAAAAAACAAAACAATCAGCAATCACGCATTTTTTTTTTCATCACCAATTTTTTTGTCCTACAATTTCTTCACCATGACTTGCAATTTTTTTATTTATTTATTTTTTTCAATTTCCACATTCGTATACTTTCATTGTTCTCTTTTTCTTGTACCCTTTTTTTTTTCCTTTCAAAATTCTTGTTCTTCCATTATATTTCGCTGTTCTTTAATTTCGTTTCGGATGATTCCGCACAACGAATTGGTATCAAAGCCATTGTTTGTTTAGAAACCCGACACAAGAAACTGCTCAAAATCGATTTCTATTTATTCCATTGAATAGTTCTAGACTTTTGGAGTCCAACGCAACAAACGGTGCGAAAAACGGACCTTGAAATTGCTAGATATCATTGGTCAAAGTTGTTTTTTTTCTTATTGTTTGCAGCATTACCGGGTGAAGAAGACAGGTCTGACCCGCCCGTTGACCCGACCCGGTTTAGGTGATTAAATGATTTATTAGGTGTGTTATTGTACGCATTAATTATGGTGTTCTAAAAAAATATCCAACGTACATGATTATTTATAATTTTTTCAAAGGCAAAGATTAAAAACCTGACAATTTAAACCTGATCAGAAATGGCATTATCTTTATTTTATAGTTTAATGAGTACTTAGTTAATTTCTATTCCCGTTAATTAATTGTTAACCTCGATTTCATGTATTCTTGTGACGTCTAATCGTTTTCTCTTCGTTGATTGTTAGTATTTGTCTATTTTCTGATTTCATGGATATAAGATTAGAATTATTCGTGTAGTTGTTGGCGTGCGATTATTAAGCGATTATTTGATCTAGTACCAAAATCCATCTTGTGCGGTTGTAATAAAAGATTGGTTTTAGCGGTAAACAACACATTGCTTACCGGTTCGTAGCCCGTAGGATTCCCTGTTGTGAAAATAGATGATTCTATGGTTAAAATTAAGCCGGTTGGATTAATACCTAGTAATTGGGTCTCTCTAATCTTTAAGGCTGTTATGTCACCAAACTACGGGCGGTCGTTGCGGGGTGTGCCATAATTATGGTGTAATTAGTGGCAGTTGTCCTAGTTATCGAATTTAGGAGAGATTGGTTGATTCGCGGTTGTGGTCAACTATAACCAATTTATTAATAATTTACGAGTCATCCTTGAATCGATGATCAATTGTGGGATTTGAGGGGGAAATAATTAATTAGCTGGAACATTTCTTTATTTTGTTTTCCTTTTCTTCTGAGGAAATAGTTATAAAAAAACCTAATATCTTTTCTTTTCACGTATTTTAGAAGAAATAAGTCCACCGTTCCATTTGGATTCGACCACTACTTCTACTATACTAGCTATAGAGGTTGTAGGTGATTTATCTTTTGTGGTTTGACGACCCACCAGGCACTCAACTGAGGGATCACCTAGATCAGCTGAACACAATATTGCTTGACCTAAAGAATATTGATGTGAAAATTGAAGATGTGGATACAACATTGATCCTACTGGTTTCACTGCATGCATAATATGAGAACTTAGTGCAGTCCTTTATTGTTGGTGATGTGATCCATCCCAAGACATTTTATTTGTTTTCTTTATTTTAGTTTTCGGTGTTTTAATGAATAAAACGGCCTTAGGCCCGTGTCAAAAGTTGCCCATGTATTAGTATATTGGGCCAGGTGTTTATTTTTAGCAAATAAAAACCGTTTGTGCTTATTAGGGTTGAGCTAGATTTGTTACAAAATAAAGTGGCGAAAATTACATTGTAATTTATCCCACATCGGTTAGGAGATTGTCAGTCTTTTATTTGTAGCCTATATAAAGGCAATCACTTGTAATTTTATAAGGAATGAATGATGAATCTATTATAATGAAATTGAGAGTTTTCTCTTCTTCCTTGGTCTGTGATTGATCAAGAACATCACTTGCGAGTGAGTGATCTCTTTGTCGTAGAGATTGCACCCTTTCAAGAGCTTATCAGCGTTCTTGAGCAAAGCGTTGAGTTATTCTTGGCCCTCTTCCTAGGCTTCGTCGATCTCCTGGGATCGTATCGCATCAGTTGGTAGCAGAGCTCAGCGACGAAGGTATCAAATATCCCTGTTTATTTTCCTTCTTTAATTATCTTATTCAAAAAAAACAAAAAAAATTAGTTCCTTGTTTTTTGTTCATTAATTTCGTCCACCCCCTCCCAAGAACATTCAAATTCTTCAAATCTTCATCCATCCTACCCGGAAAACTTGAAGATTCTTCAAACCTTCAAACCTTCATCCCAAGAACCCTAATTATTTTTCAGATCCCGTTTTTTTGTATCAGTTCGTTACCTAACCAAAACAACTCGAAAAATTCTGCACTTTTTACCATATATAAAACACATCTCGTGCTACAATTTCTCTCTTTACACCCAATCCAGATTCAACATAAATCTTGCCTAGAATCGCCGATTACTCCAAACAATTTGTCCAGAAAAACTGCAGCAGTAAATCATTGTTTAAATTCGTTTTCAGCGGGTTTAACGAATCCAAATTACCTGAAAATTGGTGAACTTATAGTAAATTTGCAGATCTACAACCTTTGTCTTTTGATATTTGCCAAATTCGCTGTATTTTTAACGGAATCGGCTCCTTAAGTCACGGCTATCAATCTGGAAATTGTTGACATATTGCATCAGTTTCTGAAAAACGATTGTTTGATCAACTTATATTACTCCAAAAAAACATGAAATTTTGACATTCTTTAGAAAACTCTCTTTTCTACAACTTTTGTATTTTGAGTTTTCCCAGATTCATAGTATTTTGGCGATTAAATACGTGGGTTGCACACCCAGGGTGTGAAATTTTTCACACCTGTGAAATTCTGTTGTAAAAAAAAGTTTGTGAAAATTAAGGTATTTGTGAGGGTATGAATCATTGAAAGGAAAGATGTTTGTGTTAAAGAAATCTTTCAGTAGTGTTGAGAAGGTGGAGGATAACTTGCAACGGGTGAATATGTTTCATACGAGGTGTTTGATTAAAGAAAAGCTTTGTTCGATGAAAATTGATGCGGGAAGCTGTGCCAATGTCATAAGTGCTGGTTTTGTCTCCAATTTATCTATTCCTACGACACCCCATCCTCAACCATATACGTTGCAAGGAATCAATGATGTTGGTGAAATGCGAGTTACCAAACAGCCTTAATATTCTTTTAATCTTGGAGGATCGATGATGAAGTTTTATTTGATGTAATCCCTATGCGCTTTGTCATATCCTACTTGGGAGACCGTGGCAATATGATAGGAGAGTTACGTATGATGGGTATAAGAATAGCTACACATTTCTCCATAAAGGAAGAGACTTACACTCCGTTCCTTATCCCGAAGATGCCCACAAAGATCAACTCAAATTGGCAGCCGCGACATGAGGAAGCTCGTTTAAAACGTGAATCGAAAGGAAAAAGCCTTGGATGAAGCAAACAACGCATTTAGAGTGTTAAAATTCGAGAGGAGGTAGTCCAAGAGTCGATGGTGGCGGATGCAATCGCCGAGGAGAATAAGCGTGTGTGGCGAAGTAGTTAACGATGATGAGGCAATTGTTGCGGACGAGACAAAGGTACGTGGATCAGGCGATCGTTGATGGTTATGTTGCGAGTGATGTTGAGTGTGAGGAGTTGCATGATCCTTGTGATGAGTTGGAAAAAGCGGCGCAAGTGGTCGTCAAGTTGTTGATGCAAAAGTTGAATTGTCTAAAGCGTCTATTGTGGAGAAAGAAGAAGATTTTATGTTACTAAACTCTAGTTCCAGCCTTGTTGAATCTTCTTTGCAGGTAAATGATGATCATCCACAAGAGGTGGACACCAGGCTGTTGGATACATCCAATGCAGCCCCTATATTTCCTTTGGATGATGTATCCCCGGTTGTTAATGGTGGCAAGCTGTTAAGGCCATATTTATATGATTATTAAGGGTGTATTTCATTATTATTTTCCCCACATTTGCATAATTTATATAAGAATTAAGGGTTTAAGTGCAATTATTTAGTAAGGATGATTTTAGTATGGTTATTTGCAAAATTGGTTATTTTAAGTGTTGAATTGATTGATTTATTATGATTTGGACTTTATTACATTTTTGCAATGTTTATTTATCCTTTAGGAGGCTTAATTTGAGTGCTATAAGTGGATTAATGAAGCTCAAGTCGAATTATTCAAGATAGAGTTGGAATTGGCTCAAAGAAATTGGATAAAGATGAAGAAATCCGACCTCAAAAGCGATCCGATCGAAAGCGTCGCATGCCGTCCATTCTAGGCGGGCGTCCATCGATCTTGGACGGCGTCCATAAGTGAATCGGCGTCCATGCGGCGGCGTCGAATCGTATTTTACATCTGAGTCTTGAGCGCTTCAGACTAGCGTTCATGCTCCGCCCAAGCATTACGGACGGGCGTCCGGATATTCAAACAGCGTCGGGGCGACTTACTTCCGGCCGACTTAAAACTCTATAAAAGCACCGCATTATGAAGCCTTAAACCCGAATCTTTTACACAACTCTTTAACGCATACTTTTACATAAAAGCTGCGGCCAGAGAACCCTAATTCCATAGAGATGAATTTCTCCAATCCAACAATCTTGTGCAACATGATTGTTGGATAAAAGCCTTGCAGTGAGTCGACGGAGGAAGCTTATCAACAACCAAACCAACTAGAGGAGTTCGATACTAGATGAGTAGTGAGTTAATTCATAGTTTTTTATTACTTTGGATCTGTTTTGTATTGTTTAAGTTTTGTTGAATTAAGATTTGATGAAACGATCTATGTTTATTTGATGCTTGGATTAATATATGAAAATATATTGTTTAAGTTTGATTCGTTCAAAGTAATGCAATTAATTGTGTTTTAAGAGATTATGCATGATTAGTTGAGTAAGGGTTTGGAAACGATCTCGTGATTACGTTTTGATTGCTGTTTAGTTTACTTGAAAAAGATAAACGAAGCCTTAGAACTTGATTAAAGAAATTTAGTCAACTTCGCGATAGATCACTACTAAAAACTATGTCTTTAGATCACCATCTATTTGGGGGTTGTTTGTTGATGGGTGGATTCGTTGCCTCGCTGTGTTTTTTCCTTTAATTGTTTAAATCAAATCGTTTAGATTAAGTTTAGTTTAAGTTCTAGTTTTATAAACCCTAATTTCCTGCTGTTTTCCTGCACTTTTCTGTTTATGTTCGTAGTTAGACGCTCGTCCGAAATATCGAACGAATGTCCATTAGATTAAGCTTTCAGACGCTCGTTCACTTTAGTGAACGCTCGTCCTTCTTTCTGTTTCTATTTTCTAAGCTGTTTTCATTCCTGTTTTAGTTTTAATTCTTAGGTTTAGGTTTTAGTTTAGTTTCAACCTTAGTTTAGTTAATAATTGTGACATAATCGATATAGATTTATACTTGAACTCGATAAACATTCCATTCCCTTAGGACGACCCGATAACATCCTATACTACGATCCTTATTCTTGGGGTGTTTGGTTATAAATTGTAAAACTCGTTTTACCGAACAAGTTTTTTAGGCGCCGTTGCGGGAATCGGTAACGGTTGTCGGATTCTTTTAGGTATAAAATATTATATCGATTCTAATTTTAATTTGTGGGTCTAAATTTTAGAATTACGTTTATTTTTGTTTTCGTTTTACCATGTTTTATTTGATATTATTTTCCTTCAATTATTTTCCTCAATTTTTGAAAGTTATATTAGTTTCTATAATTTTAGATTTGTTTTTCGTAATTTTCGATTAACCTTTATTTATTTCCTTACGTTCTTTTTAGTTTCCTCAAATATTTCTATTTCGTTTTTAAGTTTTAAGCCTTAGTTAGATTTTCGAAGTCTGGACGAGCGTTTAATAACCCGAACGCCCGTCCATTCTAATCATGTTCTCTCAAAACGACCGTTCATTTATTTGAACGAGCGTTCATCTCTGAACGAACGTCCATTAACACTGGACGCCAGTTCAGTCTGTTCAATCATCACTTCTTTTCTATCTTCTCTTCTCTTCTCTTTTCTTTTCTCCTACAAACCATCAAACCTTTTCTAAACTGTTTCTAAACAACCCTAAGGTTGATTTCTTCCTTTTCCTTTCTTGGTTTATGCAAGCGAGAAGTAAGAAGGACTTATAATCTTCGATCCCGAGCACGAACGATCTATTTTTAGAAGGAGGCTTTTCCACGATTTGGACATAATGGCGAGATCAAGATCCACCAATTCCAAATCCTCGATCCCCAAGCTCGATTAAATTTAATCCTTCACAGATGCAAGCTCTGCGGCAACAATGAGAATCAACAAGTGGCATAAATCAACAACTTCAACAATTTAGACAAAACCCGGCTTAATCAATTGAACCAGGACCCCTACACCCCATATCTAAATCAAGATTTTCTCGAGGGGCATAGACCTATTCGTCCTCCTGACATGGGAGGAGTGAATTTCGATCTAAAGAACGGAGTAGTTGCTCTTGTTCAGAATAGCTCTTTCCATGGTGCTTTGCTCGGGAAGATCCACACGACTTCTTATCCACATTCGTTACAAATCGTGAAAGGTGCCATTATCCTGGTGTTGATTCAGAGATCGTAAAGTTGAAGCTATTTCCTTTTGCTTTGAAGGGTGAAGCAAGTCGATGGTTTAAGTCGTTAGCACATCATTCCCTCCATACATGGAATGATGTCAAAAGAGCCTTCGCTCTCAAGTGGGTTTCACCAGGCAAGATTATGGAGATGAAACGGGAAATAGCTACTTTCTTTGACAACTAGAGGATGAGATTGTTGGCAAAGCTTGGGAGAGATTAAATTTGTTGATGAGGAAGTGCCCCAATCACGGATATGACAGACATGAGTTGCTAGAAGCTGTTCTATAGGCGTCTCTCGGCCAAATAGAGACTATCTTGACTCACGGCTCATGGATCCTTCTTAGGGAGGCGATGATGAGGCGCCTATAGAGTGGCGAAACCATCGCCAAGAACAATATGTGGTCGACCCCAAGAAGACCAATGTCGTTAAGAAAGAAAGCTGCAGGTAATCCTCGATACCAAGTTGTTATTTGCCCAAATGGAATTGATAAGCAAGCGGTGACCGGTCTTGAGACACAACCTTTCGATTTAAATTATCCGGGAATGCGGTAGGGACGGAGATGACGGAAGAAGTAAATCTAATGGATAATCAAAACCAACCCTTCCGAAACTTTAACGAGAATCGAGCTACTCGGGATTTCAACGACAAAACTTCAATCAAGCCAAGTTACCACTGGCCCTTCAAATTTGAATTCTTTCAACTCGAATCTATCAAAGGGCGACTCCTAACTCCCAAAGGCCTCAAGGTGGATGGAACCAAACTCAAAATCATACCACCTCATGTGTCCTCAACACAAATTTGATGAGTTGGTAGACATGGTGAAGACTCATCTCTACTAGTGTTAAAGCTATTGAGAGACAAGTTGGTCGGATGGCGGACCCGACAAAAGCAAGCGAGACCTCACGGTAAACTTCCGAGTTATACCGAGAGAAAAAAAAGTCGATGTGAATGTTTGCACTTCCATTACACCTCGGTGGGAGTATGGACAAGAAGAGAGTTGAATGAAGTAACGTTGAGAAGTGGTAAGAAGGGTGAATCCGGCAAGATGTCGAGAAGCGAGTAGCCCCTCCCGGCGCCATGAGTTCGGGAGGGGAAATCAGAAACCACATGCCGAAGAAAGCAACGATGAGGAGCTTAGTGACAATTCTTCGGAGGACGAAAATAATTCTGATGATGAGGAAAGGAAGGAAAGTCAGAAAGCTGTATCCCGACTAAGAAAAAAGAAGAAAAGTTCGTGAGATGGAAGGATAAGGAGGATGAGGCGATAAAGAATCAGGCCACAGGGAATGATAAAGCCCTTCCTTATCCCCCAAAAAGGAAAGAGAAAGCCCTCACTAATGACAAGCAGTATGATGGAGTGAGGAGGATGCTTAGAGACACTCAAGTTAGTATGCCCTTAGCCGAGGTATTAACTGAAATGCCTAAATGCTCTAAGTATCTAAAAGAATTCTGTGGGAGTAAGAGAAAGCTTCAGGGGATGGCTGAAGAAGTGCTACGCGAAGATTGCGCGATGGTTTCAGAAAGTAGTCATTAGCGAGGTGACCCTGGCGGACCTTCAATCTCTCTGTGAGATCGAAGGCCATTTATTTGAAAATGTCTTATGCGACTCGGGGGCCTCTATTAATGTGATGCCATTAAGCGTATGCAAAAGCTCAGGTTAGATAAAAGGATGGGAACGCCTACTATTTCTCTTGAGATGGTAGATAGATCTAGCGGTCTGCGGCCGGTTGTGTAGCTAATGTTCTCCTTCAAGTTGAACATTTAGTCTTCCCTACCGACCGGGTTATTCTAGACTATCCACGATAAGGAGATGCCTCTAATTCTAGGCCGAACCTTTCTAGACACTTCTAACGCTCTCATCGACTTACGCAGCGATGATTACTCTTAGAGTCGATGACACATCCGTTACCTTCACACGAGGGACACATCCTGAAAGAGCCGTAATTGATGAAATATCGTTTGTCGAAGCTATCTATGAGGACGAAAAAGATGCATGCTTTGAAGAAGCAATGAAGCTGACGGAGATAGGTGTTTTCGAAGTTATTGAGGATCCAGCTGACTGCGGACCATCTTCTAATTCATTACAACCCGTAGTCATTGACGAGTCATCTTCACTCGTTCACACTGAGCCTGTTAGTGAGTTAGAAGCATGGAGATGCCCAGCAACAAACGATGATTTCAAAGAACTGAGTCAGGAAGACTTCATCCCTGGTGAAGAAGAAGCTCTGATGGGTAGTTGGGACGAGGTAGACTTTTGGAGAGAAACTACTCATTGGGAAGTAGATGATTGGGAAGAGCTGGCAGAAGAGCTTAAAGATGAAGAGTTAAGACAAATGATCGATCATAGGAAGAAGGAAGCAAGTGTTGACCGGAGGATTTCTATGGATGAGTTAATCCAGTACCTTTCTGGGGTTGAGCCTCGGGAAGATGAGTTATTCTTTAGTCAACCACTCCAAGCTCATAAAGAGAAAGGTGGCCCGTTAAAGTCTAGTATTGAGCAACCACCTATTGATTTAGAGCTCAAACCGCTTCCGAAACACCTTAAGTATATCTTTCTTAAGGATGGAGATAAACTGCCTTTGATCATTTCTTCGAAACTCGACCCTGAGCAAGAAGCACAGCTGATAGAAGTGCTTAAAAAGAATATCCTCGCGTTCAGATGGCAAGTGGGTGATATCCGAGGAATCATCCCAGATGTATGCATGCATAAAATCCGAACGGAGGAGGGAGCTAAAAAGGTTAGACAACCTCAGAGGAGGCTAAATCCGCATATGCAGGAGGTTGTCAAAAAGGAAATCATCAAATGGCTTGATATGGGAATCATTTATGCCATAGCTGATAGCGAGTGGGTTAGCCCTACTCAAGTTGTGCCAAAGAAGGGCGGAATCATAGTTGAAAAGAATGAAAAAGGGAGGAAGTTGCCTTACGACTCGTGATGAGCTATAGAGTGCGCATTGACTATCATAGACTTAACGAGGTTCACGCCAAGGACCACTTTCCCTACCCCTTCATTGACCGACTTATCGAAAGGCGAGTGGTCACAAGTATTATTGCTTCCTCGATGGATACTCTAGTTACTTCCGGATAGCCATCGATCCCAATGACCGTGAGGAAAGACCACATTTACTCCGTCCATCTGGTACTTTTTGCGTTCGCGAGAATGCCATTCGGCTTATGCAACGCACCCGCGACTTTTCAACGGTGCATGTTAGCCATTTTTGATGGACTTGTGGAGCAAAGTGCATGGAGGTCTTCAAGGATGACTTTCGACCACGGCGGCGACTTTGATGAAATATTTAAGAATCTAGATATGGTACTCCAACGTTGTGTGGAGAAAAATCCGGTCCTTAACTGGGAAGAATGCCATTTTCTAGTAGAAGAAGGAATCGTTTTGGGACACAAGCTGTCCAGTGATGGTATTCAAGTGGATAAGGCTAAGGTAGAAGCCATCGAAAGGATGACGTACCCTAAGACAGTGAAGGAGGTACGAGGTTTTCTAGGACACGTTGGCTTCTACAGGCGGTTTATTCGAGACTTTTCTACTATTGCCAAGCCTTTATCAAATCTTTTGAAAGAAGATGTTGATTTCTTGTTCGATGCGAAGTGTAAAGAAGCCTTCAATTGTCTGAAAGACAAGCTTATCAGTGCCCCTATTTTAGTTGCACCTGACTGGACCAAGCCTTTCGAGTTGATGTGCGATGCCTCTAATTACGCCGTGAAAGCGCATTTTAGGTCAACGAGTTGATAAAAGGTTCAGGCCCATTTATTATGCGAGCCGCACCTTGAACCCGGTTCAATGCAATTATACCACAACTGAGAAGGAATTCTTAGCTGTTGTTTTTGCCATTGACAAGTTTAGAAGTTATCTTCTAGGGTCTCAAATTGTTGTTTGGACCGACCATGCGACCTTGCGCTACCTTATGGACAAAGCAGATGCCAAACCAAGGTTACTTCGATGGATTACGATTTTACAGAGTTTGACCTTGTGATTAAAGATAAGAAAGGTAGTGAGAATATTGTGGTGATCATTTATCTCGCTTAGTAAATGAGGGTCTTGAGAACAACAATGAAATAGGCATTGATTTTCCTACTGAGCAATTGATGAAGCTTGAAACGGTTAGGCCGTGGTATGCTGATTACGTCAATTATTTAGCAAGTGGTCATTTAGAAGACATGACGTATCAGGAGAAGAAAAAGTTCTTTTCCGACCTTAAATATCTTGTATGGGAAGATCCTTATTTGTTCAGGGTCTGTAAAGATGGGTTGCTTCGATGGTGTGTTCCTGAGCATGATCAGTGGGATATCCTAGAACAATGCCACATTGTCCCCTTTGGAGGTCACTATGGAACACCGAAGACGGTTGCAAAGATCCTTCAAACTGGATTCTACTGGCCGACTCTGTTTAAAGATGCAGAAGCCTTTTGTAAAGGTTGTGATAGGTGCCAGAGAACTGGACGGCAGAGTAGTAGGATGGAAATGCCACTTAAGCCCATTCTTGAATGCGAAGTTTTCGACGTTTGGGACATAGATTTTATGGGACCCTTTCCATCTTCGTATGCGGTAATAAATATATCCTCGCCTGGTTTCGACTATGTTTCCAAGTGGGTTGAAGCCATAGCTACCCAAACTAATGATCATAAAGTCGTGAAGAAATTCTTGCAAAAGAATATATTTACCAGATTCGGCTGTCCGAGAGCACTCATTAGTGATGAAGGTACCCATTTTTGCAATGCGCCGCTTGATAAAATCCTTGGAAGATATGGTGTCAAACACAAAGTTGGTACACCATATCATCCCCAAAACCGATGGCCAAGTCGAGGTAAGCAACAGTGAGCTTGAAAAGAATTTTAGAAGACCGTGAACAATAATCGATCTAATTGGAGTCTTAAGTTGGATGACGCATTGTGGGCTTATCGTACTGCATTTAAAACCCCGATGGGCACGTCACCCTTCCAAATGGTCTATGGCAAAGCTTGTCATTTACCTGTCGAACTTGAACACAGAGCTTTCTAGGCAATTAAATTCTTAAATTTCGATAGCCAACTCTGTGGGGAGAAACGGTTGTTACGGTTGAACGAGCTCGACGAATTCAGACTCAGAGCATACAAGAATGCTAAGCTTAGCAAGGAAAGAATAAAGACACTCCATGACGCTAAGATCAAGGACCGAGAATTCAAAGTTGGTGAGATGGCTTTACTCTATAATACTAGACTTCACCTGTTTCGGGTAAACTCAAGTCTAGATGGTGCAGTCCTTTGAGATTCTCGAGGTTAATCCAAGTGGAGTAATTACTTTGAACGGGTATGGTAATCAAGCTTTTAAAGTGAATGGCCATCGACTTAAGCAATATTTTGGGCAACCGAAGGAAAATCCTGAGACTCTTTATTTCCAAAGAAGAGATGAGAGTACATATGTCCTGATTTGTGAAGAGATTCCATCTTATTTCTTTGAGTCAGATGATGACATTCCTACCTCTACCTGTGAGGAACCTTCTTCTGAGACTCCTGAGCATGTTAGCACACCTATGCCTATCATCCGCAAGAACAAGAAGAAGAGAGTCAGTGTAGTTTGGAGAGAAAGGTTTAATGACCTTATTGCGCACTTGACTTGTTGTTGTGGTGAAAATCATTTCCGCCCCAATACTTATGATTCCGATACTGAGGTGGTGGCTGTTAAACCAAAGTGGCCCGATCCGGGTTAACTTTGAAATCTGTGTCAAGCTATTGACATTAAAAGAGCGCTCCTAGGAGGCAGCCTAGTTTTCTTTGTTTGTTTTCTTTTCTTAGGTTGTTTTGTTTTCTTGTTTTTAGAAATAGTACTCTAGTGGCGTGTTGATGGTTATTCCTTTTACTCTTGTTGTAAGTGTTTTGTATGTTTGCTCATATACCCTATGTACCCCGAGATTGTATGGTATGTCGAGTGTGGCAGGTACTTTTGAGCAGGTTCGCAAGCTTTTATGTCCAGTGTTGCCTATTCAAGTTGTAGCGGTACGTTCACGCTCCGGCCTGACCTCTGCCAACTTTCATCCGACAACCACTGTTGAAACCAGCTAAGTTTTTTTTTCTTTTATTTGCACATTCTGCGGACATAATGTGATTTAAGTGTGGGGGGGAGGGGTAAATTGGGTATGTTTTTATGCTATATCCTTTGAAATATGAGTGAATGTTAAATTTCCACTAAATTTAAATTTTTGTGAATCTCGAGCATATGATTGAAACTAAATGCTTGCTAGTTGTAGTTTTCTAACGATGATAGTATGTGACTTAGTGAGATAATTATAGCATGTCTTTACTGTTATGAAGATAGTATTCATTTTTCACTCACGAAAGCCTTTGATATTGAAGCAAGATTTTTGAACTATATCCTTTCATTGTTTTAGTGATTTATCTTAGGAAGGTCAGTATAGTAACACCTTAGTTAGACCGTGTGCTGTGAATATCATAAAGTTCGAATGTGATAAGTGAGATGTAACTTATGTCTTGAAGAAAAGAATGAATAAGCAATCATAATAAATACGTTTGTCGAAAGTCGGTCGATGATTTGAGTGCGATAGGGTATACCACGATGTCCTATACCACTATGATGACCGTAAGCTCACGATAGTTGAAGCAAACTACCTTATGATTTGAGTAGGTAGGGGATTATCTCGAAATGTCCTATTCTACTATGATGGGTAAAAGCTCATTCTGATATGCGTCAAGTTTGGAAATTTTGGAAATGATGAGTAAACATAAAGTGAAGTCTTTGTTATCATGGATCTTATACCCAGTAGAACCGCATGATATGCTGTAGGGATTATCCTACTGAGTGCGTGGGAAGGCCTTGAGTGGAGCTATTACTGCCAATATCTAGGATAATCATTGGATTTTTGAGAGGATATTACTTTGGAAGGCTTGTTAAATTTGGAAAGGGCTTGTCACACATACACTGAATCTATCTCTGTGATGGTATTGTTTGCTATAGTTGTTGTATCTTTTGTTACGTGAGTTAGAGATCTATGTGGATTACATGAAAGTTGAGCTATAGTTTTGATTGTTTTGTCCGAGGACGTACAAAAAGCTAAGTGTGGGGGTGTTGTTAAGGCCATATTTATATGATTATTAAGGGTGTATTTCATTATTATTTTCCCCACATTTGCATAATTTATATAAGAATTAAGGGTTTAAGTGCAATTATTTAGTAAGGATGATTTTAGTATGGTTATTTGCAAAATTGGTTATTTTAGGTGTTGAATTGATTGATTTATTATGATTTGGACTTTATTACATTTTTGCAATGTTTATTTATCCTTTAGGAGGCTTAATTTCGAGTGCTATAAGTGGATTAATGAAGCTCAAGTCGAATTATTCAAGATAGAGTTGGAATTGGCTCAAAGAAATTGGATAAAGATGAAGAAATCCGACCTCAAAGCGAGTCTGAAGGCGTCGCATGCCGTCCATTCTAGACGGGCGCCCATCGATCTTGGACGGCGGCCCGTAGTGAATCAAGCGCCCATGCGGCGTCGAATCGTATTTTACATACAGAGTCTTCAGACTGCCTTCAGACTAGCGTTCATGCTCCGCCCAGGCATTCTGGACGGGCGTCCGGATATTCAAACGAAGGCGTCGGGGCGGCTTACTTCCGGCCGACTTAAAACTCTATAAAAGCACCGCATTATGAAGCCTTAAACCCGAATCTTTTACACAACTCTTTCACGCATACTTTTACATAAAAGCTGCGGCGGAGAACCCTAATTCCATAGAGATGAATTTCTCCAATCCAACAATCTTGTCCAACATGATTGTTGGCTAAAAGCCTGCAAAGTGAGTCGACGGAGGAAGCTTATCAACAACAAAACCAACTAGAGGAGTTCGATACTAGATGAGTAGTGAGTTAATTCATAGTTTTTCATTACTTTGGATCTGTTTTGTATTGTTTAAGTTTTGTTGAATTAAGATTTGATGAAACGATCTATGTTTATTTGATGCTTGGATTAATATATGAAAATATATTGTTTAAGTTTGATTCGTTCAAAGTAATGCAATTAATTGTGTTTTAAGAGATTATGCATGATTAGTTGAGTAAGGGTTTGGAAACGATCTCGTGATTACGTTTTGATTGCTGTTTAGTTTACTTGAAAAAGATAAACGAAGCCTTAGAACTTGATTAAAGAAATTTAGTCAACTTCGCGATAGATCCCTACATTGCATTGATATGACTATCTTGCGGTAACTCCGAGCTTCATCGACCTCAAGCCGAGACTTTTCGTATGTTCCGTTAGTGAAGCATGGTTCACGATATATCGCATACAATTCATTTGAAGTTGTGTATTCACATGTTATTTGATCCGGTATATCATTGTTGATTTTTCTTTGGTTGTTTGAGATTAGTGCGAGACGCTGAATTGTACGACATCCTTTTGATTTGAGGACGAATCCTTTCCAACCGGGAGAGAATGATGTGATCCGTCCTGAGACATTTTATTTGTTTTGTTTATTTTAGTTTTTGGTGTTTTAATGAATAAAACGGCCTTAGGCCCGTGTCAAAAGTTGCCCATATGTTAATATATTGAGCCAGGTGTTTATTTTTAGCAAATAAAAACAGTTTGGGCTTATTAGGGTTGAGTTAGATTTGTTACAAAATAAAGTGGCGAAAATTACATTGTAATTTATCCCACATCGGTAACGAGATTGTCAGTCTTTTATTTTGTAGCCTATATAAAGGCAACCACTTATAATTTTATAAGGAATGAATGATGAATCTATTATAATGAAATTGAGAGTTTTCTCTTCTTCCTTGGTCTGTGATTGATCAAGAACATCACTTGCGAGTGAGTGATCTCTTTTTCATAGAGATTGCACCCCTTTCAAGAGCTTATCGGCGTTCTTGATCAAGCGTTGAGTTATTCTTGGCCCTCTTCCTAAGCTCTTTGCTTGATTAGGTTAGAGTTTACGCTCTCATTGATCCTTTCGTCGATCTCCTAGGATCGATCGCATCGCCTAGGAAGGACTCGGTGCCATTTGAGGAAGTGAGATCATCACTCCATGCTCGAGAGCTACGCCATAAGGTATCCAGTTGCTCGGGACAGAGGCAGTCCGTCTCACTGGATTGGTGGCCACTGAGTCGCAGAGGATCATGAAATTCGGAAAGAAGAAATCCAAGAGAAGTTCCAAGGTTCCTAAAGAAAAAGATGTATGTAACTATTGCAAGGAGCATGGACATTGAAAAATGAATGTCCAAAGAGAAAGAAGCAACATGGTACTTTTCTTTGGCGTAACAAGATTCCAACTACGAAGAAGATCCGCCTTAGTAGTTTCAGAGTCAAGAGGGCATGTAGAGATTTGTATATGCGGACTTTGGCATCTTATCATGTGTGTCCATACAGGGAGTGGTTTTCAACTAATCAGTAGGTGGATAAGGTCCATATTGCTGTGGCTAACAACAAGGTCTCCAAAATAGTTGGGATTGGATTTATTCAGTTGAGGACACATGATGGTAAATTATGCACACAGAATGAGGTTAGGCATGTTTCAGAGATGACCAAGAATTTTATATCACTTAGTCTACTAGACAAAAAAGGGGTCTAGTTTAGGGGTGTTCAGTTGTGATTCTAAAGGGTATCAGACAGGGGACATTGTACATCTTACAAGGGTCTACTGTATCAGGTTACCGTGGCATCATCAGAAGTTCACCAGTCACAGCTGACTAAGCTGTGGCATATGAGATTGGGTCATATGGGTGAAAGAGTGATGCAAATCTAGTCTTAGTCTGATCTACTTGGGGACATAAGGTCAAGGAGTTGGGATTTTGTGAGCACTGTAAGTTTGGGAAGATACATAGAAGCAAGTTCCCAATAGTAATTCACATCACAAAAAGGACACTTGATTATGTCCATTTTTATTGTTGGTAACCTTCAAGGGTGGAGTCACTGGGTGGTCATAGGTATTTTGTGTCCATTATAGATGATTACTCAAAGATGGTTTGGGTAGTTATGATTAAGCACAAGAGTGATACATTCAAACGCTTCAAGCAGTGGAAGGCTCTGGTTAAGAATAACACATGGAAGAAGATCAAGAGACTTAGAAGTGATAATGGACTGGAATTATGTTGGTCTGAGTATATGATTTTTGCAGGAATGAAGGCATTGTTAGGCACCATACTATCAGAGACACTCCACAACAGAATGGTGCTGCAGAAAGAATGAATCAAACTCTTTTGGAGAGGGCAAAGTGCATGCTCTTTAATTCTGGTCTAACAAGAAGATTTTGGGCAGAGGCTATTAACACAGCATGCCACTTAATCATTAAGGGGCCTCACAATGGGATCAAGCTCAAAACACAACTTGAGGTTTGGTCAGGAAAGTCAGCAGACTACTCTGGTCTAAGGGTTTTTGGAAGCACAGTCTATTATCATGTCAGTGAAGGTTAACTGGAACCTAGAGCCAAGAAAGGAGTATTTGTTGCATATGGAGATGAAGTTAAGGAGTATAGATTATGGTCATTAGCTGAAAATAGGGTTATACTCAGCAGGAGTGTAGTCTTTGATGAAAATTCTACGCTTAACTCATCTGTGAGGGCCACATCTGAATCCGAAATTGGATCTGAGACTGAGAAGGTTGACAAACAGATGGAGCTTCAAGTAGGGTCTGCTGAATTGAAAGACTCAGTAGGGGACAGTCAGCACTTAGTTGATCCAGAGTTGGATCCAAACCAGTCTGCTGATCAAGGGTCAACAGACACTCAAACAGCTGATGTTGTTCAGCAGAGCTAGAATTACCAATACCAGACCCCCAATAAGATATGGGTTTGAGGAGGATATTGTTGGATATGCACTACAGGTAGCTGAAGAAGTGGATGGTTTTGAACAAAACACCTACAGGGAAGTTGTGACATGTTCTAAGGCATCCCAATGGCTTGTTGCTATAGGAGAAGAAATGGAGTCAATTCAGAAGAATGAGACTTGGGATCTGGTAAAACAACCACATGATAGAAGGGTGGTCAACTACAAATGGATCTTCACAAAAAAGGAAGGAATGACATCTGCTGGGGACGTCAAATATAAGGCACGTTTGGTTGCCAGAGGGTTCAGTCAGAAAGAGGGGGTAGACTACGAAGATATATTTTCTCCAGTGGTCAGACATACTTCTATCAGGGTGTTGTTAGCAATGGTGGGACATCAGAATCTTGAACTTGAGCAATTAGATGTGAAAACAGCTTTTCTACATGGGGATGTAGATAAGGATATTTATATGACTCAGACAGAGGGTTTCCAAGTTCCTGGCAAGGAAGGATATGTTTTCAAGTTGAAAAAGTCCTTATATGGACTTAAGCAGGCCCCAAGACAGTGGTATAATAAGTTTGATAGCTATATGATTCTGTAGGGTTATAACAGGAGTCCATATGATTGTTGTGTTTATCACAATAAGCTGAAGGATGGTTCAATCATCTATCTGGTTCTGTGTGTGAATGATATGCTGATAGCTGCTGTGAACAAGTCTGATATTCAATATCTGAAGAATCTGCTCAAGGCTGAATTTGAGATGAAGGATTCGGGGAATGCAAAGAAAATTATAGGGATGTAGATCTATAGAGATAGGAAGCAGGGGAAGTTGTTATTGTCTCAGCAGGGGTATATTGAAAATGTATTATCCAAGTTTGGCATGTTAGCAGCCAAACCTATGGATACTCCTATGGAACCAAATCTACATATATCTACTGTGTTTGCTCCACAATCAGCTGAAAAGGAAGAATACATGTCAATGGTTCCATATGCTAGTGCAGTGGGGAGTTTAATGTATGTCATGAAATCAGACTAGGCCTGATTTGGCTCAGCGATCGGTGTTGTCGCAGGTTTATGGCTCAACTGGAAAGGAACACCTGGAAGGCAATGAAAATGATATTTAGGTACCTTAGGGTACACATCGAGGAGTCATTTATTGAGGTGGTACTCAATGTTCATCACAGTGGCATCGTTATTACGATTATGTTGTTGATATGGACAATGTAAGATCTATATTTGTGTATGTGTTTACTTTGGGTGGTTCTGTGGTGAGTTGGAAGGCACCTTTACAGGGTATAGTGACATTATCTACTACTAAAGCAAAATACATGGCACTAACAGTAGCAGCAAAGGAAGCAATCTGGTTAAAAGAGCTAGTCAATGATTTGAGTCTACATCAAGATCAAGCCAGGGTGTATTGTGACAGTCATAGTTCAATATGTTTGGCTAAGGATCATGTTCATCATGAGAGAACCAATCACAATAATGTTAGGTACCATCTTCTGAGGAATGAGAGAAGGGTCAAAGTGGAGAAAATCAAGACTAAAGTTAATCCCGCAGATATGTCACTAAACCGGTTCCAAGGGCAAGTTTCGGTTGTGTCGGACTTGGTGAATATCCAAGTCGTTAATCTAAATCTGGGAATACTCGGTGAAGGTGAGGTCTCGGTAGTGTATTGAAATCTGAAGATAAAGAGGAAATCTGGCACTTGGTTGTGCATCTGGTCAGTTTGCATGAAGTTGAAGTCAAGTTGGAGATTTGTGATGGTGACTTAAACTATGCTACTAAGTGGGATACTCCGTTGGATCTGTGAGGGAACTATGGCCTAGTCAGCAGTGCATGAAGCATCTGCTGAATTTGGTGTTCAGCTGGGACATCAGCAGGGAGGATCAACCTGCTAAGTTGTGGGTTGTTGAGTTGGTTCTCAGTGATAATTGGGGAATACGTCTGCATGGTTTTCCATTTTGGATAAGGTTACTTCTGGGGTATTTCAATCATTATCTGGTTTGGCTGTTTAGTTGGTTAGGTTTGGATTCCCAAGACCATAAATACCATATGTATCTATTGTAACTTGTAACTTTCTCGTGATAATAAAATAATCCTCGTTTGTCCGCAAGAGTCGACACATTGCCAAAACCACGTTAAATGCGGTTTTTTTTTCGTGTTAGATGACTTGGTAATGATTATCTTAACTCACAATCACCATCACTTTTGATCGATCCATCATAACAAGATTCTTCTTTGAACACTCACCATTGAGATGCCCAATAGGCACGAAAGTTTGAAAATATGTAGGCCATAATTCATTAATCGCCAATTTCCCAAATCCCGCTTTCTCATCACCAATCCATAATCATTCTTATTTTTGCCTTAGCATATCTACTTCAATCATAAACCAAGCAAAGATTAGGTTGTCTAAGATCAATAGTAGCCGAATCAATTGTCCACCGAGATAAAATCATTGAATTGTTACCAATTAACCCGAATCTTCTGTAGAGTAGTATATTATAATCCTCTTAAGATGAAGGGTGAATCAAAACATATTTTTTGTCAAGCAGAGCTATCGGACAATCTGCTTTAAGCCCTAAACGAATGATGAATTTATGAAAAACATCTAATTTCTGCCTATAATCCGAGGAACAAGCAACCAACGAATTCTGAAAAGGTTACGCAACTTGTTTCATCCTTTCCCTAGAAATTTGAAAGCATGCTTACATTCATGGCGAACAACGATCCCAAACCCATCGGAATTTGACCTCCTTTTACCGCTGGTCGTGAAAGACTTTAAGGAGATGTAACCTCACCCACAATTAAAAGGTGTCATCCATGTTACCTTTAAGGAAATATCCAACTAGATAATGCATTAATCCGGTGAGGACCTCCCCAATCGGTGAAGAAGATGAAACCGCACCACCTTGGGTAGCCACCAATCAGACGCAAGAGGCCGGTCCTGAAGAGCAGTAGCCAGAGGAGGCGATGGCCGCGGAAGTGGAGGGCCAGTGAAAGCTAGGCTCGGCACTCATGTTATCAGTATTAGGGATAGTTTTTTTTGAAGAAAATAATTTTTTTAATAAGTCAATTCTGCAATAGCGGCAGAAATTACATCATGATGAGGGGTTGTTCCCCAAACAATACGACCAAAATGATCTAACCCGTGCCTAGCCAACAAATGCGCCGGAAAATTGCCAGTGTGCATGACGATGTAAATGATGTGTAAACAAAGGATGACAAAAGCACAAGATAGTCTCACACTAAGCAACTGAAGACAGACAAATCATCTGACGGCCGCAATAATGCTTGAACACATGGAGGACAATCAGTCTCGAAGGTGACTGCAGAAAGTCCCAAACGAATAGCCTCTTTCATCGCCAATAGAATTGCTTGCATCTCCAGAATCTCAGGACTTATACCAGGATCAAGGTGAAACGAAAAATAAGCAATAATTGAGCCGAGCGCATCTCTCAAGATTAGACCCACACGTAACTCGAGCTGTGATGGAAGCATCAGAATTACATTTCCAACTGCCCATAAGAGGTGCACTCCAGATGACCGGGTGGGTAGACCCCTCAAATCCTGTATGAGAAGAGCATACGGTCTGACGAAACTCTACTGCCCTAGCTAAGGATGCAGCGACCACCCGGGAAATATAAATACGCACATCATCGAAAACTGCCCTGCATGAGGCTTTCCAGAGGTTCCAGAGAGGCAAACAAAAGGTAGAAACCACAACAGGAGTGTAACACACTATCATCGCACCAAAAACTCCTTAAAATTCGACCCATGCTGCATCCATTGACTACCAAAAGGCGAAGCTGCCCAGATCTCCCTAGCGTAGTCACAATCAAAAAGTAAATGTCGTAAGGACTCAATCTTCCTGCCACATGCCAAACAAAGGCCCGAGCCTATATTCCATATAGCAAGCTACTCTCCAATTGGCAAACAGTACTGAAAGCATCTCCATAAGAAATGATGAACACGAGGCGGCACACTGACCTTCCAAACATCCCGTCACACTCTGTCCGGCCCTGAAGATGATGATGAATGTGCCGAACTAGGCAACCCACCATACAAGCTCAATGCGAGGAAATATCCTGACTTCGCTATATATCTGCCTCGGCGGTCATAATGCCTAATCAGTTTATCTGGGTGTGAAATGCTTTCAATAGAAGTCTGAAGGATGGCGTCCACCTCTCAAGCCTGGAATTCTTGCGCGAGGAGATCAAATTCCAATGTCTAGTACCTGGCAAAATCAAGTCATGTACCTTACTATCCGTAGGTAAGGAGTGAGGTGAATGGGCTAACCAAAAGGACGACGGCCTAGAGACCCAAGCATCCTGAAAGACGTAAACATAACTCACATCTCCTATTCTTGTTTGCAGCCCCTGCATTAACATAGCTCTGCCTTCCAGCAAACTCCTCCACAGGAAAGATGGTCAACTTCCCAACTCTGCTGTCATAATAGTTGTACCCAGATGGTACTTTGCATTAAGCACTCGACTCGCAAGGGCGGCGGGGTAGGTAAGAAAGTGCCATGTCTGCTTAGCCAATAAGGTTAAATTAAAACATTCTAGATTCTGGAATCCTAGGCCCCCAAGATTTTGGGGTAGGCATCAAGTGTCCCAGTTCTGCCAATGCACCTTTCGTTTGGCCTCAGTGTCCCCCCAGAAGAAGCAACAAATACATTTTTCAATCTCTTGGACTAACGTGGTAGGGACCTTGAAACATTGCATAATGAACGTAAATATAACTTGTAGGCTCGATTTAATCATGACTTCATTCCCTGCGGGGACGAGAAGCTTACCCTTCTAACCAGATAGTTTTTTCCACACCTTCTCTCTAAGAAACTCAAAAACCTGCCATTTATTCCTTTCAGTGACAAAGGGCATGCCCAAGTATTTGCCCGTACCTAGGGGTGTTCACGGATATGGATTATCCGAAAACCGAACCAAATTGAATAGAGAAACCGTAAAATTCGGTTCGGTTATGGTTAATGCTGAAAATTATCCGTATCCGAACCAAAAACTGAACCGAATGAATAACCGAACCGTAAACCGAACCAATATAACCGAACCGTTAACCGTATAACCGAACCGTAATACCATTACCTGAACCAAAAATTATAAATATTTTAATTTTAATAATTATTCCTGAAATTACATTAAAAATAGAATAGAGTCAAAGACTAACCCTATTATCTCTTGAGACTTTGACCCGATACAGAAGCCTCTATGTTCTAACTTCGGACATTGGTAGCAGAAGCTCTATACGGTGTCATATCCCTAAAATAAAGATAATAATTGGAATTTTCTTTCAAATACCTCCACAACAGAAGCCTTATCCCTATCTCTATTTTAGTGTCAATGAACAATGTATCCCCATTTGTGGAGCACTATTGCTATTTAAAGAACCATCTCTATTTTAGTGGTTAAAGATAAGGATTTACATGCTGTTGTGGAGTGTTCAATTAAGATGTTGTAAAATAGGGATATGTATTATTTTATATTATTTTAGAGAAAAAATAGGGCTTCATTGTGAATACCCAACACACTCTCACTAACCCTAGTTCTAAGCGCGGCACCGCTCAACACTCTTCAAGCTTTCTATTTCTCCGGCAATGACGGCAGTAGGCATCTTCTCCATCAAATAGTGCTGGTAAGTGTCAAAACAAACTCTGTATTTTTGTTTGTTTATCTTCTCCAGCAAATATAAATTTTTGATTCTCTTATGTACAACCCAAAATTAAACCTTTCTTTTAATTGTTGCTTGTTTCTCGTAACGGCCATGGAGCAAAGAGTTCTACATGACATCAAAAGCTATTACTTTTCACATAGTTCATCCCCGAGAAATGTTTTCTGGTCACCTTATTTCGACTCTCCCTCTCCCTCCGCCGCCTTGCGCATAAAGTGTGTGTCTTCGAAGCCCTGGTGGTTTTATGGGTGGTCGAACCCTGGATTCGTCTTTTTCAAGACTAGTTATGTGATTGGATCATCGGCCCGAACACCTGCTGATGGTTCCATTTCCGACGACTGCTGGCTTTAGGTATTGAAACGGACCCTATTAGTGACGCGTTAGACATTTTTATAGCATAATTTCGGTTTTTCGGTTAACTTCGGAATTGGATCGATAATTTTGGTTTTCGGTTAACCTACTGAATTGAACCGATTCTTTCAGTTCGGTTTCGGTTCGGTTACATTCTTAAAACGGTTCGGTTTCGGTTTCCAATATTTAGTAACCGAAAATTTCGGTTCAGTTTTGGTTACGGTCATTAACCGTACCGAACCGAATCGTGAACACCCCTACCTGTACCAGTCCCAACGGGAATCTGAAGAAAGTCCGATATATACTCTCTGTCCTCCTGCCGAATAGCCGTGCTGAAATATAAACTGGACTTGTGGAAATTTAAGCTTGACCAGAGAGCACCCCATACTGATTAAAAAGGTCAGTCAGTGTCTCAAATGCCCCATCCATGTACACGAAAAATAGCATGCTATCATCAGCGAAAAGCAAGTGCGAAACTTGAACTTGTGCCTACCTGCCAAACGAAATACCCCAAAGCAACCCACCTCGCACAGCCCAATCCAACAAAGCTGTCAATCCCTCTGCACAAATAAGACATTAATGATAGATTAAAAATTAATTTAGAATAAGATAAAAATTTATTTTTACGTTGATTTATTTTGAATAGAGTTTTTATTCGACTTAAAACCTATATAAAAAGAACTAGTTTAATCACTTTTTAATTAAATTAAAGAAACCTGCATTTGCTATTTTTGTAATATCCTAAGACATTTGTAAACTATCAAACTCTACCAAATTAGCTAGTGTGTGATGAACAATCCTTGTATATTTTTTATTATTTTAGACAGGGCCTGGTAATGAGTTTATAGCTATAAATTAACACACAGACACACACACATAAATGAACAATAAAAAAGAAAAAGAAAAAAACAGATAAAGAATAGTATGCAAGGAGTGAAGATGGCCATGCTTGCAGCTCTCTTTCTCTATGTTCTCATGATCCCAATGTATGGTCAGTCTCAATCCTTTTATATATTGATTTCAGTTTGTAATCCCACATCGGTAAAGTAGTAGAATATTCACCCCATATGAGCGTGAGATATAAATGTCTTGTCAACTTGGATTAGTCCTTTTAGACCAAACGATGACGACGGCCTAAGCAGTTGACGGGACCATTTATGACTCATTTCGCGCTACCAGTCCCTGATCTAGAGGCGTTACATTACTGTTCATCTTGAACGTCAATGTTTTAGCTAAAAACCGTACTCGACTAATTGTAATTTATTACTTGAATTGCAGTAGCCAGGTACACGGGCATTAGAACCGCTTGCCTTTCTGGTTCTTGCGACATTCTTGAAGAAGTAGATAGGTGCCCACAAGGCATATGTGGCTGTGTTTACGATTATGAAGTGCAAACGTCTTATTGTCATGATACGAATCTACTTTTTCCATGTGCATTATTTCCTTGTGATGTTTCTGAACAAGTAGATCGTTGTCCAGGTGCATGCTTTTGTGTCTCTGATGATGGACAAGTGTCTTATTGTAAAGGAAGGCTTCTATCAAATATTCTGACGATACCGGGTTACGCACCTCGATATATCATCATCGAGTGGACCTCATGGATTAAATGTTTACTAAGGCGCATGAACCAGATAGGGCATACAAGTCGGACTATCGACTTGGAAGCCATGGAACGCATGTCGATCCTCGAGCCTAAAGTACGGCTAGGGATTCGAGGTCACGACTATCGACTTACGGGCAGTGCAGGACGTGAGTTCCAGGAGTCGATCATCCCAGGTCGGGCAGATCGATATCGAGAACAGAGTCCACACCAGCTACGTTGGCCCATTATCCACAGGATAACTTGGGCAAGGGGTAAAAGCCCAATAAAGGGTAAATAGGACAATAGCTACAAACCGACTCATATTAGGGTTAGGTCATGCATTGTCCTTATAAATACAACGTTCCAGGAACTACGTATGGCTTGATTCCTGGAATAATACGAGATACGTAGGCACTCTAAGAATTTCACTTAGACTCAGCCGCAAATATACAAAACCCCTACTTTGTTCTTGGCATTAGGGTTCTTGATTATTCATCATTAACATAAGGAAAAGCTCGGATCTTTAAGGTGACATAATTTGTCATCGTCATTGGCGCTAGAAGGAGGGCCCTTCTTTTGTTGAATACGTCAAGATCATCATGCCTCCAAAGGACAAAACCGCCAGAAAAACCACCTCCAAAAACGTAGATCTGCAGAATCCGCAGATAAGTGAGCAGGCAGGTATGGAGACTTAGGGAGATAAAGATCCAGCCTTAGATACCGTCCAAGAAAATCCACCAAAGCAAACTCAGGAAAATCCACCGAAGCAAACTCAGGGCCTTGCCCCAGAGCATCAGGCTATGGTGGATCAGTTGGCGGCAACAGATCATAATGCTCTGAGAAAAATAATGGCGGAAGCATTTACACGACAGAAACTTCAGCAACAGCAGCACCAGGCGGAAGGCGGTCTGAATATCGCCGTCAATAAGCCTAAGCCAGCTCAGTTCGAAGAGGTCAGCGCTTCCTCAAGTTCTGTCGAAAGGAGGAAGCGAGAAATCCAACAGAAGCACATACGCATCGATGAAGATAGCGTTAGGCAGGAGTTAGACATAATCCTAGGGAAGACCCAGGGTTCGTTGTGGTTAGAGTCTCCTTTCACCAAGGAGATTGAAGATTACCCTAAACCCAAGGGATTTAAGATTCCTAAGATAGACCCGTATGATGGTACCACCGACCCGGAGGACCATCTTCACAGGTATCTATCCCAGATGAGGCTGGACTGTGCCCCAGACGAGATGCGGTGCCGGGCGTTCGAGACTCTACTCGTTGGTCGGGCAAGAGAGTGGTTTACCAAGTTGAAACCCGGATCCATCTCCAACTTCACCATGCTCGCCCGAAAATTCAGAGACGCCTTCATCGTCAACAAAAAGTTTCAGTTGAGCGAGACGCACCTCACAAATGTGAGGCAGCATAGAGACGAGTCGGTGTTAGATTATCTGAAGAGGTTCAACCTTAAGGCCATGCAGGTCAAGGATCCACAGGATCGAGTCTTGATCACTTCATTTGTAGGGGGACTGCGTAACACAAAGCTATATGAGAAGCTAAGCAGAAACCTACCACGAAACATGGATGAATGTGTGAATGTCGTCCATCGATTTTGTCAAGGCGAGGAGGCAGTGCGTAGGCACACCCAAGCCGAGTGGATGGACAACTCGAGGAAAGATGGTCGAGGAGGAAATAAGAACCAGTCTCGACAGCAAGATGTAGAGAAAAACATCTGTTTGGGATCGCATCGAGGCACCCGTCTCGGGCCGGTCAGAGAAAAAGGGGGGTTAAAAGGATAAAGATTTTACTCCTCTCAACCGGTCAGCAGTCGGAGGTTTTATCAATCATGGTCTCCAAGAACCTAGCCAAGAGACCACCTCCGATAAAAAAACCTCGAGAAAAACGAAGGTCGACAAAGTACTGTGAGTTCCACGAGGACACATGTCATTCGACAGAGGAATGTTTCGACTTGAAGAAAGACATCGAAGCTCGTATCCAAGAGGGGAAGTTGGATGAGGTCGTCGACAGATCGCGTTACACCGAGCCCATGGGGCAACGAGACTTCAAAAGAAAAAATTCTGACCAGGATAGAGGTCGAAGTCGGGAGAATCAGAGAAGGAGAGATCAATCCCCTAGACGAGACCGATCTCCTGAAAACGATAGGGACTACTACGGTCAGGACCGCTATGATGATAATCGCCCAAATAATTACGTGAATATGATATTTGGGCCAGGAGAGAAGCGAGAAGGAGCGAGCGTCGAGAACCGCACGACGGCGGCGAGGCACGCAAGCGGCCGAGATTGACCACGGAAGTCGGGTATGGCCCTAAAGACGACGTCCCTAGGTCGACAAGTCACAGTGAGGGGTTAGTGATTGAAGCGGTTATAAGTCACGCCAGAGTATCGAGGGTATGCATCGATAATGGTAGCGCCGTAAATATCTTATACTACTCGGCATTCCAGGGTATGAAGCTCAAAGAGAAAGACTTGGTGCCCATAGCCTCTCCCCTGTTTGGTTTCACAGGTCAAGCAGTCCATCCCATGGGTTCCATCAAGCTACTCACGACGGTCGGTGATGGAGATAGAGGGAGGACATTAGAGTTAAACTACGTGGTCGTTAAGGCTCCCTCCGCTTATAATGTCATCTTGGGTAGACCAGCCCTTTTTGAGTTACGAGCTATAATTTTGATGTTCCATAACAGCATGAAATTTCCGACTCGAAATGGTTCCCACGAGGTAAAAGGAGATGGTGAAATCGCCAGAAGCTGTAATTCGATAGTGATGAACGGTAAGATGGCGGTACAACAAGTCCTTGTAGAGGAACTTATCCCGGAAGAGGAGGAAGAGAAATGTTGGGCCTCGAGTGAGGCAGTTGAAAATGTCAGCTTGTGGGAAGAGGAAGACGATCAGAGTGTCCAAGTCGGGATCTGGAACCCGACGCAGGAAAAGCGGTTATTGATCGACTTGATGAAAGTGTTCAAGGATGTTTTTGCATGGAAGGCGTCCGACGTGCCAGGTCTACCGATAGACATCGCCATCCATAAGCTCGAGATTGACCAGGCCCGAAAGCCAGTCAAACAGAAGAAACGAAACTTCGCGCCAGATCGGCTAGAAGCCATCGAGTCCGAAGTCGGGAAGTTACTGTCGGCAAATATAGTGAAAGAGGTGCTTTATCCAGACTGGCTTGCTAATCCAGTGTTGGTAAAGAAACCAGATGGCAGCTGGCGCATGTGTGTAGATTTCACGGATTTGAATAAGGCTTGCCCCAAAGATTCCTATCCGCTACCTAAGATCGACAGGTTAGTTGATTCGACCATCGGTTTTGAGGTATTTGCGTTTCTCGATGCATACAAGGGATACCATCAGATCCTTATGGACCCTCGAGATGCGGAGAAGACTGCGTTCATAACAGAGTTCGGCACCTTTTGTTATGTTTCCATGCCATTCGGACTAAAGAATGCTGGAGCCACGTACCAAAGGGCAGTCAATAAAATTTTTGCGAAGCAAATTGGTAGAAACATGGAAGTCTATGTGGACGATCTACTCATCAAAAGCCGATCGATGAAGCAATTCTTGGTAGACATCGAGAAGTATTTGAGGTGTTAAGAGATCTGAAATGAAACTTAATCAAAAAGTGCACCTTCGGGTACGAAGCAGCAAATTTCTAGGGTACATGGTGTCGAGAGACGGGATTCGAGCTAACCACGATAAGATCGACACGCTAAAGAACATGCCGGCACCTCGAAATCTGAAGGAAGTTCAAAGACTCACAGTCGGATGCAAAGACTAAATAGATTCTTATCTCGGTCATTTCAGCAGACTACCGTTCTTCAAAATTCTTGAAAGCCCAGTCCTTTCCATTGGGAATGACAAATGTCGACGGCCTTCAAGAATTAAAAGCATATCTATCGAACTACCTACTCTCACTTCCTCGAGAGGGGAAAGGTTGTTGGTCTATCTATCGGTCTCATGAGAAAGCAAAGTGAGTTCGGTCTTGGTCCGAGAAGGGGACAAGGGCGAGATCCCTATATATTTTGTAAGTAAAGCTCTGCATGGCCCCGAAACCCGATACTCGCTTGGTGAGAAACTCGATTATCGTTGGTACACGCGTCGAGAAAGCTTAGGCCATACTTTCAAGCCCATCCTATAGTGGTAATTCTGCACCAACCACTCAAGCAAAGTCGCGAAGCCCGACATGTCCGGGTCGGCTTGCGAAATGGGTGATCGAGATGGCTCAATATGATATCAAGTTCGTGCGCGTGCACGCGATCAAGGCTCAAGCTTTAGCGAGACTTCTTAGCCGAAGGCATATCAGTGCAAATTGAGCAAGAAAAGAAAAGTCAGGAAGAACGATGGATGCTCCATGCTGATGGGGCCTCGAGTAAAGAAGGAGCAGGCGCAGGCCTCCTATTAGTCAGCCCGAAGGGGGAAGAGTTTCCATACGCTCTCCGATTCGATTTTAAGGCAACTAATAATGAGGCAGAATATGAAGCAATTATCACTGGTCTGAAGCTTGCCCTGAAGCTGGGGGTCAAAAACCTCAATGTTTACAGTGACTCGCAATTAGTTGTTAATCATATCAGAGGGGAATACGAGGCTAAGGAAGATACTATGAAGAAGTATTTGGCAATAGTTCAAGGCCTCAAGCCGAAATTCAACACGATTCAATTTGAACAGGTACCTCGAACTCAGAACAAGAGGGCCGACGCTCTGTCCAAATTAGCATCGAACTTCGTCTCTAGTAAAAGGGTGTTAGTAGAGTTGCTAACAGAAAGAAGCTATAAAGAGATAGAGGCCCAGCCGATATCTCAACAGGCCACATGGATGGATCCGATTGTTCTTTATTTAAAGGACCAAATATTACCCAACGATAAGGTACAGTCAAGAAAGGTCCGACTACAGTCGGCTCGATATGCATTCTTCAACGACATACTTTATCGGAAGTCATTCACGAGTCCATGGTTGAGATGCGCATCTGAGACAGAGGCAGAGTATCTTCTCGAAGAAATCCATAGAGGAGCTTGTGGAAATCACTGTGGGGCTAGGATGTTAGCTCGGAAATGCAAGCTCGCAGGATACTTCTGGCCGTCAATGCAACGAGATGCGAATAATTTAGTGCAGAGATGCAACTCTTGTCAAATTCACGATAACGTCTCGCATCAACAGGCTCAAGAAATGAACGTCATCTCGTCAGCATGGCCTTTCGATATATGGGGAGTCGATATTGTAGGGCCACTACCTCGAGCCCCGGGGAACAATAAGTTTGTAGTTGTTGCGGTAGATTATTTCACTAAGTGGGTAGAAGCCAAGGCTTTACCCGATATCAAAGCAGCGACCATCAAGAAATTCCTATGGGTTGATATTTTGTGCAGGTATGGTATTCCAAAGGCTTTAATCTCGGACAACGGCACTCAGTTCGAAGACAGAAGAGTTAGAGAGTGGTTAGCCGAGTATCATATCGACCAAACATTTCACTTGGTGGCTCACCCCAAGCAAATGGTCAAGTCGCCAAGCAGACAAATCGACAGATTAAACTCGGATTGAAAAAAAGGCTAGAGGCGGAAGGACGAGACTGGGCGTTGCAACTCCCGAGCATCCTGTGGTCATATAGGACAACTCCAAACTCATCAACGAGTGAAACACCTTTCTCTCTAGCATATGGGTGCGAGGCAGTTATTCCCGCAGAGATCGGTGTTCCTTCCCCTCGAGTTTTAGCATATAATATTGAGACGAACGACCCTGACATCCGACAGGAGAAGGATAATCTCGAGGAGCGGAGAGAAATGGCCTCAGCCAGAATGGCAAGGTACAAGCAGAAGATCTCTCAATATTACAACGCAAGAGTGAAATACAGATATTTCAAGGTCGGAGATCTAGTTTTGAGGAAGAACGAAGCAAGTCGACAAGAGAAGATCGGGACACTCACCCCGAACTGGGAAGGCCCGTATCAGATTCTAAAAGTCCACCTTAAAGGTTCATATCAACTGGGTCGAGCAGACGGAACTACAGTCCCTAGACAATGGCACGCGAATAATTTGAGGAAATTTTACGTCTAAGCCTTAGTCGATCAGTTTGTTTTCGCTTGTTTTATAAGCTTTGTAATCAGTCCATGGGACAATTCTATCTTGGTTATAATTGATAACGGTCATTTTGTGCCCGTTATTCTATGACCTTTATCCCGATTCTAGTTTAAAGGAGCTATAATAGAGTAATAATAAGTCGTAATACGCTTAATTTGCATATGACGAGAGTTACGATTCATTATTATGTATTAAGAGGTTTTATTATATTATTTGATGTTACAGACTGTATTTCATGCTATATTTGTAGTAACCCATTGTGGAGCACAAGGATGGACTTCGGAGAAGCTTTAATGGATCGCAGACAAGTTCAGAAAGCCCAAGACGGAAAAAGAAGAAAGCCCAGAAGCACATAAGGCTCGGTCGACCGAGCCTATGCATTCGGTCGACCGAGTGGACCTGAAGCCCAGCAGTGATCCGGCACATTGTTTGAGGCGGTTAGGGTTCGATGAGTGTCGGCATTTAAATCGCTTTTTCTATGTCATTTGAGGCTCTATATAAACACAAGTCCTTTGTATTTTTTATTACTCATTCACCAATATTATTTCATATCTACATATAAGCAAACAAGGATTCATTTAGGATTTTGGAGGTTGCTAGGGTTGCCAACATGTAAGCCCTAGTTTATCTTCTTGTTTTCTTTTAAGTAATCAATTCCCAATTATGCTTTGATTGTTTGAGTAGTTATGCATATCTAGATGATGTAGATCTAGGATATGACGTTAGGGCAGTGGTGATACCTTGTCTATAAGGATCCCATACCCTACGTCCTCTACCTAATATCTACGGATGAATCTGTGTGTTTAATTTACGTGTGTTTAGATTAGTTTATATGATGTCCTGATGATTCTCTATATAATCCGATTCGTATATGAAACACTGAGAAATATATTCGGGGATGTAAATCTGGGGAGTTAGGCACTCGGGTGACCGAGAGGTGTCACTCGGTCGACCGAGAGCACCTATTCGGTCGACCGAGAGCTGTCAAATCCGTTTCATCCGTTAATCAGTCACGTCTTTATGATTAGGTTAGCTTAATTGAATCTGTTATCTCAAAGAGGTATGGCTATGGCTACGTCACTCGCTTAATTTAATTAAAACGTGTAAAAGGAAATACCGATATAAAACTCTTAGGTAGGCTTAGGAATTGATCTTGGACGTTCGGCGTTATCTAGGTAGGTTTATATTAGGGAATTGCGCGCGCACCTTGTTATCGTAGATCGTAAACTAGCATGAGACTATAATTTGGTAATTGTTAGTTGGACGAGAGTTTGAGTGATCGTTTAGGAAATACGCTAACCATAGGAATGTTGCCTAGGCGAGGTGTACGGTTAATATCGGCATTCTTAGAGTCGTAAGCGTGTGAGTTATATGAGAGGAGGCACCAAAAGGCGAAGTCACGTAACAATACCACGGTGATATAGTGACTACCGGTGCTACATCAAGTTTTGGGGATGACTCCGTAGCCAATATAAATAGATATGAACGGATTAATAGTTGTTGAGTCTTGCTGTTATATAAGTTGTCTAGATCCAAATGATTACGGTTATAATTGGGCAGTTGATTTCGTTATTTGTTTATATGTTATTTGTTTATATGTTTGAGTGTGCCTTTCTTTTCTCGTATTCTATGTTGGTCATAGACCGTCTTTGTCAAACGAAAGAAAGAGGTTGACTATTTAAGTTAGGATCCACAAATTGATTCTCTATAGGATCGACCTCGACTCTATCTAGCTATACTGCGATTGAACCTAGTTCACTTGCTAGTGGTTATTTAGGAATCGAGTTAATAATTTAACTTGACCTCAATCAATAATAAACGATGATTTCTTTTTCTCTTTGTTCTACTAAGTTATTTTTGTAATATTCTAAGTCCAAAAGACACGGTTACAATCGACAAAGAATGGAGCAATCCGAAAGTCGGAACTCGACAATGCCATAAGCATACAATGTCAAGGCAAAAGAAGACTCATGAGTCGGGTCAAATGTCCAAGTCAAAAGCCTAACGAGCCTAAGGGTCGAATAAGGCAGACAAAGGACGATTCGCAGGGTCGGGCCAAAAGTCCAAGTCGGAAGTCTGACCAGCCCAAGGGGCAGCTAGACCGAGACAGGGACAGTTCGCAATGTCGGACTAATTCAAAGATTTAGCAAGCCTGTAAGGTTAAAAAGCCAAGGCAGCTAGATCGACCTAAAGCCATATAGAGCCCAAGTGTGTTATGAGCCGAAGTTGATAAAACACTTGGGGGGGGAATGTTACATCGACTAGGTGTATAAACAAAGCCAAAGGCTCGACAAGCAAGAAAGCCAAAGACAAGTAATAAATAAGAGAGTAAATAACAATAAATAGAGACAAAAGGCGTAAATTTCAAAACAAATTAAGGCCAGTCAAAAGACCAAACCATGATAAAGTGAACATTCACCTAAGTCGGCTCAAAGTTAATAAAATTTCTGAGATAATAATGAGTCAAAGTTCGAACATCAAAGTTTGAAAAAACAAGGTAACTAAATATCAGCATCGGGGGTCGGAGTCGGATCTTCGGGAGTCGGCGTGGGAGCGATGTGATGCAGGTCGTATTATCGGAGTCGGGCTCGTTGTAGGGCCGCCATACTTCTGGGCAAGTGATATACCCTACTGAAATTCGTCGAAGTACAGGTCGTACAACGCCTCCGAGTCAGGGTCATAGCAGCCAGGCTCTTCGAGCTGGTCGATATCGACTTCCGGGTAGGCCTTCTTCACTTGGTCCACCGCCTTGGTGAACCCTCCAAGTATGGCCGTCTGCATGATTACATCGAGATCCCTGCCCAACTCGTCAGACTTCCGATACTCGAGTACTGCGGCAGGCCTTACTTCCTCGAGCTGCCTAGGGATCTGATCCAGTTCGGTCTTCAGCCGATCTCTCTCTTCTGCAGTGGCCGCTCCCCGTGCAAGTTCCTGCTCGAGAGCCTCTTTCAGAGCAGCCTCCCTCCCTTCGACCGCAGCCAGATCTCTCCTCAGCTCGGCGACGACAGCTTCCTGCTCCTCCTTTACCCTCTTTATCTCAGCATCAGCCTCATTCTTGAAAACATTGAGCTGCGATTCTAGACCAGCGACCCCAGCAGACTTGATAGCGAGCGCGTCGTTCAGCCTCCGAATCTGTGTCTTCAGCTCTTCCTCGGTCTCGGACGGCATGTTCATACGTCAAGAAGCTTCTCGACTCATAAAGTAATGCTGCCAAAAAAGGGAAAATTTAAGGCATACGCTTCGAGAAATACAAAAGAGAAATCAACAAGAGTTAGTGTTTACCACACGACCCAGCTCTCGGAGGGAAGAGGCCAGGACCTGGCTGTCCAGCTGCTCGACATCTTCGGCCGACATCCTACTTGTGGCAGCAAGGTCGAGAGAGGGTTTGGTGATCTTGGCTTTTTTAGCCTGCTTTTGCTGGTCCCTCACCAGCTCCTCAAGAGCCGACCTCCTCTTCTGCGACAGGGTGGCCTCCGCGCCTGAAGTCTCTTCACCCCCTCCCACAGTAAAGTCGATAATCTCATCTTCCTCGCGTATCGACCGATGTTCATGGGTGAGTCCCCTCGAGGTAGAAGGCGGAGCTGGCTGTGAGACAAGGGTAGTTGTTCCGACTTCCTCAGTCGAGTCGCCGACAGTGGTAGGTCTCTCTTCTGACACCGGAGGAACGGCTTTCGACCTGGATGCATTGACAGCAGCAGCTACTGCGGAAGCCTTTGGGACAGCGACCTTCGAGAATCTACCCACTACACAAGTAAAAGAGAAGTCAGTTTCAGAAATAGTAGGGATACAACTTCAAAGAGCAATAAAACTTAAGCAACAAAATAATAAAGTTTCCTACAATTTTCCTGATCGACAGTAGGAAGGCTTATGTGCGGTATAGGTCCCGCCTCCTCGAGACGGGCAAGGTCGTAAAGGAGACTCAGGTCCAGCATAGTCACCTCGAACTTGAATCTCTCGAGAGAAAGAGCCTCGTCGGGTGCGGCCTCACGACCCAGTTTGTCATCCATTCCGTCTCTCGACCTCCATAAGCCGATATAAGGATTGTCCGACCCATGTCGGAGAAAGAAAAACCTAGGCTTCCAATTCCCATGAGATGAAGGTCCCCAAGACACGAACTCATGACGATTGGTACGCCTCTGAAACGTGTACCACATTTTATCCGGCAGCGCAGCGATCTTGTACCACCACCGGAATAAAGGAACACTAAAACTGATGCCCGCATCTCGACAGGCAATCAAAAAGCCCATCAAAGTCCGGATTGCATTCGGGCCCAGTTGAGATATGCCAATCTCGTAATGGTGAAGAACAGCCAGGACTGCCGGACACAGAGGAAACCTCAGCCCACTCGACAGCTGGGCCTCATAGACCATACAGAACCCTTCAGGGGGCTCATCGGCGAACTGATGGTGGCCGGAAGGGAGCTGAACCACCAGTTGGGGGCTTGAAAGCCCATATCTACGCCGCAGTTGGTTAAGATCATCCATGGTAAGACAGGAAATACACCCCTTAGGTCCCTTTCCATCCATTATGGTGGACAATTTCTTGGGCTCCCGGATAGTACCTAAGAGTTCCTCCGGATTTGGTTGTGGAGGCTGATCGGAGGGAGCAGATATTGGTGTTTGATCACCGGAACGAGACTCCTCTATCCTATCAGAGATTTGTTAAGGGTGAATTTATATGATTTATAACGCTATATTCTATGGTATTTTCCCCTGTATTTGTACTAAATTGCATAAGAAACGAGTGTTTAATCGATATATTGAGTAAATGAGGTTTTAAATGAGTTATTCGCAAAATAGGTTAATTTATGTGTTTTAATTGTGATTTTATGATTATTTGGACATTATTACATTTTGCGATGTTATTATGTGTTGTAGATACATGTTTGAGGCTCAAAAGATGATCAAAAGTTGATTAAGTTCGAGCTAATTGATGATAAAAGAGATAATGAAGGAATGAGTTAGAGAAAAAAAAGAGATAAAGATCAAGAAATCAAAATTTGATCCAGCTGAACGAGCGTCCAGGTCCCGTCTAGAGTGGACGGGCGTTTGATAGAGCAGACGGGCGTCCGGTGGTGCGATTTTGGATGCAGAGAGTTTGGACGCCGTCTGAACGGGCGTCTGAACGGGCGTCTGAAGCAGTCCAGATCTATCTGGACGGGCGTTCACAAGAGCGGACGAGCGTCCGTCGACCGACTTTGGCAAACCGACTTCGAACTCTATATATAGCAGCTGTTTTCTCCACATATGATATACCATATACACATTATTCGAAACCCTAAACCTAGGGGCGGCTTTAGGCTGCGTTTTTCTTGCTTTTATTCCAGATTTATGCACTTTAGATCTAGATTAAATTAGCTATTTTTTTATGCAATGTTTCTGCAATTTTGAGTTGCTGAGGATGTTCAGAAGCTAAAAGCTTCATCAAACGAGTATTGTGAAGCCATCCAACAACTGTTGATTTCGTTTTCATCGATTATACTGTGAGTTTTTATTAAAGGTTGTTTATTTAATCATGTTTATTATGTTTAATTGCTCTTATATCGGAAGATATGCATGTGTCGATTGTTTATTGTTGATGGAAGTCTCTATAAACCTTAGATCACCATGAATAGGAATAGTATTTGAATCTATCTTAACGGAAGTTAATAGGTTTAATTGCTAGATTATAAACACAACGTTTACACCTTTGGTTAGAAAACGCGTTAATCTTGCATTGGAAGATAATGGATTAATAGATGAACTTTCTAAGGAATTAGGGTTCATATTTAGATAAGGTGAATCACAACTTAGATAAAAACCACAATATAATCGAGATAAGAAATCAATGCTTGTTGGATAGGTGGATCAATCCTTGTTTGTTCGTTATACATTTAATTTAAATCCTTAAAAACTTGAATTTGCTTAGTTAAGTTTACTTTTATTTGTATCTTAGATTAGTTTAGTTAAAGGTTCGCAACCCGTATTCTTCCTAGCTTTGGATTACATCTTCTGTCTAGTTTTATTTTCGGTTTTGTTCTGTTTTATTCGCTGTTTAGATTAGTTTCGTGACATAGTTTAGGTTAGACAAAAACTAGGAATCACAATCGCCAGTTCCCCGTAAGATCGACCCGGCATTAACCACTATTACTACGATCCTTATACTTGAGTTTAACCGGATTATTACTTGTTTGTTTTGTGTTAATAAAATCCGTGACAAGTTTTTGGCGCCGTTGCCGGGGAGGCGGACGGTTGTCTAGTTTTTGTTTTTCGTTTTTTCGTTTTAATTCCTGTTTTTAGTTTCTGTTTTTACTTGATAATCGCTTAGGTTATTAGGATATTAGGGTTTTTAGTTAGGGTTTAAGGTCTTCTTTAGTTCTCTTGTGATTAGATTTTTCTTTCTGTCGGTTTTTGTCCATCTATCTCTGTTCTTTCTCTATTTTTCCTTAACCCCTGTTCTTTTCTGCAATTTTTCTGCTTCTTTTCTAGTTTTCCCGCTACCAAATAGGCGTCTGGAATCTTGGACGTCCGTTCGCTGGAAATTTCTCAATCTCGCTCATTTTGATCATTTAGACAGCGCCCATAAAACTTGGGCGCCCGTTCAGTTTCTGACGACCATTTAGCGTTTGGGCATCCGAACGCCCGTCGATCCCGAAAAGTTAAGCGACGCCCGCCCAAACCTTTGGGCGCCCCGTGCATTTCACCTTTTTCCTTAATAATCCTAATTCCTGTACTTTCTTTTCTTTTCTTAGGTTTTAATTTTTAGTTTAGGTTTTTAAATTCTTAGTCTTTAGGTTTCAACCACTTGTTTTTGGTCGAGTTTATGCAAACTCGAGTCAAAAAGGACCGTTGCTATACACCGACGACCCCGAGCGAACCGTAGTCGGCCAAACAGCGGATTTTACGTTCTGCGGTTACGCGACGAGCCGAGCAAGATCTTGAGGATCGATTAGCCAAAGAAATCGCGATTTTGTGATAATGGCGCGAATAATAGGCGTGACGTTGGCGGACTCACGCGTGCCAAAAGCGAAGTCAAAGTCAACCCGGCTATTGTTATTCCAGCCATAACCGTGCAAACTTTCGAACTCAAGCCGGGACTTATCCAGATGATGCAGCATGCATCAATTTTTCATGGCTATCAATCAGAGAATCCGTATACCCACTTACATACATTCTTAGAGATATGCGGCACTACACACATCCAAGGAGTAAGTGAGGATGCTATCAGACTGAAACTTTTTCCATTTTCTCCGAAGGAGAGGCTAAAGAGTGGTACACCTCTCTTCCTCTCGAATCTATCACCACCAGTGCGAACTTGAAAAGGAATTTCTGAGTCAATACTTTCCACCTTCAAAGACAGCCCAGTGTTTAAATGAAATATTCACTTTCTATCAGAAAGAGAATGAATCATTTTTCTAGATTATCATTTGGTGGCCAAATTTGTGTTGTTTGGACTGATTTTCACCTCAATCAGCATCTCCTCACCTTGCTTGGTAAGTTAGTAACAACTTTTCTGGATTTTATTCACGTTTTTGTGAGTTCGATCTTTGGGTCGGCTCGTTCACTTGAATATTACCTTAATTCGTTTTTTTTTTTCTGGTTTTGTGGTTTCTTTCTGCTCTGTTATGGTGATATGGTGTTGTGATGGGTGATGAATGGGTTGTTTGGTGTTGATTATGGTTGTGGTTGTGGTTTGGTTGTTTTGAAATCCCGCTATGGATGTTAAACGGGAAACTTGTTGTGAATTGGGATTGCTTTCGTGTAGTCTAGGCTTGAATTATGGTTCATAAGAAGGGAGTGGTGAAGAGACACGGTAAGGAAGTGACTAGGGAGGCCGAAAAGAAACGTAAAGAGTTTGATCCTACCTTAGTTGATCCTAACCGGGGTGTTAGCATTCGAGAACAACCCCATAGAGCCACCCAAACTAGGACTACTTTGAGGGATGAACCAACCTCGGAGTCTGAGACAGACGATGATATCCCCTTAATGAGGATGCCTAGGGTTCCGAGAGGTGGAGCATCATCTAGGGTTGAGGAGGTTGTAGATGAAGGATGCAGGTTCTTAGATCTAAACGAGTTAGATCTATGCGCAGCGGATGGATCACGATTTATATGACACAATTCATAATTAAAGGACTTAAGTACTACATGGGGGTTTAAGATTATGTTACCAATAACGGGAAGAGTCGCCTTGATCTTCCGATGTGTTCTCCAAACGGCGGTTGGTGGACACCCTTCTTGATACACGAGCCTCCTTGATATGCAAACAGAGAAAAATCCGAAGATTTTTCCAACTCGAACCCTAAGAATAGAGGCCGAAATTTTTCGGCCAATTTCTCTCGGTGAATAGTGACGTGAATAGTACCTTGCCATTAGACTTGGGAGAACTCTCTTTATATAGGAGAGTAAACCTTGTCCTCCAAGGATTAAATAATTAAGAGATAATTAGTACATTAATCCTTTATTCCAAATAAAAGATAAATAAAATGATTATCCCAAACAAATTAGGATAAATCATATTATAATCTAATATTCCATGAATTATCATTTAACAAATAAAAGATAAATCACATGTCAAATAATTATCCAAGAAAACTAATTTCTCTCTAATTAAATGACATATATGGCGCCACCATTAAGGGTCAAAAAGCCCACATAAAATGTCTTTTATGTGTATTATATTATTTAGCCCAACTAAATAATATCTATGCATATCAATTAATTAGCCCGACCAATTAATTATCATCGAGGCCCAAGTAACAAGATTACTAGTCGAATTATGGAAGCCATCGGGGACCATGGACCTATAACGGTAGCTCCAATAATTAATTATTCATCGAGCAGAATAAGTACATTAATTATTAATTCCGGGATTACGCCACCATAAACCCAAATCGAACTCTACCGATTATAGATGTATACTTATACTCAACCCATGAGTGAATAAGCGTCCATTGATATAATCACTACATACGGATTAACCATCCATAGATCGTCCATTTCGGTGGGAAGTCTCCGTGAACCCGACTCGAGAATATCTTATCCTTATTTACCATCAACCCCACGATGATCAATTAGTACACATATCGACTAGTAGCTAATTAGTCAAATGTGAACTCCGGGATCGATCACTTTCTTAGGGCTAACAAACAAGGGGATTGTCTCTCTCTACTTCCCTTGAGGAAGGAATGGATTCCATGTTCGTGAAAATCGAACTACTCACTCATCGGAGATAGTGCCAATGAGAAGTGGCTTGGAACACATATTAAAGTGAATCGTAACTAACACATCAAACACTACCCGGGACAAGCGGCATCTGTGATCACCTCGGGATTAAGGTTGATCCATATATGATCATCTAATGATTTAATAAGATTCCTCGATTACGAATTATACGAGAAATTCGATTAAATCGCTCCAGTCCTATATGAATGCCATCATATATAAATGCCTCGCGTAGGTACCCTCACCGGCAAGTCGAGATAAGACTATCACACCTAAGGTGTGCAGGCGCATTATTGGTGTTTTAATCAAGAGACCCTAAACTCGATTAACTTCACCACGGACTAACAGATTTAAGCATATCTCCACTAACTCAATCCTCACGTGTAATCCATACATCGAAGAGTTAAGTGGTTACATCTGAGATATACTTAGGGTTTGCAAAGCGATGTATTACTTTACAAGCACAAAGCAAGTAATAAGGTGAGATAAATTCTGTCATTCATTATTAAAAACAATTACACAAATTGTCTTTCGGGCACTACACCTAACAGTAGATGCTACCCGGGAAGAGGAACCGGTGGAAACTAGGGCTGCACAACCTAGGAAGAAAGCCAAAACCGTACCCCCTATGCCTATGCCTCGTAGATTCGTGAACCATAGGGCCCACGATGCGTATACCAAGCACTATTTCTCGAGGACTATGTGTTAGGTGTAGTGCCCGAAAGACAATTTGTGTAATTGTTTTTAATAATGAATGACAGAATTTATCTCACCTTATTACTTGCATTGTGCTTGTAAAGTAATACACTGCTGCAAACCCTAAGTATATGTGTATGTAACCACTTAACTCAGTGTGTGGATTACACGTGAGGATTGAGTTAGTGGTGATATACTTAAACTGTTAGTCCGTGGTGAACTTAATCGAGTTTTAGGTCTCTTGATTAAAACACCAATAATGCGCCCAAAACACCTAGGGTGTGGTAGTCTTATCCGACTATCGGTAGAGGGTACCTACGCGTGGGCATTTATATATGATGGCATTCATATAGGACTGGACCGATTTAATCTGAATTTCTCGGTATAATTCGTAATCGAGGAATCTTATTAAATCATTAGATGATCATATATGGATCAACCTTAATCTGAGGTGATCACGAGATCTCGCTTGTCCCGGGTAGTGTTTGATGTGTTAGTTACGGTTCACTTTAATATGTGTTCCAAGCCACTTCTCATTGGCACTATCTCCGGATGAGTGAGTAGTTCGATTTTCACAGACATGGAATCCATTCCTTCTGCGGGAAGTAGAGAGCGATCCCCTTGTTTGTTAGCCCTAAGAAAGTGATCGATCCCGGAGTTCACATTTGACTAATTAGCTACTAGTCGATATGTGTGCTAATTGATCATCGAAGTTAATGGTAAATAAGGATAAGATATTCTCGAGTCGGGTTCACGGAGACTTCCCACTCGTAATGGATCGATATGGAGGGTTAATCCGTATGTAGTGATTATATCAATGGACGCTTATTCACTCATGGGTTGAGTATAAGTATACATCTATAATCGGTAGAGTTCGATTTGGGTTTATAGTGGCGTAATCCCGGAATTAATAATTAATGTACTTATTACATTCGATGAATAATTAATTATTGGATCTCACTGGTTATAGGTCCATGGTCCCCGATGTGGCTTCTGTAATTCGGACTAGTAATCTTGTTACTTGGGCCTCGATAATAATAATTAATTGGTGGCTAATTAATTGATATGCATAGATATTATTTAGTTGGGCTAAATAATATAATACACATAAAAGACATTTTATGTGGGCTTTTAAACCCTAGGGTGGCGCTCATACTTCATTAAATGCAAGATTTGATTTTCTTGTGTGATTAATGATTAATAAAAGATGATTTATTTGTAATTGATTGATTGATTAATCACAATCTTTTATAAATGGAATTATCCTTTATTGTGATTTCTTTTAATTATTTATTTAATTAATTAGAAACTTGGAGGCCAAGGATTTACTCTCTATATAAAGAGAGTTCTTCCAAGACATATGGGCATGGAAAATTTAGCCCCACTCATTAAAAAAAGAGAGAAAAATTTGTTTCTCTTGTGCAGGGTTTTAGAGGAAGAAAAACTTGGAGTTTTTCTTAGTGTTGCATATCGAGGAGGTTTGTGTATCAAGAAGGGTGTCCACCAACCGCCGTTTGGAGAACACATCGGAAGATCAAGGCGACTCTTCCCGTTATTGGTAAAATAATCTTAAACCCCCTTGTAGTACTTAAGTCCTTTAATTATGAATTGTGTCATATAAATCGTGATCCATCCGCTGCGCATAGATCTAACTCGTTTAGATCTAAGAACCTACATCCTTCACTATGTTGATAGAGAGAGCTACATTGGAAGCTAAGGTCGATCCAGGATTCGTCAAGTTGTTAAAGGATCGGAAATGGGAGGCCTTGATGACAATCCCGACTACCCCGGTAAATGGCTCCCTAGTTCGAGAATTTTACGCTAATTGCTCGGAAACCAACTTGGAGACGGGAGTAGTTATGGTTCGAGGGGTGGAAGTTCCGTTTTCGCCGGATGTGATCAATAAGAAGTATGGATTGGCGGCTTTTGAGGGACGAGATTATAAGGAGGAGATTGTACATTGACAGAGTTTGGGGCAGGATCCTTTGGAGGAATTTAGATTGAGAGTCTGCCCGGATGTGGTATGGACGTTGAGACCGGGTGGAGACCGGAAAGAGTTGGTTACCACTACCTGGACGGAGGATTGGAAAGTCCAGTGTAGGTTTATTCATAGTCGGTTGTTGCCTAAGAACAACTTGACGCACTTTCATATTGGTGACCTAGGCTTGCTTTATGCATTGACTTTTGGCCTGAACGTGAATGTGGGACAGGCATTATACGATGAGGTGGCTATTAATCAAAAGATCTATACTCGTTACCTGATTATCCCCCACTTGATTCACAGTCTATGTCTGGATGCCGGTGTGCCTGAGTATGGAGCAGATCATAAACCGAAGAACCCGAGGCCTATACAGAGAGATAAGGGTAAGTCTTCGGGTCAGTCTGAGTCGGGGGCACCGTAGGAGCCTGGTTCGTCATCGGCACTGCCTCGACCATCCTCCCTTCCTACTTTATCTCCCTCGGTCCGGATGAGGCTAAGTATGGGTAATAGTGTACGTAACTGGCTGGAGGACATAAGGACTTCTCAGAATAACATTTTGACAATTTTGAAGTGTATGAGTGAGCGCCGGCCTATACGGGACGACAGAATCTTCAATCCGAGCATCACGGACTATCTTTATTCTGATGAGATCGAGCAGGCCATTGCGGACGTTCTGGAGGAGTCTGAGTCTTCTTCCGATGTGGAGCAGCCTGACTCTATAGATAGGACTACGGCACCACCATCTGGACCCTCTTCCAATCCTCCGGCTGATGATTTTGCGGCGCCGAGCCAGCCTTGATCTTATTTTTCTGATTCTAGTTTTTATATTTCTTTGATTCGATGGTTGTGTATTATTGATACTTTTCCTTATATGATTCGTTGTAATTTTGATATTGCTACTGTTACTTTTCCCGATGGATCATGTAAGCCATAAGGCGTCAGTACTTTCATTTCATACTTTATTTCAACTGGTGGATGTATTTAATGCTTTATCTTTTGGTATTACTCGTTTTTATTATCTCTTTTCAGTCTGGTATAATTCCCCGTTTTCCCCGAGATGTTTCCGTGTTTGTCAAGTCGTGCAGGTATCATTCTACCGGTTTTGTCGTGCTACATTGTAAGATTACGAGTTTCCAGTGTCACTATGTAGGCTCCGGCCTGACCGACGTGTCGTGTATTGGTTGAAATCAGCTAAGTCTTTTACCTTTTCTTTTGTTCTGCACAACATGAGGACATGTTGATCTTTAAGTGTGGGGGAGGGAATGATTTGATATGTACCTATACATTTCCTTACATTCGTTATGTTTCTATGCAACATGAGCTAAAAATGAGCTAGAATTTTCATTTTCAAAATTTTTCGACACTTTAGTTTTTGTTTTGTCCCGAGTAGGCAATTCAATTCAATGTTCGTTATTTTTATAGTCATCCAAGGTATATATCATATGTTTGATAAGTTAGTTGTTTCACCTGAGATTTACTTTTCATGAGCCATAGTTAATGATGAGCTAATTTATAAAGTTATACCCCTTTTTGATTAGTGATTTTTGATTTTCTTATAAGTCATGTGCTTAGTGCTACGTATATATCTTGAGATTTATGATAGTTTGTATTTAGATCCGGAGTATGATATACTGTGAATATCTAAGGTTTGAATGTGATAAGTAACACGTGACTTATTATCAAATGAAAAGGTTGAATTAAATGAATAAAATGTGTGTGTCGGAAGCTAGTCGATGATTTGAGTGCGATAGGGTATACCACGTATGTCCTATTCCACTATGATGACTAAAAGCTCACGACAGTCAGGAAAAGCTGCCTGATGATTGGAGTAAGGTAGGGTATATCTCGAATGTCCTATTCTGCTATGACAGGGCAACAGCTCATTCTGATGTGTGTTTAAATGTGAAAGTAATTAAATCAACTAAAGAATTGGTATGAAATGAATAAAAGACTAAGTTATCGTCTATCTTATCCCCAGTATAAACTGATAGATATGCTGTAGGGATTATCCTCTGAGTATTTCAGAAAGGCCCTAGATATGTTCTATCATCCTTTTCGGGATATGTCACATTTGTTGGGTACACCTTATGAGTGTCATTTATCGCTAGTCTACGAGGGGGTTTTAGCTAGTTTTGCTTCGAGTTTCTCTAGTTTGGATTTAGTGGAAGTTTTCTATGGCTTTGCACACACACAGTGGTGAACCTCTGATTTATTGAATGTATGTTATATTTGTTTAGATGTCTGTTTTTGTCTCGAGCCTTAATTCTCGTTTTGTTTTGCTCGGGACGACCAAAAGCTTAAGTGTGGGGGAGTTGTTAAGGGTGAATTTATACGATTTATAACGCTATATTCTATGGTATTTTCCCCCGTATTTGTACTAAATTGCATAAGAAACGAGTGTTTAATCGATATATTGAGTAAATGAGGTTTTTAATGAGTTATTCGCAATATTGGTTAATTTATGTGTTTTAATTGTGATTTTATGATTATTTGGACATTATTACATTTTGCGATGTTTTTATGTGTTGTAGATACATGTTTAAGGCTCAAAAGATGATCAAAAGTTGATTAAGTTCGAGCTAATTGATGATAAAAGAGATAATGAAGGAATGAGATAGAGAAAAAAGAGATAAAGATCAAGAAATCAAAATTCGATCATCAACGAGCGAAGCGTCGAGTCCCGTCCAGAGTGGACGGGCGTTTGATAGAGCAGACGGGCGTCCGGTGGTGCGATTTTGATACAGAGAGTTTGGACGCCGTCTGAACGGGCGTCTGAAGCAGTCCAGATCTATCTGGACGGGCGTTCACAAGAGCGGACGAGCGTCCGTCGACCGACTTTGGCAAACCGACTTCGAACTCTTTATATAGCAGCTGTTTTCTCCACATATGATATACCATATACACATTATTCGAAACCCTAAACCTAGGGGCGGCTTTAGGCTGCGTTTTTCTTCCTTTTATTCCAGATTTATGCACTTTAGATCTAGATTAAATTAGCTATTTTTTTATGCATCAAGCTTTACGCAATTTTGAGTTCTTGAGGATGTTCGAAGCTAAAAGCTTCATCAAACGAGTATTGTGAAGCCATCCAACAACTGTTGATTTCGTTTTCATCGATTATACTGTGAGTTTTTATTAAAGGTTGTTTATTTAATCATGTTTATTATGTTTAATTGCTCTTATATCGGAAGATATGCATGTGTCAATTGTTTATTGTTGATGGAAGTCTCTATAAACCTTAGATCACCATGAATAGGAATAGTATTTGAATCTATCTTAACGGAAGTTAATAGGTTTAATTGCTAGATTATAAACACAACGTTTACACCTTTGGTTAGAAAACGCGTTAATCTTGCATTGGAAGATAATGGATTTTATTAACACAAAACAAACAAGTAATAATCCGGTTAACCTCAAGTATAAGGATCATAGTAATAGTGGTTATTGCCGGGTCGATCTTACGGGGAACTGGCGATTGTGATTCCTAGTTTTTGTCTAACCTAAACTATGTCACGAAACTAATCTAAACAGCGAATAAAACAGAACAAAACCGAAAATAAAACTAGACAGAGGATATAATCCAAAGCTAGGAAGAATATGGGTTGCGAACCTTTAACTAAACTACTCTAAGATGCAAATAAAAGTAACTTAACTAAACAAATTCAAGTTTTTAAGGATTTAGATTAAATGTGTAACGAACAAACGAGGATTGATCCACCTATCCAACAAGCATTGATTTCCTATCTCGATTATATTGTGGTTTTTATCTAAGTTGTGATTCACCTCATCTAAATATGAACCCTAATTCCTTGGAAAGTTCATCTATTAATCCATTATCTTCCAATGCAAGATTAACGCGTTTTCTAACCAAAGGTGTATACTTTATGTTTATAATCTAGCAATTAAACCTATTAACTTCCTTTAAGATAGATTCAAATACTATTCCTATTCATGGTGATCTAAGGTTTATAAAGATTTCCATCAACAATAAACAATCGACACATGCATATCTTCCGATATAAGAGCAATTAAACATCGTAAACATGAATAAAGAAACAACCTTTAATAAAACTCACAGTATAATCGATGAAAACGAAATCAATGATTGTTGGATGGCTTCACAATACTCGTTTGATGAAGCTTTTAGCTTCGAACATCCTCAAGCAACTCAAAATTGCGAAGCAGTGCATAAAAAAATAGCTATTTTAATCTAGATCAAGTGCATAAAACGGAATAAAAGGAAGAAAACGCAGCCTAAAGCCACCCCTAGGTTTAGGGTTTCGAATAATGTGTATATGGTATATCATATGTGGAGAAAACAATTTGCTATATATAGAGTTCAAGTCGGTTTGCCAAAGTCGGTCGACTGACGCTCGTCCGCTCTTGTGAACGCCCGTCCAGATAGATCTGGACTGTTTCAGACACCCGTTCAGACGGCGTCCAAACTCTCTATATCAAAATCGCACCACCGGACGCCCGTCTGCTCTATCAAACGCCCGTCCACTCTGGACGGGACCTGGACGCTCGTTCAGCTGGATCGAATTTTGATTTCTTGATCTTTATCTCTTTTTTCTCTATCTCATTCCTTCATTATATCTTTTATCATCAATTAGCTCGAACTTAATCAACTTTTGATCATCTTTTGAGCCTCAAACATCTTTCTACAACACATAAAAACATCGCAAAATGTAATAATGTCCAAATAATCATAAAATCACAATTAAAACACATAAATTAACCTATTTTGCGAATAACTCATTTAAAACCTCATTTACTCAATATATCGATTAAACACTCGTTTCTTATGCAATTTAGTACAAATACGGCGGAAAATACCATAGAATATAGCGTTATAAATCATATAAATTCACCCTTAACAACTCCCCCACACATAAGCTTTTGCTCGTCCCGAGCAAAACAAAACGAGAATTAAGGCTCGAGACAAAAACAGACATCTAAACAAATATAACATACATTCAATAAATCAGAGGTTCACCACTGTGTGTGTGCAAAGCCATAGAAAACTTCCACTAAATCCAAACTTGAGAAACTCGAAGCAAAACTAGCTAATACCCCCTCGTAGACTAGCGATAAATGACACTCATAAGGAGTACCCTACAAACGTGACATATCCCGAAAAGGATGATAGAACATATCTAGGGCCTTTCTGAAATACTCAGAGGATAATCCCTACAACATATCTATCAGTTTATACTGGGGATAAGATAGACGATAACTTAGTCTTTTATTCATTTCATACCAATTCTTTAGTTGATTTAATTACTTTCACATTTAAACACACATCAGAATGAGCTGTTGCCCTGTCATAGCAGAATAGGACATTCGAGATATACCCTACCTTACTCCAATCATCAGGCAGCTTTTTCTGACTGTCGTGAGCTTTTAGGCATCATAGTGGAATAGGACATACTTGGTATACCCTATCGCACTCAAATCATCGACTAGCTTCCGACACACACATTTTATTCATTTAATTCAACTTTTTCATTTGATAATAAGTCACGTGTTACTTATCACATTCAAACCTTAGATATTCACAGTATATCATACTCCGGATCTAAATACAAACTATCATAAATCTCAAGATATATACGTAGCACTAAGCACATGACTTATAAGAAAATCAAAATCACTAATCAAAAAGAGGTATAACTTTATAAATTAGCTCATCATTAACTATGGCTCGTGAAAAGTAAATCTCAGGTGAAACAACTAACTTATCAAACATATGATATATAGCTTGGATGACTATAAAAATAACGAACATTGAATTGAATTGCCTACTCGGGACAAAACAAAAACAAAAATGTCGAAATTTTTTGAAAATTCTAGCTCATTTTTAGCTCATGTTGCATAGAAACATAACGAATGTAAGCAAATGTATAGATACTATCGACTCATTCCCTCCCCCACACTTAAAGATCAACATGTCCTCATGTTGTGCAGAACAAAAGAAAAGGTAAAAGACATAGCTGATTTCAACCAATACACGACACGTCGGTCAGGCCGGAGCCTATATAGTGACACTGGAAACTCGTAATCTTACAATGTAGCACGACAAAACCGGTAGAATGATACCTGCACGACTTGACAAACACGGAAACATCTCGGGGAAAACGGGGAATTATACCAGAATGAAAAGAGATAATAAAAATGAGTAACACCACAAGATAAAGCATTAAATACATCCACCAGTTGAAATAAAGTATGAAATGAAAGTACGGACGCCGTATGGCTTACATGATCCATCGGAAAAAGTAAAAGTAGCAATATCAAAATTACAACGAATCATATAAGGAAAAGTATCAATAATACACAACCATCGAATCAAAGAAAAATAAAAACTAGAATCAGAAAAATAAGATCAAGGCTGGCTCGGCGCCGCAGAATCATCAGCCGGAGGATCGGAAGAGGGTCCAGATGGTGGTGCCGTAGTCCTATCTACAGAGTCAGGCTGCTCCTCATCGGAAGAAGACTCAGACTCCTCCAGAACGTCCGCAATGGCATGCTCGATCTCATCAGAATAAAGATAGTCAGTGACGCTCGGATTGAAGATTCTCTCGTCCCGTATAGGCCGGCGCTCACTCATACACTTCAAAATCGTCAAAATGTTATTCTGAGAAGTCCTTATGTCCTCCAGCCAGTTACGTACACTATTACCCATACTTAGCCTCATCGGACCGAGGAGATAAAGTAGGAAGGAGGATGGTCGAGGCGGTGCCGATGACGAACTAGGCTCCTGCGGTGCCCCGACTCAGGATCGACCGAAGACTTACCCTTCTCTCTCTGTATAGGCCTCGTGTTCTTCGGTTTATGATCTGCTCCATACTCAGGCACACCGGCATCCAGACATAGACTGTGAATCAAGTGGGGGATAATCAGGCAACGAGTATAGATCTTTTGATTAATAGCCACCTCATCGTATAATTCCTGTCCCACATTCACGTTCAGGCCAAAAGTCAATGCATAAAGCATGCCTAGGTCACCAATATGAAAGTGCGTCAAGTTGTTCTTAGGCAACAACCGACTCTGAATAAACCTACACTGGACTTTCCAATCCTCCGTCCAGGTAGTGGTAACCAACTCTTTCCGGTCTCCACCCGCTCTCAACGTCCACGCTACATCCGGGCAAACCTTCAATCTCAATTCCTCCAAAGGATCCTGCCCCAAACTCTGTCTATGTACAATCTCCTCCTTATAATCTCGTCCCTCAAAAGCCGCCAATCCATACTTCTTATTGATCACATCCGGTGAAAACGGAACTTCCACCCCTCGAACCATAACTACTCCCGTCTCCAAGTTGGTTTCCGAGCAATTAGCGTAAAATTCCCGAACTAGGGAGCCATTGACCGGGGTAGTCGGGATCGTCATCAGGGCTTCCCATTTACGATCCTTCAATAATTTGACGAACCCCGGATCAACCTTAGCTTCCAATGTAGCTCTCTCTATCAACATAGTCCTCGAGAAATATTGCTTGGTATACGCGTCGTGGGCCCTAGGGTTCACGAATCTATGAGGCATAGGCATAGGGGGTACGGTTTTGGCTTTCTTCCTAGGTTGTGCAGCCCTAGTTTCCACCGGTTCCTCTTCCCGGGTAGCATCTACAACCTCCTCAACCCTAGATGATGCCCCACCTCTCGGAACCCTAGGCATCCTCATTAAGGGGATATCATCGTCTGTCTCGGATCCCGAGGTTGGCTCATCCCTCAAAGTTGACCTAGTTTGTGTGGCTCTATGGGGTTGTTCTCGAATGCTAACACCCCGGTTAGGATCAACTAAGGTAGGATCAAACTCTTTACGTTTCTTTCCGGCCTCCCTAGCCACTTCCTTACCGTGTCTCTTCACTACTCCCTTCTTATGAACCATAATTCAAGCCTAGACTACACGAAAGCAATCCCAATTCACAACAAGTTACCCGTTTAACATCCAAAGCGGGATTTCAAAACAACCAAACCACAACCACAACCATAATCATCACCAAACAACCCATTCATCACCCATCACAACACCATATCACCATAACAGAGCAGAAGGAAACCACAAACGAGAAAAAAAAAACGAATTAAGGTAATATTCAAGTGAACGAGCCGACCCAAAGATCGAACTCACAAAAACGTGAATAAAATCCAGAAAAGTTGTTACTAACTTACCAAGCAAGGTGAGGAGATGCTGATTGAGGTGAAAATCAGTCCAAACAACACAAATTTGGCCACCAAAATCGAAATTTTCCTTCAAAAAGTCGGACTGAAAAGGGTCCTGATTCTCCGAAAAGATCGTGTGTTGGGGAATTTGGCTATGAAAATCAAAGAAAAGGGGTCAAAAACGGTTTATAGCACTTTGAATCGCTCGAAATGGTTTAGAATCGAAGATTTTAGGCCAAAAGGAGGGAGAGGAAACGGTTTTCGCGTTTTAAAACTCGAGAAAAGTGGGAGTTCAATGACGCAGGGGTATATATAGAGATGACGTTGGACGCTTCGTTCAACTTCGGTGGACGGGCGCCCATCGGAAATTAGATGAGCTGGGACGGGCGCCCCGATATTGAGATGCTCGCCCAAAGCGCTAAATCAAATACTGATTGGAGGAATATATCGAGACGGGCGTCCGAGGCTTAGTGGACGATCGTCCAATAATTGGTCATGGCGGACGGCGCGTCTGGACTTACGGGACGGGCGTCAAGGTAGAAATAATGCAAAATTATGAAATTCATACAATCTTAAACTCAAACTTGCACTTTATTATTAAACTTAATTAAAACTTCAAAAATGCAACTGGAAATCGACGAATTACATAAAATTACTAGAAAACAAGTAAAAACAAAAATAAAAAAAACAGATAGAAAACAGTGGGTTGCCTCCCACCAAGCGCTTTTGTTTTACGTCGTTTGCTCGACGAAACAACCTAAGAACGCTAGTCATCATAAATGGCCGACCAATCTATCACTCGAATAAGACGGCGGAGCATGTCAATCGCCGGAGGGAAGTCATACTCATCTTGTAAACCCCAGTCCTCACCAGCTACATCAACACCTCGAAGATGTTCAGCTTGCAAGCACTAGCGCTTAAATCTGTCAAAGATCGGATCATTGAGGATCGTGTATGGACGTCCTAGAGCCTCCTGTAACTCCTCGGTGAGTGAAGTCTCCACCTCCCGAACAATGGGAACAATAAGAACATAGGTGACGGTCTTGACGCGGGTACTAATGTCAAAATCTACGTGCAAAACGATAGTCCCTCCCGGTCCGTCATCTACAGTGATAAGTGGGATCCTCCTAAGGAAAGATAACTCCTCTGGTAGAACTCCGAAATCCATATCTAGAAAGCACAACTAACTGACAGATAAAACAAAACTTAATAAGGCTAAGAACTTAGTAAACGGAAATACTAAAACTTAAATACTAAAACTACAAAAGCAAAACAAAAACAACTAAAACTAACGATATCTAGGATGCCTCCTAGTGGCGCTTTTGTTTAATGTCGTTAGCTCGACACCGTTTAAGCTCAGCCTGGATCAGGCCATTTAACCTTTCTGCCAGCCACTACCTCGTCTAAACTTTGGTTTGTAGTTCGGCTGCAGAAACAGCACTTAACACATGGGGTAAAACCTTTAATAGCTTTCCAAACACGCTTAAACTTCCCCATGGTTGACTTCTTCATTCTCTGAGCCTTCTGATGATGCTTCAAGCGGCGCTCCCTCTCAAACTCTTCCATATCCCGACTACCGGCTAGAACTTCTTACGATTGACCACTACCGCCATCCCCGAAAGCAGGTCGGGTGAAAACTCGTCAAATTCATCGACTTTTGTAGCACCACACCCGAGGATATCGAGGAAACGGACAATGAAAGGTTTCTCTTTAGGTTCACCAATATAGTGCTTGCACCTTTGGCCATTCACTCGAAACGGTTTACCGCTATAACCACGAAGTTCTAGAACGCCTCCAGGAATGATTTGGAGAATCTCAAAGGGGCCGGACCATCGTGTCCTCAACTTTCCAGGAAACAAATGTAACCTAGAATTGTATAGAAGAACTTGTTCGCCGACGTGGAATTCTCTCTTCTTAATCTTAGCGTCATGGAGGAGTTTCATCTTATCTTTACTAATCCTGGCACTTTCGTAAGCCTGGAGTCTGAATTCGTCTAATTCATGTAACTGTTGCAGTCGATGTTTTCCACAAGATTGGGAATCAAAGTTCAGAAACTTTATAGCCCAATAAGCTCTATGCTCTAACTCGACTGGCAGATGACATGGCTTACCATAAACCATTTGATATGGAGATGTACCCATAGGGGTCTTATAGGCGGTTCTATATGCCCAAAGAACATCATCCAACTTCAAACTCCAGTCTTTCCTATGATCAAGTAACTGCTTTTTTTTCCAGGATCTTTTAATGCTTTGGTTGCTCCTTTCAACCTCGACCACTAGTCATCGGGTGATATGGTGTGCCGGTCTTGTGACGAACACCATACTTCTCAAGGACTTTCTCTAGGGGTCGGTTGCAGAAATGTGTCCCTTCATCACTGATCAAGGCATGTGGACATCCAAACCTCACGAAGATGTTTTTCTTAAGAAATTTCATGACTGTCTTATGATCATTGTGAGGAGTGGCTTGAGCCTCCACCCATTTTGACACGTAATCCACTTGAGACTAAGATGTATTTGTTACAGCAGGATGATGGGAATGGTCCCATAAAATTGATACCCCATACATCAAAGACCTCGCATTCTAGGATGGGTTTCAAAGGCATGTCAAACGCCTTGTCGAGTGCGGTTCTTTGGCACCTATCACAAGCTTTACAAAAGCTTCGTGTCCTTAAAGATCGTAGGCCAATAGAAACCGGATTGGAAAATCTTAGCAACGGTTTTCCACGGACCAAAGTGACCTCCAAGTGGGTCCACTGTGGCTTTGCTCAATAACATCGCTACGCTCGATTCGAACACATCTCTAAGCGGACCATCTTTCTGAGATCTTAAAAGATAAGGTTCATCCCAAACGAAGATTTCAAATCAGAGAAGAACTTTTCTTCTCCCGATAAGACATTTCGGATCGAGATATCGGGCATAAAGGTAGTTTACAATGGAAGAATACCATGGAACATCGGGAGGACTGACCGTCAATAAGCATAATGTTCTCTAGAGGAAAGTAAAGATCTATATCATCTGGATCATCCTTTTCCTCACTCAACATTCTAGAAACATGATCAGCCACTACGTTTTCACTGCCCTTTTTGTCCTTAATTTGGACGTCAAACTCCTGTAGGGTCAGTATCCAACGTAGTAAGCGCGGTTTAGCCTCTTTCTTAGTCATCAGATAGCATAAGCCAGCGTGATCATCCACACAACTACTTGAGCTCCTAACAAGTAACTACGAAACTTGTCCATAGCAAAGACTACGGCCAATAATTCCTTTTCAGTGGTCGTGTAGTTAACTTGAGAAGGGTTCAATGTGTGACTAGCGTAATAGATAGGCTGGAATTTCCCGTTAAGCCTTTGTCCTAAGACCGCACCAACAGCATAGTTTGATGCGTCGCACATAAGCTCAAAAGGTAAGTTCCAGTCAGGCGATATAAGAATTGGAGCATATATTAAACGATTTTTGAGCTCCTCAAACGCTTGCTTGCAGTTCTCATTGAAATTGAACTCAACGTCCTCCTTAAGTAAAGTAGACAGGGCTTGGCAATCTTGGAGAAATCTTGAATGAATCTTTCAGAGAAACCGACATGTCCAAGAAAACCTCTCACTTCACGCACATTCTTGGGATAGCTCATCTTCTCGATAGCTTCTACTTTTGCCCTGTCAACTTCTATACCTTTGGCAGAGATTTTGTGGCCAAGAACTATGCCCTCATCTACCATGAAATGGCATTTTTCCCAATTGAGTACTAAGTTCTTTTCCACACATCTGGACAACACTTGATCAAGATTGTCAAGGCAATCATCAAAAGACTGGCCAAAAACTGAAAAATCGTCCATAAAGATCTCCATACACTTTTCTACCAACCCGTCAAAGATGGCCAGCATACATCTCTGAAATGTAGCTGTAGGCGGTCACGAGACCAAATGGCATTCGCCTGTAAGCGAATGTACCATAAGGGCAGGTGAAAGTGGTTTTCTCTTGGTCAGTTGGATCAATGGGTATCTGGAAATATCCTGAATATCCATCCAGGAAGCAGTAGAATGCGTGCCCCGCCAGACGCTCAAGCATCTGGTCAATGAATGGACGGGGGAAATGATCTTTCATTGTGACCTCATTGAGCTTTCGATAGTCGATACAGACTCTGTAACCAGTAACAAGTCTCAATGCTATTTCCTCTCCCTTCTCATTCTTCTCAATCGTAATTCCTCCTTTCTTGGGAACTACTTGAGTTAGGGAAACCCATTCACTATCAGTGATGGCATAGATGATTCCCATGTCTAGAAGCTTGATGATTTCCTTTTTAATGACTTCTTGCATATGAGGGTTGAGCCTCCTCTGGGGCTGTCTAACACATTTAGCACCCTCATTAGTCTTGATCTTATGCATCTGGATGTCGGGAGATATCCTCTCGATATCTCCTACTTGCCAACCAAAAGCTTTTTCATTTCGTTTCAAGACGTTGATCAATTTCATCTCTTCTATACGAGACAGCTTGGCGGATATGATTAACGGAAGCTTGTCGCCTTCTCTTAAAAACACATACTTTAGATGTTTGGGCAACGGCTTCAGAACCAAATCAGTAGGGGGTCTTCCAAACTTGACTTAAGATCTCCACCTTTCAACTCAACATCACTGAGCTTACTCAGTGGTCCCACCGCCTCGACTTCTCCTCTTAACAGTTCTTCCTCAAAATCAGTTGCTAATTGATCTAGATTGACCACACCATGAGTATTTAGATTATCAACCAATCGCTCATATTCAGCTTCTACAGCCATGACTTGCTTATCCACATAATCGGTGAAATCATCTGTCATATAATCAATGGAAAAGCCGGTTGGAGGGCCAGAGGGTACTTGAATGGACTTTAAGACATTGTAACTCACCTCTTGATCACCAACTCGGATAGTCACTTGCCCACCATCACAATCAATGAGGGCTCTAATGTAGATAAGAAAGGTCTTCCAAGAATCAGGGGGACGTTTTCATCTTTCTCCATATCTAAAACATACCAATCGACTGGAAAGGTAAATCTATCAATCTGAACCAAAACGTCTTTCAGGATCCCTGAAGCTTTCTTAGAGGATCTATCAGCGAATTGTAAACTCATAGTAGTGGGTTCTAGAAGGCTTTGTAAACCGAGCTGTTTGCATACAGACATTGGCATAAGACTTATAGAGGCACCTAGATCACACAAAGAATTAGGGAAGACTAGACCTCCCATTAACACTGTAAGTACGAACTTGCCAGGGTCACCTCTTTTAATTGGTAAGTCTTCATAATTAATCATGGAGCAATCCTCACCAATTTTCCTTTCCATGCCTGCTAACTTCTTTTTCGAAGACACAACATCCTTGATGAATTTTGTATACTTAGGCATCTCGACCAAAACTTCGGATAATGGAAGATTTACCTGAGTATTTTTCAAAAGGTTCAACACCTTTCCGTACTTTTTGTCCTCACTCAAGGAAATGTTGCTCTTTCTCGGTGGAAATGGAAGCTTCTTAAGGTCATTCTCAGAAAAGACTTTCTTTGAGGATGCATTTACCGCTTTGTCTTCCAGATCCTTCCACCTAACGGCTTTTTTAGATTTTTTTGTAGTCAGGGGATCAGCCTCCTGACTTTCGCTTGCTTTTTCAGTCCTCAAGGGATCAGCCACTTGAGGATCTCCAACTCTTTCACCTCTCAGGGGATCATCCACCTGAGTCTTTTCTTGCAACAAAGGGGAGTATAGGTGCTCAGCTTCCCTCCTCGCCTTATGATGGCGAGGAGGGGTTAGTGGTTTCCCTGGTGGGAAGGACCACTAACTTGAGTACCGCTTCTTAGGTTCATCGTACTGGCCTCCTCTCTACCATATTGCATTGCTGGAACGAGGTCAGTACATTGGCTATTTCTTATATCGGCCTGAGCAACATGACCGCCCTTTGGATTCTTTTCAGTAAAACTGGGTAGATGCCCTGGGGGTCTTGAAGCTAACTGCTCAGCCAGCTGCCCTATTTGCCTCTCAAGGTTCTTACTTATACTCATAAGGAACTGGTTGAACCTAGGCCTGCACAACCTAGGAAGAAAGCCAAAACCGTACCCTCTATGCCTAAGCCTCGTAGATTCGTGAACCCTAGGGCCCACGATGCGTATACCAAGCACTATTTCTCGAGGACTATGTTGATTGAGAGAGCTACATTGGAAGCTAAGGTCGATCCAGGATTCGTCAAGTTGTTAAAGGATCGGAAATGGGAGGCCTTGACGACAATCCCGACTACCCCGGTAAATGGCTCCTTAGTTCGAGAATTTTACGCTAATTGCTCGGAAACGAACTTGGAGACAGGAGTAGTTATGGTTCGAGGGGTGGAAGTTCCGTTTTCACCGGATGTGATCAATAAGAAGTATGGATTGGCGGCTTTTGAGGGACGAGATTATAAGGAGGAGATTGTACATAGACAGAGTTTGGGGTAGGATCCTTTGGAGGAGTTACGGTTGAGAGTCTGCCCGGATGTGGTTTGGACGTTGAGGCCGGGTGGAGACCGGAAAGAGTTAGTCACCACTACCAGGACAGAGGACTGGAAGGTCCAGTGTAGGTTTATTCAGAGTCGGTTGTTGCCTAAGAACAACTTGACGCACTTTCATATTGGTGACCTAGGCATGCTTTATGCATTGACTTTTAGCCTGAACGTGAATGTGGGGCGAGGCATTATACGATGAGGTGGCTATTAATCAAAAGATCTATACTCGTTGCTCGATTATCCCCACTTGATTCACAGTCTATGTCCGGATGCCGGTGTGCTGAGTATGGAGCAGATCATAAACGAAAGAACCCGAGGCCTATCTGAGAGAGAGAAGGGTAAGTCTTGGTCGATCTGAGTCGGGGCACCGCAGAGCCTGGTTCTTCATCGGCTTTGCCGCGACCATCCTCCTTCCTACTTTATCTCCTCGGTCCGGATGAGGCTAAGTATGGGTACGTAACTGGCTGGAGGACATAAGGACTTCTCAGAATAACATTTTGACGATTTTGAAGTGTATGAGTGAGCGCCGGCCTATACGGGACGACAGAATCTTCAATCCGAGCGTCATTGACTATCTTTATTCTGATGAGATCGAGCAGGCAATTGCGGACGTTCTGGAGGAGTCTGAGTCTTCTTCCGATGAGGAGCAGCCTGACTCTGTAGATAGGACTACGGCACCACCATCTGGACCCTCTTTCGATCCTCCGGCTGATGACTCTGTATCTTCTTTTTCTGATTCTAGTTTTTAATTTTCTTTGATTCGATGGTTGTGTATTATTGATACTTTTCCTTATATGATTCGTTGTAATTTTGATATTGCTACTGTTACTTTTTCCGATGGATCATGTAAGCCATAAGGCGTCAGTACTTTCATTTCATATTTTATTTCAACTGGTGGATGTATTTAATGCTTTATCTTTTGGTATTACTCGTTTTTCTTATCTCTTTTCATTCTGGTATAATTTCCCGTTTTCCCCGAGATGTTTTCGTGTTTGTCAAGTCGTGCAGGTATCATTCTACCGGTTTTGTCGTGCTACATTGTAAGATTACGAGTTTCCAGTGTCATTATGTAGGCTCCGGCCTGACCGACGTGTCGTGTATTGGTTGAAATCAGCTAAGTCTTTTACCTTTTCTTTTGTTCTGCACAACATGAGGACATGTTGATCTTTAAGTGTGGGGGAGGGAATGATTTGATATGTACCTATACATTTGCTTACATTCGTTATGTTTCTATGCAACATGAGCTATGAATGAGCTAGAATTTTCATTTTCAAAATTTTTCGACATTTTTGTTTTTGTTTTGTCCCGAGTAGGCAATTCAATTCAATGTTCGTTATTTTTATAGTCATCCAAGCTATATATCATGTTTGATAAGTTAGTTGTTTCACCTGAGATTTACTTTTCACGAGTCATAGTTAATGATGAGCTAATTTATAAAGTTATACCCCTTTCTGATTAGTGATTTTTGATTTTCTTATAAGTCATGTGCTTAGTGCTATGTATATATCTTGAGATTTATGATAGTTTGTATTTAGATCCGGAGTATGATATACTGTGAATATCTAAGGTTTGAATGTGATAAGTAACACGTGACTTATTATCAAATGAAAAAGTTGAATTAAATGAATAAAATGTGTGTGTCGGAAGCTAGTCGATAATTTGAGTGCGATAGGGTATACCACGTATGTCCTATTCCACTATGATGACTAAAAGCTCACGACAGTCAGTGAAAGCTGCCTTATGATTGGAGTAAGGTAGGGTATATCTCGAATATCCTATTCTGCTATGACAGGGCAACAGCTCATTCTGATGTGTGTTTAAATGTGAAAGTGATTAAATCAACTAAAGAATTGGTATGAAATGAATATAAGACTAAGTTATCGTCTATCTTATCCCCAGTATAAACTGAAAGATATGCTGTAGGGATTATCCTCTGAGTATTTCAGAAAGGCCCTAGATATGTTCTATCATCCTTTTCGGGATATGTCACGTGTTCAGGGTGAATTTATAGTGTTTTTAACGATATATTTTATATCAAAATTCCCCCATATTCGTATTATTTTCATAGGAATCGAGCCTTATATTCAAATATTGAGTAAATGATATTTTTAATGAGTTAATTTCAAAATGTAATGAATTTTGTGCTTAATTGATGATTTATTGTTAATTTGGAATTGTATTACATTTTGGTGTTATTCATTGATTAATTAGGAGCTCACAAGTGTTGAAGTTTGGAAGTGACAAGTGGCAAGGGATAAGATCAAGGAGAGCAAGTCATGAATCATCTAGAATATCCAAGAGATAAGGTTTGTTACAAAAGGATAAGGATGGTTTGTTAGAGACATTGGATAAGATCAAATTCGTTCGGCTCGAGAATGTGGAATCGGCGTTCACACAGCTGGCGTGCTTCGGGATTGGAGGCGGCGTTCGGGATCAAATCGGCGTTCAAGGCTTGGAAAGCGATGATCGAGAGCTCGAACACGGCCGTAGGCGGCGTTCCAAACACAGGATGGCGTTTGAAGCGAATCGGCGTTCGAAGCCCGAACAGCGTTCTTCAGGTAGAATCGGAGTTTGAATGTCTGCATCTGCTTGCCTATAAATACAGCAGCTCCCAATTCATTCAGGAGACATTATTATTGATCAGATTTTCTTCCACACACCAAAATCACAGAGCAGCCGCTCCTTCTTGGCTTCCAAGGCCGATCACCCAAGCCTTGTGCTTGGGTGATCCGGGTTAGATTAGGTTTTACTTCTTTTGTTTTCCTTTTCTTGTTCGATCACCATGATGATCTCTCGAAGCTTTGAACTTGGAGCGATCATGTAATACTTTTCAAAGCAGACTTCTATTTCTTGTCCATGGATGATCTTGTGAGTTTAATTTTAAAAGTTGTTTTCTTTCCTTTGATTATGTGTTATGCAATCGATACTTGAAAGTTGTATTGCTATTGATGTTTACGTATGGACGAAAGTCGGTGTAAACCTTAGATCACCATAGGAAAGATGAGATTTTTAACCTTGACATAACGAAAGTTGATAGGTTGAATCTCTGGTAGTTAGATTGAGAGATCTTGCACCTCGTTTTATGATGTGTTAATCTTTAAAATCGAGAGATAGAAGATTACTTAAGAGAGGTGAACCACAACTTGAATTAAATCATCATAAGATAATCTAGGGAAGAATTAAGGGTTGCGGGATGGTGGATCATGTTTGTTCTATGTTATATTGCTTTAGTTGTTATCATGGGTTCGTTAGTTTTACTGTTTTTTCGTAGTTGTAGTTTTATTTATGTTGGTTCGCAATTATTGTTTCCTGGCTTTGGATTAATAGTCCTCTGTCCAGTTTACTTGTCTGTTTTAGTTTTAGTAATAACTAGTAGTAACAATTGAGAGAGTTAATGAAATTAGATTCAACGTCCCAATTCCTGTGGATCGACCCTTACTTATCTCGCTATACTATCAACTACCCGGTGTTTGGCGGTTAGGAGTTAGTTTTGCATCTAAGTTAGGGTTTATAAATTTTCTTTTGTTTAAATGATGCAAAATCCTCTCAACATCACGTTTGTAGGGTACACCTTATTAGTGTCATTTATCGCTAGTCTACGAGGGGGTATTAGCTAGTTTTGCTTCGAGTTTCTCAAGTTTGGATTTAGTGGAAGTTTTCTATGGCTTTGCACACACACGGGTGAACCTCTAAGTTATTGAATGTATGTTATATTTGTTTAGATGTCTGTTTTTGTCTCGAGCCTTAATTCTCGTTTTGTTTTGCTCGGGACGAGCAAAAGCTTAAGTGTGGGGGAGTTGTCAAGGGTGAATTTATATGATTTATAATGCTATATTCTATGGTATTTTCCCCCGTATTTGTACTAAATTGCATAAGAAACGAGTGTTTAATCGATATATTGAGTAAATGAGGTTTTTAATGAGTCATTCGCAAAATAGGTTAATTTATGTGTTTTAATTGTGATTTTATGATTATTTGGACATTATTACATTTTGCGATGATTTTATGTGTTTTAGATACATGTTTGAGGCTCAAAAGATGATCAAAAGTTGATTAAGTTCGAGCTAATTGATGATAAAAGAGATAATGAAGGAATGAGATAGAGAAAAAAGAGATAAAGATCAAGAAATCAAAATTCGATCCAGCTGAACGAGCGTCCAGGTCCCGTCCAGAGTGGACGGGCGTTTGATAGAGCAGACGGGCGTCCGGTGGTGCGATTTTGATACAGAGAGTTTGGACGCCGTCCGAACGGGCGTCTGAAGCAGTCCAAATCTATCTGGACGGGCGTTCACAAGAGCGGACGAGCGTCCGTCGACCGACTTTGGCAAACCGACTTCGAACTCTATATATAGCAACTGTTTTCTCCACATATGATATACCATATACACATTATTCAAACCCTAAACCTAAAGGCGGCTTTAGGCTGCGTTTTCTTCCTTTTATTCCATTTATATGCTTTAGATCTAGATTAAATTAGCTATTTTTATTGCTTTGTTTTACGCAATTTTAAGTTCTTGAGGATGTTCGAAGCTAAAAGCTTCATCAAGCGAGTATTGTGAAGCCATCCAACAAGCTGTTGATTTCGTTTTCATCGATTATACTGTGAGTTTTTATTAAAGGTTGTTTCTTTATTCATGTTTACGATGTTTAATTGCTCTTATATCGGAAGATATGCATGTGTCGATTGTTTAATGTTGATGGAAGTCTCTATAAACCTTAGATCACCATGAATAGGAATAGTATTTGAATCTATCTTAACGGAAGTTAATAGGTTTAATTGCTAGATTATAAACACAACGTTTACACCTTTGGTTAGAAAACGCGTTAATCTTGCATTGGAAGATAATGGATTAATAGATGAACTTTCTAAGGAATTATGGTTCATATTTAGATAAGGTGAATCACAACTTAGATAGAAACCACAATATAATCGAGATAGGAAATCAATGCTTGTTGGATAGGTGGATCAATCCTCGTTTGTTCGTTATACATTTAATTTAAATCCTTAAAAACTTGAATTTGCTTAGTTAAGTTTACTTTTATTTGCATGTTAGATTAGTTTAGTTAAAGGTTCGCAACCCGTATTCTTCCTACCTTTGGATTATATCCTCTGTCTAGTTTTATTTTCGGTTTTGTTCTGTTTTATTCGTTGTTTAGATTAGTTTCGTGACATAGTTTAGGTTAGACAAAAACTAGGAATCACAATCGCCAGTTCCCCGTAAGATCGACCCGGCATTAACCACTCTTACTACGATCCTTATAATTGAGGTTAACCGGATTATTACTTGTTTGTTTTGTGTTAATAAAATCCGTGACAAGTTTTTGGCGCAGTTGCCGGGGAGCCGGACGGTTGTCTAGTTTTTGTTTTTCGTTTTTTCGTTTTAATTCCTGTTTTTAGTTTCTGTTTTTACTTGATAATCGCTTAGGTTATTAGGATATTAGGGTTTTTAGTTAGGTTTTAAGGTCTTCTTTAGTTCTCTTGTGATTAGATTTTTCTTTCTGTCGGTTTTTGTCCATCTATCTCTGTTCTTTCTCTGTTTTTCCTTAACCCCTGTTCTTTTTTGCAATTTTTCTGCTTCTTTTCTAGTTTTCCCGCTACCAAACAAGCGTCTGGAATCTTGGACGCCCGTCCGCTGGAAAGTTCTCAATCCTGTTCTGTTTTCAGTCACTTAGACGAGCGTCCATAAAACTTGGACGCCCGTTCAGGTTTCCTGACGACCAGACTAGCGTTTGGGCATCCGAACGCCCGTCCAGTCTAAAAGTTGGGCAGACGCCCGTCCAAACCTTTGGACGCCCGTCTGTTTCACCTTTTTCCTTAATAATCCTAATTCCTTTCCTTTCTTTTCTTTTCTTTTCTTAGGTTTTAATTTTTAGTTTAGATTTTTAAATTCTTAGTCTTTAGGTTTCAACCACTTGTTTTTGGTTCGGTTTATGCAAACTCGGAGTCAAAAGGGACCGTTGCTATACAGCCCTGACCCCGAGCGAACCGTAGTCCGGCCAAACAGGCGGATTTTACGTTCTGCGGTTCTGGCAGACAGAGCCGAGCAAGATCTTGAGGATCATTTAGCCAAAGAAATCACTGATTTTGTGATAATGGCCGCGAATAATAGACGTACGTTGGCAGACTACGCCATGCCAGGCGAAGTCAAAGTCAACCCGGCTATTGTTATTCCAGCCATAACCGCGCAAACTTTCGAACTCAAGCCGGGACTTATCCAGATGATGCAGCATGCATCAATGTTTCATGGCTATCAGTCGGAGAATCCACATACCCACTTACATACATTCTTAGAGATATGCGGCACTACACGCATCCAAGGAGTAAGTGAGGATGCTATCAGACTGAAACTTTTTCCATTTTCTCTGAAGGGAGAGGCTAAAGAGTGGTACACCTCTCTTCCCTCTGAATCTATCACCACCTGGTCTGAACTTGAAAAGGAATTTCTGAGTCAATACTTTCCACCCTCAAAGACAGCCCAGTGTTTAAATGAAATATTCACTTTCTATCAGAAAGAGAATGAATCCTTTTTCGAGTGTTGGAAAAGATTCAAGTCTCTTCTGAGAAAGTGTCCCCACCATGGCTTGCCCTTTGGAGAGGCAAGTCAACACTTTCTTTAGCGGATTGACCGAGCTTACAAAAGGCATGGTCAATAGTTCATCCAGTGGGGCATTTTTAAGAGAAACACACGAAGAGTGATGGGCATTGTTCGAGGACATTGCTAAATATAACTATGCTCCATCCTATCAAGCTATTCAAGCACCTCCTCCTCCTAAGGTTGAGGAGGTAAGCGTGCAAAGTTTGATCGCCATCTTTGCGAAGCAGATGGCAAACATCTCAAGTTTCAAATCGAAGAAATCAAACTCCTTCTTTTCCACAGAACTCTCGAGGTTCATGCTCGCTTCTTTGTCGGTCGCCATATGAATGACGGTGTCGGTTTAATCCCCTCGCTCCTTATCAAGTGAATGATGTTCATGATTATGGGCAAGATAATCAAGTCACATGTCAAAATTGTGACGAGGTGGGGCACACATCTAAATTCTGTCCTATGAACGGACAGAATGCTGAAGTGAATGCGTTCTATGGCCAGAACAACCAAAGGTCTAATCAAGTTTCTGGCCAACAAAATTTCCAAAACCATGGGTTTAATCAATCTTCTGGTTTCAATCCTAATTCGAATTTCAATTCGAATCAAAATTTCAATAGGAACCCTGGTTTTAGTCAGAACCAAAACGCAAATTTTTCCATTCCTACTCAAAGGTTCAATCAGAATTGGCCCTCCAATTCTAATTCTAATTTTCAAAATCGGCCATTGACCAGAATACTCTCAAAATTTTCCAAACTCCCAAGGCCCTTCAAGCTCGGGGAGACCTCAAGGCTGAATAGAACTCATTGAGAGAGGAGCAAAACAAGAATATTCAGCTCCTTATGAGTACAAATAAGAACCTTGAGAGGCAAATAGGCAAATTTGGTCGAGCGATTAGCTTTAAGACCCCAGGCATCTACCCAGTTTCTTGAAAAGAATCCAAAGGGCAGTCATGTTGCTCAGACCGATTTGAACAAAGGCCCATGTACTGACCTCGTGCCAGCAATGCAATATGGTAGAGAGGAGGCCAGTGAAATGAACTTAAGAAGTGGTACTCAAGTTAGTGGTCCTTCCCACCAGGGAAACCACTAGCCCCTCCTGCCATTGATAAGGCAGGAGGGGAAGCTGAGCACCTACACTCCCCTTTGCCAAAGAGAATACTGTGTGGTGGTGATCCCCGAGAGGTGAAAAAGTTGGAAGTCCTCAGGTGGCTGATCCCCTGAGGAGTGAAGATACAAGTAAAAGTCAGGAGGCTGATCCTCTGACTAATAAAAAGATTGAAAAAGCCGTTAGGTGGAAGGATCTGGAAGACAAAGCGGTAAATGCATCCTCAAAGAAAGTCTTTTCTGAGAATGACCTTAAGAAGCTTCCAGTTCCACCTAGAAAGAGCAACATTTCCTTGAGTGAGGACAAAAAGTACGGAAAGGTGCTGAACCTTTTGAAAAATACTCAGGTAAATCTTCCATTATCCGAAGTCTTGGTCGAGATGCCTAAGTATACAAAATTCATCAAGGATGTTGTGTCTTTGAAAAAAGAAGTTAGCGAGGCATGGAAAGGCAAATTGGTGAGGATTGCTCCATGATTAATTATGAAGACTTACCAATTAAAAGAGGTGACCTTGGCAAGTTCAGTACTTTACAGATTATTAATGGGAGGTCTAGTCTTCCCTAATTCTTTGTGTGATCTAGGTGCCTCTATAAGTCTTATGCCAATGTCTCAGATGCAAACAGCTCGGTTTACAAAGCCTTCTAGAACCCACTACTATGAGTTTACAATTATTGATAGATCCTCTAAGAAAGCTTCAGGATCCCGAAAGACGTTTTAGTTTGATTGATAGATTTACCTTTCCGGTCGATTGGTATGTTTTAGATATGGAGAAAGATGAGAACGCCCCCGATTCTTGGAAGAACTTTCTTATCTATAGCTAGAGCCCTCATTGATTGTGATGGTGGGCAAGTGACTATCCGAGTTGGTGATCAAGAGGTGAGTTACAATGTCTTAAAGTCCATTCAAGTACCCTCGGCCCTCCAACCGGCTTTCCCATTGATTATATGACGATGATTTCACCGATTATATGGATAAGCAAGTCATGTCATGGTAGAAGGTTGAATATGAGCGATTGGTTGATAATCTAAATACTCATGGTGTGGTCAATCTGGATCAATTAGCGGTGATTTTGAGGAAGAAGCTGTTGAGAGGAGAAGTCGGCGGTGGGACCACCGAGTAAGCTCGGTGATGTTGAGTTGAAAGGTGGAGATCTTAAGTCAAGTTTGGAAGACCCTCCGCGCTGATTTGGTTCGGAAGCCGTTGCCCAAACATCTAAAGTATGTGTTTTTAAGAGAAGGCGACAAGCTCCCGTTAATCATATCCGCCAAGCTGTCTCGTATAGAAGAGATGAAATTGATCAACGTCTTGAAACGAAATGAAAAAGCTTTTGGTTGGCAAGTAGGAGATATCAGAGGGATATCTCCTGACATCTGTATGCATAAGATCAAGACTAATGAGGGTGCGAAATGTGTTAGACAGCCCCAGAGGAGGCTCAACCCTCATATGCAAGAAGTCGTTAAAAAGGAAATCATCAAGCTTCTAGACATGGGAATCATCTATGACATCGCTGATAGTGAATGGGTTTCCCCAACTCAAGTAGTTCCCAAGAAAGGTGGAATTACAATTGAGAAGAATGAGAAGGGAGAGGAAATAGCATTGAGACTCGTTACTGGTTATAGAGTCTGTTTCGATTATCGAAAGCTCAATGAGGTAACCATGAAGGATCACTTTCCCCTTCCATTCATTGACCAGATGCTTGAGCGTCTGGCGGGGCACGCATTCTACTGCTTCTTGGATGGATATTCAGGATACTTCCAAATACCCATTGATTGACGGTGACCAGAAAAGACCACTTTCACCGCTTCTTATGGTACATTTCGCCTACAAAGCGAATGCCATTTTGTCTCTGCAATGCTCGGCTACAATTCGAGAGATGTATCTTTGCCGCCATCTTTGACGGGTTTGGTAGAAAAGTGTATGGAAATCTTTATGGATGATTTTTCGGTTTTTGGTCATCTTTTGATGATTGCCTTGACAATATTGATCAAGTGTTGTCAGATGCGTGGAAAAGAACTTAGTGCTTAATTGGGAAAAATGCCATTTCATGGTAGATGAGGCATAGTTCTTGGCCACAAAATCTCCGTCAAAGGTATAAAAGTTGACATGGGGCAAAAGTAGAAGCTATCGAGAAGATGAGCTATCCCAAGAATGTGCGTGAAGTGAGAGTTTTCTTGGACATGTTGGTTTCTCTGGAAGATTCATTCAAGACTTCTCCAAGATAGCCAAGCCCCTGTCTACTTTACTTAAGGAGGAGGTTGAGTTCAATTTCAATGAAAACTGCAAGCAAGCGTTTGAGGAGCTCAAAAATCGTTTAATATCTTCTCCAATTCTTATATCGCCTGACTGGAACTTACCTTTTGAGCTTATGTGCGACGCATCAAACTATTCAGTTGGTGCGGTCTTAGGACAAAGGCTTAACGGGAAATTCCAGCCTATCTATTACGCTAGTCACACATTGAACCCCTCTCAATTTAACTACACGACCACTGAAAAGGAATTATTGGCCGTAGTCTTTGCTATGGACAAGTTTCGTAGTTACTTGTTAGGAGCTCAAGTAGTTGTGTGGACTGATCACACTGCTTTGCGTTATCTGATGACTAAGAAAGAGGCTAAACCGCGCTTACTACGTTGGATACTGACCCTACAGGAGTTTGACGTCCAAATTAAGGACAAAAAGGGCAGTGAAAACGTAGTGGCTGATCATGTTTCTAGAATGTTGAGTGAGGAAAAGGATGATCCAGATGATATAGATCTTTACTTTCCTCTAGAGAACATTATGCTTATTGACGGCTGTCCTCCTGATGTTCCATGGTATTCTTCCATTGTAAACTACCTTCATGCCCGATATCTCGATCCGGAAATGTCTTATCAGGAGAAGAAAAAGTTCTTCTCTGATTTGAAATCTTTCGTTTGGGATGAACCTTATCTTTTTAAGATCTGTAAAGATGGTCTGCTTAGAAGATGTGTTCCTGAGTCTGAGCAGCGAGATATTATTGAGCAGTGCCACAGTGGACCCACTGGAGGTCACTTTGGTCCGTGGAAAACCGTTGCTAAGATTTTCCAATCTGGTTTCTATTGGCCTACGATCTTTAAGGACACAGAAGCTTTCTGTAAAGCTTGTGATAGCTGCCAAAGAACCGGTACTCTGACAAGGCGTTTTGACATGCCTTTGAAACCCATCCTAGAATGCGAGGTCTTTGATGTATGGGGTATCGATTTTATGGGACCATTCCCATCATCCTGTGGTAACAAATACATCTTAGTCTGCGTGGATTACGTGTCAAAATGGGTGGAGGCTCAAGCCACTCCTCACAATGATCATAAGACAGTCATGAAATTTCTTAAGAAAAACATCTTCGTGAGGTTTAGATGTCCACGTGCCTTGATCAGTGATGAAGGGACGCATTTCTGCAACCGACCCCTATAGAAAGTCCTTGAGAAGTATGGTGTTCGTCACAAGACCGGCACACCTTATCACCCGATGACTAGTGGTCGGAGTTGAAAGAGCAACCAAAGCATTAAAAGATCTGGAAAAAGCGGTTAATGATCATAGGAAAGACCGAGTTTGAAGTTGGATGATGTTCTTTGGGCATATTGAACCGCCTATAAGACTCCTATGGGTACATCTCCATATCAAATGGTTTATGGTAAGCCATGTCATCTGTCGATGAGTTAGAGCATAGAGCTTATTGGGCTACAAAGTTTTCGAACATTGATTCCCAATCTTGTGGAAAACATCATTGCAGTAGATTATGCATGAGTTGGACGAATTGGACTCCGTGCCTATGAAAATGCCAGGATTAGTAAAGATAAGATGAAGCTCCTCCACGATGCTAAGATTAAGAAGAGAGAATTCCACGTCGGCGAACAAGTTCTTCTATACAATTCTAGGTTACATTTGTTTCTGGAATGTTGAGGACACGTTGGTCCGGTCCTTTCGAGATTCTCCAAATCATTCCCTGAGGCGTTCTAGAACTTCGTGGTTATAGCGGTAACCCGTTTGAGTGAATGGCCAAAGGTGCAAACACTATATTGGTGAACCTAAAGAGAAACCTTTGAATGTCCGTTTCCTCGATATCCTCGGTGTGGTGCTACAAAATTCGATGAATTTGACGAAGTTTTCACCCGACACATTTTCGAGAGGATGGCGGTAGTGGTCAATCGAAGAAGTTCTAGCCTGGTAGCCGGGATATGGAAGAGTTTGAGAGGGGCGTCGGTTGAAGCGCCATCGACGGCTCGAGAGAATGAAGAAGTCAGCCATGGGGAAGTTTAAGCGTGTTTGGAAAGCTATTAAAGGTTTTACCCCATGTGTTAAGTGTGTTTTTCGCGGCGAACTACTAACCAAAGTTTAATGATCCAGCCGAGCTTAAACGGTGTCGAGCTAACGACATTAAACAAAAGCGCCACCAGAGGCATCCTAGATATCGTTAGTTTTAGTTGTTTTTGTTTTTGTTTTGCTTTTGTAGTTTTAGTATTTAAGTTTTAGTATTTCAGTTTACTAAGTTCTTAGCCTTATTAAGATTTGTTTTATCTGTCAGTTAGTTGTGCTTTCTAGATATGGATTTCGGAGTTCTACCAGAGGAGTTACCTTTCCTTAGGAGGATCCCACTGATTACTGTAGATGACGGGCCGGGAGGGACTATCGTTTTGCACGTAGATTTTGACATTAGTACCCGCGTCAAGACTGTCACCTATGTTCTTATTGTTCCCCGCTGTTCGGGAGGTGGAGACTTTACTACCGAGGAGTTACTGAGGGAGGCTCTAGGACGCCCATACACGATCCTCAATGATCCGATGTCGACAGATTTAGCGCTAATGCCGCAAGTCGAACATTTTTTCGAGGTGTTGATGTATTGGTGAGGATCGGGGTTTACGAGTGAGTATGACTTCCTCCGGCGATTGACATGCTCCCCGTCTTATTCGAGTGATAGATTGGTCGGCCATTTACGATGACTAAGCGTTCTTAGGTTGTTTCGTCGAGCAAACGACGTAAAACAAAGCGCTTAGTGGGAGGCAACCCAATTGTTTTTATCTGCTTTTATTTTGTTTTTACTTATTTTCTAGTAATTTTATGTACTTCGTCGATTTCCAGTTGCATTTTTGAAGTTTTAATTAAGTTTAATAAGAAAGTGCAAGTTTGAGTTTAAGATTGTATGAATTTCATAATTTTTGCATTATTCTACCTTTGACGCCCGTCCGTAAGTCCAGGACGCCCGTCCGCTATGACCAATTATTGGACGAAGGCCCACTAAGCCTGGATGCCCGTCGATATATTCCTCCAATCTCAGTATTTGATTTATTTGCTTGGACGAAGCGTCCGAATATCGTGGATGCCCGCCCGATTCATCTAATTTCCCGAGTGGGCGCCCGTCCACCGAGTTGGACGGCGCCCAACGTCTCTATATATACCCCTGCGCCATTGAACTCCCACTTTTCTCGAGTTTTAAAAACGAAAACCGCTTCCTCTCCCTCCTTTTGGCCTAAAATCTTCAATTCTAAACCATTTTGAGCGATTCAAAGTGCTATAGGCCGCTTTTGATCCCCTCTTCGATTTTCAAAGCCAAATCCCCAACACACCATCTTTTGGAGAATCATGACCTTTGCAATCCGACTTTTTGGGAAAAAATCCGATTTTGGGAGCCAATTTGGTGTTGTTTGGACTAATCTTCATCTCAATCAAGATCTCCTCACCTTGCTTGGTAAGTTAGTAACAACTTTTTCTGGATTTTATTCACGTTTTATGAGTTCGATCTTTGGGTCGGCTCGTTCACTTGAATATTACCTTAATTCGCTTTTTTTTTTCCCGGTTTTGTGGTTTCTTTCTGCTCTGTTATGGTGATATGGTGTTGTGATGGGTGATGAATAGGTTGTTTGGTGATGATTATGGTTGTGGTTGAGGTTTGGTTGTTTTGAAATCCCGCTTTGGATGTTAAACGGGTAACTTGTTGTGAATTGGGATTGCTTTCGTGTAGTCTAGGCTTGAATTATGGTTCATAAGAAGGGAGTAGTGAAGAGACACGGTAAGGAAGTGGCTAGGGAGGCTAGAAAGAAATGTAAAGAGTTTGATCCTACCTTAGTTGATCCTAACCAGGGTGTTAGCATTCGAGAACAACCCCATAGAGCCACCCAAACTAGGTCAACTTTGAGGGATGAGCCAACCTCGGGATCCGAGACAGACGATGATATCCCCTTAGTGAGGATGCCTAGGGTTCCGAGAGGTGGAGCATCATCTAGGGTTGAGGAGGTTGTAGATGCTACCCGGGAAGAGGAACCGGTGGAAACTAGGGCTGCACAACCTAGGAAGAAAGCCACTGTTTGCCTCCGTTTTCGAGGTCAAAATCCACTGTTTTCCCTTCCATCTTAGGGTCAGAAGATTTCAACACATGTTTTTTTTTCCCCTTTTTAGTGTTTTCTAGTTTTCTAATCATTTCGTGCTAAAAATTTATCTGTGGTTGTTGTCTGTGCTATATGTGTGTTGAGTTTATGATTAGTTTTGGGTTGCTGTTATTTTTTCCTGTCTATCTGTGCATTTTTGGAGATGGACGAGCGTTCAAGGCATCCGAACGCCCGTCCAAGTTTATAATATGCAGGTGGAACGCCCGGTTGAGTTCTGAAACGCCCGTTCAGTGTGAAATTTTCAGTGAACGCCCGTCTTGAAAGATGGAGCACGACGTTCAAATAGTTGGACGGGCGCCCAACCACGAGTCCAGGTTCCAATTTCTTCCTGTCTTGATTTTTACTGCTTTATTTAACTTGGATGTTTTTAATTTGAGCTTCTGTGGCTATGTATCCTCACGTAGATGTCCTGAATTTGCATGTATATCTTTCCATCTACGAATCCATGTTAAATAATTGATTCATCTATGCAAGTTATAGTGACTGTCGGTTCTCGTAAGCTATAACTGGTCTTATTGTTATTAGTAGCTAATGTCGGTTTCCGTATGCTACATACCGCTGTGATGAATCTTTTAAGCTTTGAGACTTATGTGCTTTCTTGTTATTTTGTAACTCATATGGGTAGCTCTTGCCGGTTTTCCGTATGCTACGCCCAGCCATATGAGTTATATCTGCTTAGTATAGCTAATCGTTGGTTTCATAATGCTATCACTTTTGATGAGTCTTAAGGCGCGCGTACACCTTTGCATTGTAATGGATAAAGACTGCATCGTTTATCGTACTTTGTCATTATTTGGTAGACGTTTATTTTATACATGTCATGTTGCAAATGAGTGGGCTAGTTCTCTTTCTTTTATTTCGCATCTCATTTAGTTGCATGTCATCTAGCCGCATTGTTTTCTTTTCTTTGGGGCCGTAGTCACCGTAGGGTTGTCTTCACAAACCGCTCACTGAGCCTTTGCGTTTTCTTTTATTAGGATTACATATCATGTAGTTTGCATTGTAATGTAGTTGCACCTAGCCTACTATTTTGCAATGTCCATGTATATGTTCCATCCTTATCTCTGAGCTTCATCTGAAACATCTCTATGATTTATTCTCCTTGTGTTTTCAATGTATAATTCTTTTTCCCCGTAGACTCTTTTGCACTTGATCAAGTATGCAGGACACTTTTGATAGTCATTTGTGCGCTTTCACGTCGATGTCAGATTCTGTGATGCTCCACAAGTCTCATGATCTATTCAAGCTTACTTGGATCTGTGATGCTCCACATTTCCAAGGATAGTCAAGCAATTTTGGTTCTTGAGGGTTCTTTCCAGACTGCCGACTTGGAAATACAATCACTAAGTTCCTAAACTTTCTATTTCTGTACAACTTGAGGACAAGTTGCAATCTAAGTGTGGGGAAGGGATTAGTATCTACACTCTTTTGCCATATTAGTCATATTTCTATGAAAATGCTAAATTTTTCAAAATTTTTGTTTTTGTCCCGAGTAATGTCATTTCACTTGCATGCTAGTTTTATAATCGGCACCTTTAGTTGTTTTCGTGAGTCGTGTCATGTTCTAAGAATAGATTTAGTAGATCGACACTCACTTGAATTTCATTTCACGAACCTATTAGATGAAGAACCAAATATAAAATAGTCTCCGGTTAGTTAAAGGATAGCCAACTCTCGATACAGATAACACTTATTTAGCATTGATGAAAGTTAAGAATTCGTACTATACTCACAGTTAGAATCTCAGTACCTTAGTGTTCTTGAGAACCTTAAAAGTCTTGAATGTGTTAGAAAAGATATCTGATCAAGAGTTTCCAAAGAATTTGGGCGAGAATATAATATCTTATATATATATATATGATAAATTTCACCTCGAGTCCATTTGGATACTGCCCCAATTGGGGAGTGTGGTTTACCTTGGACGGTACGGGTTTGAGTGATCTCAGGGTGACTGCCCTAAAGTAGGGAGAGTGTTATACTTTTGAGACGCGAGAAGTTTGTGTTTTTGGAACTCGAGTCGAGTTGATCTAAACCAGTAGAGACACGAAGGTATTTTCTTGACACCAAGTAAAAGAATTTAAATGTGAGTTAGTTACTTTATTCTTGACAAGTAATTTTTGTAGGGTAAGTGCTGTAGACAGAATGAAGCTTTCCGTTATTTTAACCGGATGATCGTTAGTGCTTGATGTAGTACATCAAGAGAGGATCGTGGAAGTTTAGTAGGTTTTCGCACACACAATCACCGAGTGACTTGATTTGTTGAATACTAGCTTGTCGTGAGCACGACTACATCTAGTGTCGAGGTTATGTGGATTCTTGATAGTATGTTTTTGTTTTGTTTTGCTGGGACGAGCAAAAGCTAAGTGTGGGGAGTTGTTCAGGTGAATTTATAGTGTTTTTAACGATATATTTTATATCAAAATTCCCCATATTCGTATTATTTTCATAGGAATCGAGCCTTATATTCAAATATTGAGTAAATGATATTTTTAATGAGTTAATTTCAAAATGTAATGAATTTTGTGCTTAATTGATGATTTATTGTTAATTTGGAATTGTATTACATTTTGGTGTTATTCATTGATTAATTAGAGCTCACAAGTGTTGAAGTTTGGAAGTGACAAGTGGCAAGGGATAAGATCAAGGAGAGCAAGTCATGAATCATCTAGAATATCCAAGAGATAAGGTTTGTTACAAAAGGATAAGGATGGTTTGTTAGAGACATTGGATAAGATCAAATTCGTTCAGCTCAGAGCAGGTGGAATCGGCGTTTCACCAATGTAATCGGCGTTTCGGGATTGGAATGGCGCTCGGGATCAAATCGGCGCTCAAGGCTTGGAAAGCAAGATCGGAGAGCTCGAACACACGGCCGTAATCGGCGTTCCAAACACAGGATCGGCGTTTGAAGCGTGTAATCATGGGCGTTCGAAGCCCGAACCAGCGTTCTGCAGGTAGAATCGAGTTGAGAATGTCTCATCGCTTGCCTATAAATACAGCAGCTCCCAATTCATTCAGGAGACATTATTATTGATCAGATTTTCTTCCACACACCAAAATCACAGAGCAGCCGCTCCTTCTTGGCTTCCAAGGCCGATCACCCAAGCCTTGTGCTTGGGTGATCTGGGTTAGATTAGGTTTTACTTCTTTTGTTTTCCTTTTCTTGTTCGATCACCATGATGATCTCTCGAAGCTTTGAACTTGGAGCAGTCATGTAATACTTTTCAGCAGCTTCTATTTCTTGTCCATGGATGATCTTGTGAGTTTAATTTTAAAAGTTGTTTTCTTTCCTTTGATTATGTGTTATGCAATCGATAACGAAAGTTGTATTGCTATTGATGTTTACCGTATGACGAAAGTCGGTGTAAACCTTAGATCACCATAGGAAAGATGAGATTTTTAACCTTGACATAACGAAAGTTGATAGGTTGAATCTCTAGGTAGTTAGATTGAGAGATCTTGCACCTCGTTTTATGATGTGTTAATCTTTAAAATCGAGAGATAGAAGATTACTTAAGAGAGGTGAACCACAACTTGAATTAAATCATCATAAGATAATCTAGGGAAGAATTAAGGGTTGCGGGATGGTGGATCATGTTTGTTCTATGTTATATTGCTTTAGTTGTTATCATGGGTTCGTTAGTTTTACTGTTTTTCGTAGTTGTAGTTTTATTTATGTTGGTTCGCAATTATTGTTTCCTGGCTTTGGATTGATAGTCCTCTGTCCAGTTTACTTGTCTGTTTTAGTTTTAGTAATAACTAGTAGTAACAATTGAGAGAGTTAATGAAATTAGATTCAACGTCCCAATTCCCTGTGGATCGACCCCTTACTTATCTCGCTATACTATCAACTACCCGGTGTTTGGCCGGTTAGGAGTTAGTTTTGCATCTAAGTTAGGGTTTATAAATTTTCTTTTGTTTAAATGATGCAAAATCCTCTCAACATCACGTTTGTAGGGTACACCTTATTAGTGTCATTTATCGCTAGTCTACGAGGGGGTATTAGCTAGTTTTGCTTCGAGTTTCTCAAGTTTGGATTTAGTGGAAGTTTTCTATGGCTTTGCACACACACACGGGTGAACCTCTAAGTTATTGAATGTATGTTATATTTGTTTAGATGTCTGTTTTTGTCTCGAGCCTTAATTCTCGTTTTGTTTTGCTCGGGACGAGCAAAAGCTTAAGTGTGGGGGAGTTGTCAAGGGTGAATTTATATGATTTATAATGCTATATTCTATGGTATTTTCCCCCGTATTTGTACTAAATTGCATAAGAAACGAGTGTTTAATCGATATATTGAGTAAATGAGGTTTTTAATGAGTCATTCGCAAAATAGGTTAATTTATGTGTTTTAATTGTGATTTTATGATTATTTGGACATTATTACATTTTGCGATGATTTTATGTGTTTTAGATACATGTTTGAGGCTCAAAAGATGATCAAAAGTTGATTAAGTTCGAGCTAATTGATGATAAAAGAGATAATGAAGGAATGAGATAGAGAAAAAAGAGATAAAGATCAAGAAATCAAAATCGATCCGGTAACGCAGCGTCGTGTCCCGTCGAGTGGACGGGCGTTTGATAGAGCAGACGGGCGTCCGGTGGTGCGATTTTGATACAGAGAGTTTGGACGCCGTCCGAACGGGCGTCTGAAGCAGTCCAAATCTATCTGGACGGGCGTTCACAAGAGCGGACGAGCGTCCGTCGACCGACTTTGGCAAACCGACTTCGAACTCTATATATAGCAACTGTTTTCTCCACATATGATATACCATATACACATTATTCGAAACCCTAAACCTAGGGGCGGCTTTAGGCTGCGTTTTTCTTCCTTTTATTCCAGATTTATGCACTTTAGATCTAGATTAAATTAGCTATTTTTATTGCAATTTTTTACGCAATTTTAAGTTGCTGAGGATGTTCAAAGCTAAAAGCTTCATCAAACGAGTATTGTGAAGCCATCCAACAAACCTGTTGATTTCGTTTTCATCGATTATCTGTGAGTTTTTATTAAAGGTTGTTTCTTTATTCATGTTTACGATGTTTAATTGCTCTTATATCGGAAGATATGCATGTGTCGATTGTTTAATGTTGATGGAAGTCTCTATAAACCTTAGATCACCATGAATAGGAATAGTATTTGAATCTATCTTAACGGAAGTTAATAGGTTTAATTGCTAGATTATAAACACAACGCTTACACCTTTGGTTAGAAAACGCGTTAATCTTGCATTGGAAGATAATGGATTAATAGATGAACTTTCTAAGGAATTATGGTTCATATTTAGATAAGGTGAATCACAACTTAGATAGAAACCACAATATAATCGAGATAGGAAATCAATGCTTGTTGGATAGGTGGATCAATCCTCGTTTGTTCGTTATACATTTAATTTAAATCCTTAAAAACTTGAATTTGCTTAGTTAAGTTTACTTTTATTTGCATGTTAGATTAGTTTAGTTAAAGGTTCGCAACCCGTATTCTTCCTACCTTTGGATTATATCCTCTGTCTAGTTTTATTTTCGGTTTTGTTCTGTTTTATTCGTTGTTTAGATTAGTTTCGTGACATAGTTTAGGTTAGACAAAAACTAGGAATCACAATCGCCAGTTCCCCGTAAGATCGACCCGGCATTAACCACTCTTACTACGATCCTTATAATTGAGGTTAACCGGATTATTACTTGTTTGTTTTGTGTTAATAAAATCCGTGACAAGTTTTTGGCAGATTGCCGGGAGGCGGACGGTTGTCTAGTTTTTGTTTTTCGCTTTTTCGTTTTAATTCCTGTTTTTAGTTTGCTTTTACTTGATAATCGCTTAGGTTATTAGGATATTAGGTTTTTAGTTAGGTTTTAAGGTCTTCTTTAGTTCTCTTGTGATTAGATTTTTCTTTCACGCTTTTGTCCATCTATCTCTCGTTTTTCTCTGCTTTTCCTTAACCCCCTGTTCTTTTTGCAATTTTTTCGCTTCTTTTCTAGTTTTCCCGCTACCAAACAAGCGCCTGGAATCTTGGACGCCCGTCACTGGAAAGTTCTCAATCTGCTCATTTTGAGTCATTTAGACGAAAGCGCCCATAAAACTTGGCGCGCCCGCTCAGTTTCTCGACGACAGACTAGCGTTTGGGCATCCGAACGCCCGCCCGGGGCCTAAAAAGTTAAGGTGACGCCCGCCCAAACCTTGGACGCCCGCCACATTTTACCTTTTTCCTTAATAATCCTAATTCCTTTCCTTTCTTTTCTTTTCTTTTCTTAGGTTTTAATTTTTAGTTTAGATTTTTAAATTCTTAGTCTTTAGGTTTCAACCACTTGTTTTTGGTTCGGTTTATGCAAACTCGAGTCAAAAAGGACCGTTGCTATACAGCTTACGACCCGAAGCGAACCGTAGTCCGCCAAACAGCGGATTTTACGCTCGCGGTTCTCGCAGACAGAGCGAGCAAGATCTTGAGGATCATTTAGCCAAAGAAATCACCGATTTTGTGATAATGGCGCGAATAATAGACGACGTTGGCGGACTACGCCATGCCGGCGAAGTCAAAGTCAACCCGGCTATTGTTATTCCAAACCATAACCGCGCAAACTTTCGAACTCAAGCCGGGACTTATCCGGATGATGCAAGATGCATCAATGTTTCATGGCTATCATCGGAGAATCCACATACCCACTTACATACATTCTTAGAGATATGCGCACTACTACACGATCCAGGAGTAAGTGAGGATGCTATCGATGAAACTTTTTCCATTTTCTCTCGAAGGGAGAGGCTAAAGAGTGGTACACCTCTCTTCCTCCGAATCTATCACCACTGGTCTCGAACTTGAAAAGGAATTTACGAGTCAATACTTTCCACCTCAAAGACAAATTTCAGTTGTTTAAATGAAATATTCACTTTCTATCGAAAGAGAATGAATCCTTTTCGAGTGTTGGAAAAGATTCAAGTCTCTTCTCGAGAAAGTGTCCCCACCATGGCTTGCCACTTTGGAGAGGCAAGTCAACACTTTTTTAGCGGATTGACCGAGCTTACAAAAGGCATGGTCAATAGTTCATCACAGTGGGGCATTTCAAAGAAAAACACCAAGAGGGATGGGCATTGTTCGAGGACATTGCTAAATATAACTATGCTCCATCCTATCAAGCTATTCAAGCACCTCCCCTCCTAAGGTTGAGGAGGTAAGCGTGCAAAGTTTGATCGCCATGCCTGCGAAGGCGGATGGCAAAAGATCTCAAGTTTCAAATCCAATAAATCAAACTCCTTCTTTTCCACGTAACTCTCGAGTTCAGATCGCTGCGCTTCTTTGGCCGGCCGATCGCCATATGAATGACCAGTGTCAGTTTAATCCCCCTGCTCCTTATCAAGTGAATGATGTTCATGATTATGGACAGTATAATCAAGTCACATGTCAAAATTGTGACGAGGTGGGGCACACATCTAAATTCTGTCCTATGAACGGACAGAACGCTGAAGTGAATGCGTTCTATGGCCAGAACAACCAAAGGTCTAATCAAGTTTCTGGCCAACAAAATTTCCAAAACCATGGGTTTAATCAATCTTCTGGTTTCAATCCTAATTCGAATTTCAATTCGAATCAAAATTTCAATAGGAACCCTGGTTTTAGTCAGAACCAAAACGCAAATTTTTCCATTCCTACTCAAAGGTTCAATCAGAATTGGCCCTCCAATTCTAATTCTAATTTTCAAAATCGGCCCAGCCAGGAATACTCTCAAAATTTTCCAAACTCCCAAGGCCCTTCAAGCTCAGGAGACCTCAAGGCTGAATAGAACTCATTCAGAGAGGAGCAAAACAAGAATATTCAGCTCCTTATGAGTACAAATAAGAACCTTGAGAGGCAAATAGGGCAGCTGGCTGAGCAGTTAGCTTTAAGACCCCCAGGGCATCTACCCGCGCATCGAAAAGAATCCAAAGGGCGATCATGTTGCTCGGACCGATTTGAACAAAGGCCCATGTAATCGACCTCGTACAAAGAATGCAATATGGTAGAGAGGAGGCCAGTGAAATGAACTTAAGAAGTGGTACTCAAGTTAGTGGTCCTTCCCACCAGTGAAACCACACAGCCCCTCCCCGCCATTGATAAGGCGGGAGAGGAAGCCGAGCACCTACACTCCCTTTGCCAAAGAGAATACTCGGTGGTGATCCACGAGAGGTGAAAAAGTTGGAAGTCCTCGGTGGCTGATCCCCGAGGAGTGAAGATATAAGTAAAAGTCAGGAGGTGATCCTCGACTAATAAAAGATTGAAAAAGCCGTTAGGTGGAAGGATCACGGAAGACAAAGCGGTAAATGCATCCTCAAAGAAAGTCTTTTCGAGAATGACCTTAAGAAGCTTCAGTTCCACCTAGAAAGAGCAACATTTCCTTGAGTGAGGACAAAAGTACGGAAAGGTGTTGAACCTTTTGAAAAATACTGTAAATCTTCCATTATCCAAGTCTTGGTCGAGATGCCTAAGTATACAAAATTCATCAAGGATGTTGTGTCTTGAAAAAAGAAGTTAGCAGCATGGAAAGGCAAATTGGTGAGGATTGCTCCATGATTAATTATGAAGACTTACCAATTAAAAGAGGTGACCTTGGCAAGTTCAGTACTTACAGTATTAATGGGAGGTCTAGTCTTCCCTAATTCTTTGTGTGATCTAGGTGCCTCTATAAGTCTTATGCCAATGTCTCAGTATGCAAACAAATTTCGGTTTACAAAGCCTTCTAGAACCCACTACTATGAGTTTACAATTCGCTGATAGATCCTCTAAGAAAGCTTCAGGGATCCTGAAAGACGTTTTAGTTCAGATTGATAGATTTACCTTTCCAGTCGATTGGTATGTTTTAGATATGGAGAAAGATGAGAACGTCCCCCTGATTCTTGGAAGAACTTTCTTATCTATAGCTAGAGCCCTCATTGATTGTGATGGTGGGCAAGTGACTATCCGAGTTGGTGATCAAGAGGTGAGTTACAATGTCTTAAAGTCCATTCAAGTACCCTCTGGCCCTCCAACCGGCTTTCCCATTGATTATATGACAGATGATTTCACCGATTATATGGATAAGCAAGTCATGGCTGTAGAAGCTGAATATGAGCGATTGGTTGATAATCTAAATACTCATGGTGTGGTCAATCTGGATCAATTAGCAGCTGATTTTGAGGAAGAACTGTTGAGAGGAGAAGTCGAGGCGGTGGGACCACTGAGTAAGCTCAGTGATGTTGAGTTGAAAGGTGGAGATCTTAAGTCAAGTTTGGAAGACCCTCCTGCTGATTTGGTTCTGAAGCCGTTGCCCAAACATCTAAAGTATGTGTTTTTAAGAGAAGGCGACAAGCTCCCGTTAATCATATCCGCCAAGCTGTCTCGTATAGAAGAGATGAAATTGATCAACGCCTTGAAACGAAATGAAAAAGCTTTTGGTTGGCAAGTAGGAGATATCGAGAGGATATCTCCGACATCTCGTATGCATAAGATCAAGACTAATGAGGGTGCGAAATGTGTTAGATGTGACCCTGAGGAGGCTCAACCCTCATATGCAAGAAGTCGTTAAAAAGGAAATCATCAAGCTTCTAGACATGGGAATCATCTATGACATCGCTGATAGTGAATGGGTTTCCCCAACTCAAGTAGTTCCCAAGAAAGGTGGAATTACAATTGAGAAGAATGAGAAGGGAGAGGAAATAGCATTGAGACTCGTTACTGGTTATAGAGTCTGTTTCGATTATCGAAAGCTCAATGAGGTAACCATGAAGGATCACTTTCCCCTTCCATTCATTGACCAGATGCTTGAGCGTCTGGCGGGGCACGCATTCTACTGCTTCTTGGATGGATATTCAGGATACTTCCAAATACCCATTGATCCAGCTGACCAGGAAAAGACCACTTTCACCTGCCCTTATGGTACATTCGCCTACAGGCGAATGCCATTTTGTCTCTGCAATGCTCCAGCTACAATTCAGAGATGTATGCTGGCCATCTTTGACGGGCTGGTAGAAAAGTGTATGGAAATCTTTATGGATGATTTTTCGGTTTTTGGTCAGTCTTTTGATGATTGCCTTGACAATATTGATCAAGTGTTGTCCAGATGCGTGGAAAAGAACTTAGTGCTTAATTGGGAAAAATGCCATTTCATGGTAGATGAGGGCATAGTTCTTGGCCACAAAATCTCCGTCAAAGGTATAAAAGTTGACAGGGCAAAAGTAGAAGCTATCGAGAAGATGAGCTATCCCAAGAATGTGCGTGAAGTGAGAGTTTTTCTTGGACATGTTGGTTTCTACAGAAGATTCATTCAAGACTTCTCCAAGATAGCCAAGCCCCTGTCTACTTTACTTAAGGAGGAGGTTGAGTTCAATTTCAATGAAAACTGCAAGCAAGCGTTTGAGGAGCTCAAAAATCGTTTAATATCTTCTCCAATTCTTATATCGCCTGACTGGAACTTACCTTTTGAGCTTATGTGCGACGCATCAAACTATTCAGTTGGTGCGGTCTTAGGACAAAGGCTTAACGGGAAATTCCAGCCTATCTATTACGCTAGTCACACATTGAACCCCTCTCAATTTAACTACACGACCACTGAAAAGGAATTATTGGCCGTAGTCTTTGCTATGGACAAGTTTCGTAGTTACTTGTTAGGAGCTCAAGTAGTTGTGTGGACTGATCACACTGCTTTGCGTTATCTGATGACTAAGAAAGAGGCTAAACCGCGCTTACTACGTTGGATACTGACCCTACAGGAGTTTGACGTCCAAATTAAGGACAAAAAGGCGTTGAAAACGTAGTGGTCGATCATGTTTCTAGAATGTTGAGTGAGGAAAAGGATGATCCGGATGATATAGATCTTTACTTTCCTCTCAGAGAACATTATGCTTATTGTAATTTGTCCTCCCGATGTTCCATGGTATTCTTCCATTGTAAACTACCTTCATGCCCGATATCTCGATCCGAAATGTCTTATCAGGAGAAGAAAAAGTTCTTCTCTGATTTGAAATCTTTCGTTTGGGATGAACCTTATCTTTTAAGATCTCTGTAAAGATGGTCCGCTTAGAAGATGTGTTCTGAGTCCGAGCAATGAGATATTATTGAGCAAAGGCCACAGTGGACCCACCACGGAGGTCACTTTGGTCCGTGGAAAACCGTTGCTAAGATTTTCCAATCTGGTTTCTATTGGCCTACGATCTTTAAGGACACGTAAGCTTTCAGTAAAGCTTGTGATAGCCGCCAAAGAACCGGTACTCGACGACAAGGCGTTTTGACATGCCTTTGAAACCCATCCTAGAATGCGAGGTCTTTGATGTATGGGGTATCGATTTTATGGGACCATTCCCATCATCCTGTGGTAACAAATACATCTTAGTCTGCGTGGATTACGTGTCAAAATGGGTGGAGGCTCAAGCCACTCCTCACAATGATCATAAGACAGTCATGAAATTTCTTAAGAAAAACATCTTCGTGAGGTTTAGATGTCCACGTGCCTTGATCAGTGATGAAGGGACGCATTTCTGCAACCGACCCCTATAGAAAGTCCTTGAGAAGTATGGTGTTCGTCACAAGACCGGCACACCTTATCACCCGATGACTAGTGGTCAGGTTGAAAGGAGCAACCAAAGCATTAAAAAGATCCTGGAAAAAACGGTTAACAGTCATAGGAAAGACTGGAGTTTGAAGTTGGATGATGTTCTTTGGGCATATTGAACCGCCTATAAGACTCCTATGGGTACATCTCCATATCAAATGGTTTATGGTAAGCCATGTCATCTGTCAGTCGAGTTAGAGCATAGAGCTTATTGGGCTACAAAGTTTCTGAACATTGATTCCCAATCTTGTGGAAAACATCGACTGCAGCAGTTGCATGAGTTGGACGAATTCAGACTCCAGGCCTATGAAAATGCCAGGATTAGTAAAGATAAGATGAAGCTCCTCCACGATGCTAAGATTAAGAAGAGAGAATTCCACGTCGGCGAACAAGTTCTTCTATACAATTCTAGGTTACATTTGTTTCCTGGAATGTTGAGGACACGTTGGTCCGGTCCTTTCGAGATTCTCCAAATCATTCCTGGAGGCGTTCTAGAACTTCGTGGTTATAGCGGTAACCCGTTTCGAGTGAATGGCCAAAGGTGCAAACACTATATTGGTGAACCTAAAGAGAAACCTTTGAATGTCCGTTTCCTCGATATCCTCGGGTGTGGTGCTACAAAATTCGATGAATTTGACGAGTTTTCACCCGACCTGTTTTCAGAGGATGGCGGTAGTGGTCAATCTGAAGAAGTTCTAGCTGGTAGCTGGGATATGGAAGAGTTTGAGAGGGAGCGTCAGTTGAAGCGTCATCAGACGGCTCAGAGAATGAAGAAGTCAGCCATGGGGAAGTTTAAGCGTGTTTGGAAAGCTATTAAAGGTTTTACCCCATGTGTTAAGTGTTGTTTCTGCAGCCGAACTACTAACCAAAGTTTAATGATCCAGGCTGAGCTTAAACGGTGTCGAGCTAACGACATTAAACAAAAGCGCCACTAGGAGGCATCCTAGATATCGTTAGTTTTAGTTGTTTTTGTTTTTGTTTTGCTTTTGTAGTTTTAGTATTTAAGTTTTAGTATTTCAGTTTACTAAGTTCTTAGCCTTATTAAGATTTGTTTTATCTGTCAGTTAGTTGTGCTTTCTAGATATGGATTTCGGAGTTCTACCAGAGGAGTTACCTTTCCTTAGGAGGATCCCACTGATTACTGTAGATGACGGGCCGGGAGGGACTATCGTTTTGCACGTAGATTTTGACATTAGTACCCGCGTCAAGACTGTCACCTATGTTCTTATTGTTCCCCGCTGTTCGGGAGGTGGAGACTTTACTACTGAGGAGTTACAGGAGGCTCTAGGACGTCCATACACGATCCTCAATGATCCGATGCTGACAGATTTAGCGCTAATGCTGCAAGCTGAACATTTTCGAGGTGTTGATGTAGCTGGTGAGGACTGGGGTTTACGAGTGAGTATGACTTCCCTCCGGCGATTGACATGCTCCCCCGTCTTATTCGAGTGATAGATTGGTCGGCCATTTACGATGACTAGCGTTCTTAGGTTGTTTCGTCGAGCAAACGACGTAAAACAAAAGCGCTTGGTGGGAGGCAACCCACTGTTTTCTATCTGTTTTCTATTTTGTTTTTACTTATTTTCTAGTAATTTTATGTACTTCGTCGATTTCCAGTTGTATTTTTGAAGTTTTAATTAAGTTTAATAAGAAAGTGCAAGTTTGAGTTTAAGATTGTATGAATTTCATAATTTTTGCATTATTCTACCTTGGACGCCCGTCCAGAAGTCTGGACGCCCGTCCGCCATGACCAATTATTGGACGAGCGTCCACTAAGCCTGGATGCCCGTCTGATATATTCCCTCCAATCCTGTATTTGATTTAGCTGTTTGGACGAGCGTCCGAATATCAGGATGCCCGTCCAGTTCATCTAATTTCCCAGTGGACGCCCGTCCACTGAGTTGGACGAGCGTCCAACGTCTGTCTATATATACCCCCTGCGTCATTGAACTCCCACTTTTCTGAGTTTTAAAACGCGAAAACCGTTTCCTCTCCCTCCTTTTGGCCTAAAATCTTCAATTCTAAACCATTTCGAGCGATTCAAAGTGCTATAGGCCGCTTTTGATCCCCTCTCTTCGATTTTCAAAGCCAAATCCCCCAACACACCATCTTTTTGGAGAATCATGACCCTTTGCAGTCCGACTTTTTGGGAAAAAAAATCCGATTTTGGGAGCCAATTTGGTGTTGTTTGGACTAATCTTCATCTCAATCAGCATCTCCTCACCTTGCTTGGTAAGTTAGTAACAACTTTTCTGGATTTTATTCACGTTTTTATGAGTTCGATCTTTGGGTCGGCTCGTTCACTTGAATATTACCTTAATTCGTTTTTTTTTTTCTGGTTTTGTGGTTTCTTTCTGCTCTGTTATGGTGATATGGTGTTGTGATGGGTGATGAATAGGTTGTTTGGTGATGATTATGGTTGTGGTTGAGGTTTGGTTGTTTTGAAATCCCGCTTTGGATGTTAAACGGGTAACTTGTTGTGAATTGGGATTGCTTTCGTGTAGTCTAGGCTTGAATTATGGTTCATAAGAAGGGAGTAGTGAAGAGACACGGTAAGGAAGTGGCTAGGGAGGCTAGAAAGAAATGTAAAGAGTTTGATCCTACCTTAGTTGATCCTAACCAGGGTGTTAGCATTCGAGAACAACCCCATAGAGCCACCCAAACTAGGTCAACTTTGAGGGATGAGCCAACCTCGGGATCCGAGACAGACGATGATATCCCCTTAGTGAGGATGCCTAGGGTTCCGAGAGGTGGAGCATCATCTAGGGTTGAGGAGGTTGTAGATGCTACCCGGGAAGAGGAACCGGTGGAAACTAGGGCTGCACAACCTAGGAAGAAAGCCAAAACCGTACCCCCTATGCCTATGCCTCGTAGATTCGTGAACCCTAGGGCCCACGATGCGTATACCAAGCACTATTTCTCGAGGACTATGTTGATAGAGAGAGCTACATTGGAAGCTAAGGTCGATCCAGGATTCGTCAAGTTGTTAAAGGATCGGAAATGGGAGGCCTTGATGACAATCCCGACTACCCCGGTAAATGGCTCCCTAGTTCGAGAATTTTACGCTAATTGCTCGGAAACCAACTTGGAGACGGGAGTAGTTATGGTTCGAAAGGGTGGAAGTTCTGTTTTCACCGGATGTGATCAATAAGAAGTATGGATTGGCGGCTTTTGAGGGACGAGATTATAAGGAGGAGATTGTACATAGACAGAGTTTGGGGCAGGATCCTTTGGAGGAATTGAGATTGAGAGTCTGCCCGGATGTGGTTTGGACGTTGAGACCGGGTGGAGACCAGAAAGAGTTGGTTACCACTACCTGGATGGAGGATTGGAAAGTCCAGTGTAGGTTTATTCAGAGTCGGTTGTTGCCTAAGAACAACTTGACGCACTTTCATATTGGTGACCTAGGCATGCTTTATGCATTGACTTTTTGCCTGAACGTGAATATGGGACAGGCATTATACGATAAGGTGGCTATTAATCACAAGATCTATACTCGTTGCCTGATTATCCCCCACTCGATTCACAGTCTATGTCTGGATGCCGGTGTGCCTGAGTATGGAGCAGATCATAAACCGTAGAACCCGAGGCCTATACAGAGAGAGAAGGGTAAGTCTTCGGGTCAGTCTGAGTTGGGGGCACCGCAGGAGCCTGGTTCGTCATCGGCACTGCCTCGACCATCCTCCCTTCCTACTTTATCTCCCTCGGTCCGGATGAGGCTAAGTATGGGTAATAGTGTACGTAACTGGCTAGAGGACATAAGGACTTCTCAGAATAACATTTTGACGATTTTGAAGTGTATGAGTGAGCGCCGGCCTATACGGGACGACAGAATCTTCAATCCGAGCGTCACGGACTATCTTTATTCTGATGAGATCGAGCAGGCCATTGCGGACGTTACGGAGGAGTCTCGAGTCTTCTTCCGATGAGGAGCACCGACTGTAGATAGGACTACGGCACCACCATCGGACCTCTTCCGATCCTCCGCCGATGATTTCGCGGCGCCGAGCCACTTTGATCTTATTTTTTCGATTCTAGTTTTTATTTTTCTTTGATTCGATGGTTGTGTATTATTGATACTTTTCCTTATATGATTCGTTGTAATTTTGATATTGCTACTGTTACTTTTTCCGATGGATCATGTAAGCCATAAGGCGTCAGTACTTTCATTTCATACTTTATTTCAACTGGTGGATGTATTTAATGCTTTATCTTTTGGTATTACTCGTTTTTATTATCTCTTTTCATTTTGGTATAATTCCCCGTTTTCCCCGAGATGTTTCCGTGTTTGTCAATTCGTGCAGGTATCATTTTACCGGTTTTGTCGTGCTACATTGTAAGATTACGAGTTTCCAGTGTCACTATGTAGGCTCCGGCCTGACCGACGTGTCGTGTATTGGTTGAAATCAGCTAAGTCTTTTGCCTTTTCTTTTGTTCTGCACAACATGAGGACATGTTGATCTTTAAGTGTGGGGGAGGGAATGATTTGATATGTACCTATACATTTGCTTACATTCGTTATGTTTCTATGCAACATGAGCTAAAAATGAGCTAGAATTTTCATTTTCAAAATTTTTCGACACTTTTGTTTTTGTTTTGTCCCGAGTAGGCAATTCAATTCAATGTTCGTTATTTTTATAGTCATCCAAGCTATATATCATATGTTTGATAAGTTAGTTGTTTCACCTGAGATTTAATTTTCACGAGCCATAGTTAATGATGAGCTAATTTATAAAGTTATACCCCTTTTTGATTAGTGATTTTTGATTTTCTTATAAGTCATGTGCTTAGTGCTACGTATATATCTTGAGATTTATGATAGTTTGTATTTAGATCCGGAGTATGTTATATTGTGAATATCTGAGGTTTGAATGTGATAAGTAACACGTGACTTATTATCAAATGAAAAAGTTGAATTAAATGAATAAAATGTGTGTGTCGAAAGCTAGTCGATGATTTGAGTGCGATAGGGTATACCACGTATGTCCTATTCCACTATGATGACTAAAGCTCACGCACAACCGTGAGAAAGTCGCCTTATGATTGGAGTAAGGTAGGGTATATCTCGAATATCCTATTCTGCTATGACAGGGCAACAGCTCATTCTGATGTGTGTTTAAATGTGAAAGTGATTAAATCAACTAAAGAATTGGTATGAAATGAATATAAGACTAAGTTATCGTCTATCTTATCCCCAGTATAAACTGATAGATATGATGTAGGGATTATCCTCTGAGTATTTCAGAAAGGCCCTAGATATGTTCTATCATCATTTTCGGGATATGTCACGTTTGTAGGGTACACCTTATGAGTGTCATTTATCGCTAGTCTACGAGGGGGTATTAGCTAGTTTTGCTTCGAGTTTCTCAAGTTTGGATTTAGTGGAAGTTTTCTATGGCTTTGCACACACACAGTGGTGAACCTCTGATTTATTGAATGTATGTTATATTTGTTTAGATGTCTGTTTTTGTCTCGAGCCTTAATTCTCGTTTTGTTTTGCTCGGGATGAGCAAAAGCTTAAGTGTGGGGGAGTTGTTAAGGGTGAATTTATATGATTTATAACGCTATATTCTATGGTATTTTCCCCCGTATTTGTACTAAATTGCATAAGAAAGGAGTGTTTAATCGATATATTGAGTAAATGAGGTTTTAAATGAGTTATTCGCAAAATAGGTTAATTTATGTGTTTTAATTGTGATTTTATGATTATTTGGACATTATTACATTTTGCGATGTTTTTATGTGTTGTAGATACATGTTTGAGGCTCAAAAGATGATCAAAAGATGATTAAGTTCGAGCTAATTGATGATAAAAGAGATAATGAAGGAATGAGATAGAGAAAAAAAGAGATAAAGATCAAGAAATCAAAATTCGATCCAAATTAACGAAGGCGTCGTGTCCCGCCCGAGTGGACGGGCGTTTGATAGAGCAGACGGGCATCCGGTGGTGCAATTTTGATGCAGAGAGTTTGGACGCCGTCTGAACGGGCGTCTGAAGCAGTCCAGATCTATCTGGACGGGCGTTCACAAGAGCAGACGAGCGTCCGTCGACCGACTTTGGCAAACCGACTTCGAACTCTATATATAGCAGCTGTTTTCTCTACATATGATATACCATATACACATTATTCGAAACCCTAAACCTAGGGGCGGCTTTAGGCTGCGTTTTTCTTCCTTTTATTCCAGATTTATGCACTTTAGATCTAGATTAAATTAGCTATTTTTTTATGCACTGTTTCTGCAATTTTGAGTTGCTGAGGATGTTCAGAAGCTAAAAGCTTCATCAAACGAGTATTGTGAAGCCATCCAACAACTGTTGATTTCGTTTTCATCGATTATACTGTGAGTTTTTGTTAAAGGTTGTTTCTTTATTCGTGTTTATTATGTTTAATTGCTCTTATATCGGAAGATATGCATGTGTCGATTGTTTATTGTTGATGGAAGTCGCTATAAACCTTAGATCACCATGAATAGGAATAGTATTTGAATCTATCTTAACGGAAGTTAATAGGTTTAATTGCTAGATTATAAACACAACGTTTACACCTTTGGTTAGAAAACGCGTTAATCTTGCATTGGAAGATAATGGATTAATAGATGAACTTTCTAAGGAATTAGGGTTCATATTTAGATAAGGTGAATCACAACTTAGATAAAAACCACAATATAATCGAGATAGGAAATCAATGCTTGTTGGATAGGTGGATCAATCCTCGTTTGTTCGTTATACATTTAATTTAAATCCTTAAAAACTTGAATTTGCTTAGTTAAGTTTACTTTTATTTGCATCTTAGATTAGTTTAGTTAAAGGTTCGCAACCCGTATTCTTCCTAGCTTTGGATTATATCCTCTGTCTAGTTTTATTTTCGGTTTTGTTCTGTTTTATTCGCTGTTTAGATTAGTTTCGTGACATAGTTTAGGTTAGACAAAAACTAGGAATCACAATCCTTGATTCCCGTAAGATCGACCCGGCATTAACCACTATTACTACGATCCTTATACTTGAGGTTAACCGGATTATTACTTGTTTGTTTTGTGTTAATAAAATCCGTGACAAGATTGTAGCACTACTAGACATGGACAGATTCAAGCAAGATCGGTAGGAACAAAGAAAAAGATGATAGCAGAAAAGACGCTTACTGATTGCGGTCTGATCTGGTTATAAATTTATTTTACTTGACCACCAAATACTAGCAATAGCACTAGGTACATCATAGCATAGCGATGGTGAATCAAGGTCGATCCCTCAGGGAATCAAAATGTGGACCCTAGGTTTAAATAATGAACTCACCTAATTCGTTATTGGACAACAGTCTAAGACCAACATAAAAGACAAAATAAGATAAACAAACTCAAACTTTAAAAAAAACAAACGTAATTAACCTTCCAATTACCAACGTTATCGATCGGACCAAGACAACTTATATAAAATAACTTAACTCATTAACTGTCAATCTGGCTTTATTCATACTTAATTGGCTACGGGAGTCATCCCCTTAACTTGACTTAGCACCGGTTAGATTACTAGATCACTGTGGTATTGTTACGTGACTTCACCTTTTGGGTTTCCATCTCATATAACTCACACGCTCATTCCTCTAAGGATGCCGATATTAACCGTACACCTCGCTTAGGCAACATTCCTATGGTTAGGCGTACTTCTAAACGATCGCTCAAGCCTCGCCCTATTAACAATTACTTGGTATAGTTTCTTGTTAATCTACGATTTACGATGACTAGGTGTCGACAATTCCCTAATACAAAACTAATCTAGATCTTCTTTGAAAGTCCCGAAAGATCGTTCATGAGCCGAACTAGACGTCTTATATTGGTATTTCCTAATAATACGCTAATGAAAAACTGACGAGCGACGTAGCCGTAGCCATACCTACTGAGAAAGTAAATTCAACTAGGTTAAACCCACCATAAAGATGTGGAAGACTTAACTGACAAAATTAGGGCTCGGTCGACCGAGTAAAGGGACTTTGTCGACCGAACGACTTTGCTCGGTTACCCGGACGAATTCAACCCTAATCACATCCTAGAAATAACCTCTCAGTGTTTCCTTATACAGAACAGATTAAACAGCAATTCATACATCACTTATATAAACTATCATAGATACACATTAATTAAATCAAGTAGAGTCATGAATAAATCTAGATTATGACGTAGGTCATGGGATCCTCATTGACAAGGTGTCACCACCACCTAACGTCATAGCCGAGAATCACATCATCTAGCTATGTTTAATTAATTCAAACGATAAGAACGTAATTGGAAGAATTAATTACTTGAAAATAAAACATGAAGATTAAGGGCTACATTGTTGCAGCCCTAACTTGCTGAAAAACTCTCAATTTGTTGTGCTCTTTTATGAATGGTTGAATCAATGTATGAATGTCTACATAATACTAATGACAATGTGTTTATATAGAGCTCAAAACCGACTTAGAAACCGAATAAGGATCGGATTCCCTAAACCCTAACCGACTTAAGTAATATCTTTGGACTCTCTTTGGGCTTTAAGTCCACTCGGTCGACCGAATAGTTTGGGCTCGGTCGACCGAGCCTTCACCGCTTACGGGCTCCGTCTTCTATCTTCCACTGGGCTCTGCATTGTCCTCGGATCTTTAATTCCTTCTCCATAGTCCGTCCATAATGCTCACTGTATTTATCATACAAAAACATAGTTTGTAATACCAAATACTTGATAAATTACCGAAATGCATAATAATAAATCGTAACATGGGGTATATCTAAATTAGGCACTTAATGACTTATTATCACTCTCTTAAGGTTATTTCACATCAAAATCAAGGGTAAAGATTGCAGAATAATGGGTACAAATCGACCGTCATCAACTGCCCCCCACTTAGCCTTTGATCGTCCCGATCAAAGTATTAACAAGTTATTCCCCATATGATCATTTTCCAGTGGTCACACCATACTCACACAAGAAACCCGAATCAACTCATACTATATATGCTAATAAGATATCCATTATTCACTACTCGGTATGAATTGAAGTGATGTGTGCACATGCATTGGTTTTATAAATGTGGCATGATTAATGGTTATGCCAACTTTGAATTCTCAAGTCCCACCATCATCAGCATTCCTCTGCTTAAGCCTCGCAATGGGTAAAGCACTAGAACAATAAGCAAGAATATATCTATACGGTTTTGGACTTGGAGACCGAGTACTACTCAAAGCCTCTTAAGAGTTGAATTTTTCAATTCTTCACATTTTTCAAATACTACAAATCTCAAGGAAGAAAACTTTTAAAGTATCCCCTATCTTAGATCAAATATAGCAATGAATATTACCACAAGCGCAAGGCTACTTTGGTAATTGACTACAAGCCAGTGTTTAGCTCATTGGTAAAACACGAGATATATCTCAAGCTTATTATTCCGCTTTTGTAGCTAGAAGATTAAGAATACATCAGACGATAAGTATTGATTACAGTGAGCACAACCCATTATCTATGCAATGTACACATATATTTCCATTTTTGATAAGCGTGGTAAGCGTTGATTCATATTTTGAGTAATCGAATAATAAATAACTACTTGCAACTTATAATATGAATATCTTTAAGCTTTATTGAAATTATATCGCAAGAGTATATCATGACCACGTACTAACGAAATATGGTTCCTACCTTATTAAATACAAAATTCGGGAATTCACAAAAGATAAGTGTGATTGTAAGTGTAAAAGTTTTAAATTTACTCATTATTTGATATACAAACTTATTCAAGTATGCTAAATGAGCTAAGTGACTCATACCCCCCACTTAAACTATGCATTGTCCTCAATGTATAAAAATAAGAACAAGGAACTTAGCTCTGGAATAAGTGCGGGAGTTGAACAAGTCTTGATGAACTCCGGAGAATTTTAACAGACAAATACAGTTACCAACTGCAATAAAATGCAACCTCTGCAACATACATCTTTAACAAAAACTTGGAACTCGTTACAGGGTTAGTCCAGAAAAATATAATCATATCAAATGGACTGTAAAAGGTATAATAATTGCCTTAAACATATTTAAGCCCATACTTAATAATTATAGTGAAAATAATGCACAAATATCCAACACATTAAATAAGACAAATTTTATTCATTAGGGAAATTCAAAACGAACTCCATACAACACGACTTAACTTATTGGTACACCGAAATCAAAAATAAAAACACATTGATAAAGAGAAAATTAATAGATTAACACAGATGCTTAGTCCGAAGGTATATCGTTCGGATCAACGAAAGCTAATGGAAGAACATTGGGATTCGCTTCAGGAAAATCTTGGAATTGCGCATCGTCATCACCTGGACCGTGATCATCAGTTTGCACAAGAGGTGGTGCAACAGAATCCAAAGATAGGATAGGCATGGGCCTAACATAGGAGTCACTGCCTAGCACTCGGCACTCAGCTGCCTCACATAATGAAGTGATCAACGAACCATAAGGCAGCATGTGTCTCAGGCTTTGCGGGCATCGGCGATCATCTCGTAACGCATCAGTGCCCCAATATTAACAGGCCATCCTCTGCTCAACCAATACATCAGCGTAGCATGTGCATAATAAACTGTAGACACATGCTTGGCCGGAATAATGTTAGAACGGATAAGCCTATGTAAGCACTTATCTTCCCACCGCCTAAAGTATGGCTCCTCAAAAGTGTGAGCAACTTCCCCTATTGTCCATGCTATCCTGAGATGGGCACCAACCTCCTCCAACCATGCATCAGACTCATCAAACGTCACTGTGTACTCTGGCTCCTCCTCCGGGGTATCGAGACCATAATAATTATTAAGAGTCCCCGGAGTAATTACAATGGATTTGCCACGAACCTGGACTAAATTCGTGTGTGGGTGCACGCGTAAATAAGAATAAAACTCTCTTACCCAGTCGACATTAACTTGGCCAGGTGGCGCAACAACTTCTTGCCACTGATAATACTCCACTAGATCGAACAGCTCTTGACCACAGTTGGTCAAATCTAATCCCCGAGCCCGGTGTACCGGCGAATTGTTGAAGAAATTCCGATAAACCGAAAATACCTCTTGGCTAGCGAATTGCGGTACCCCGTTGATCAAAGGTATGGCATCGTTGACTGCTACAAACTGTGCGGAGGATCGTCGTCTTGGTGGCATAATTGCGAAGCGATCGAACAGAGCAACGCCGCAGATAGATGCAAAGAGATGAAGCTCTCGGTCGACCGAGAGAATGGCCTCGTTGACCGAAAGCGTAAAGGTTCGGTCGACCGAGGCGATGGAAGCTCTGCTGCTGCTTGAGGTTCAGTCTTCCCTGTGATGACTGGATCGGATAATCCTTCGGAGATCAGAGATATGAGCAGTCACAACTTGTGATATTGAGAGGATCATTTAGATTACTATCCCCAATCTTGGGTGGATGGAAGTTATGAGAAAGATTGGAAATGGGAATTAATGGAGAGAAGAAGAAGAAGAAAATTGGGGATTTGGAGAAGGTGAAGATTTTGTGGTGTGGAAATGATGAAGAGAAAAAGGAGTTTAAATAGAAAGATGTGGAAAGTGAAAGGATTGAAATGGTGGAAATGAAAAGGTGGATTGGGAAATGAAAAATGGGGATGTGTAAAAATAAATGATAGTTGACCTCCTCAATTTGATACACACGAAATTTTCAAGCTAGAACACATAAGTCTATCAAAATTATCATGTCACAATTTGAAAAATCCTCACCTCAAAAATCGAATAATCCAACCACAATCCATTAACATATAAATCTTCACTTTTTCCAAATAATACAAATTTGAAACTAAGCATCTTTTCACCAAATTCTCATCATCAATACATTTTATAATGATTTCTCTTCCTATTCTACTTCACGTTAAAATGATTCGAGTAAAAAAACTTTTTGCACATCCGTAACCTAATGGTCATTGGAACACGGCAAAAATAAAAAAGGCTCTCGTCATTCTACGTTACTTTTATTCATACTAAAAATAAAGATGAAATAAAATAAAATAAATGAAACGAAAGAATTCTAAATTTTTGAGTCTATAGCTCGACTTCCAAAATCATCACTCCTAAACACTGCCCTTGACTTGCCAGGTTTTCACCCGGCCAGCTTTCACCGAAAAAGTTTTACCGTCCTTTTCTACGAGTGCCCTTCCTTTGGATTTTAGCCCAATGAAAAGATAACCCGAATTGACCATCCGGATAAGCGCCTACTTTTGGATTCATCTCGATTTTGATGAGCTTTTGTTACGAACTCTCCTAGTTCGTTTCTTCGCCTCTGGTCCTCCTATCCTTAGGTAGGTCTACGACTTCAATATTGGTCGGTACAGTGCAAGTGAACCCGACCTATTCCGACTTAGAATAGTAAGGACTTCCCTCTCATCTTTATCATCGACATTATCATCAGCATCCTTTCCTAGACCTTGAGTGGCATCAAGCTTCTCCGAACCAACTACTTCTAACACATTCACACTTGCCGGTACAGGAAATTCGGATTTGTTATCCCATAACACTCGTAACCCTTGGCGTCAAACAATACTATCTCATGTCCGGTCATCCGTATGAAGGCTCTAGCGGTGTTGATAAACGATCTACCCAAAATGATTGGGCATTCGAGGATGTTCCTCGATTTCCATTACCACTATGTCTATCTTAAACCGTAATTGCCCCATACCAATAATCATGTTTTTGAGTCTCAGTCATGATTGTCCTAGTTCCATCCGCTAATCTAACTTGGAGCGGGGTGTTAGTGGGTGTTAAAATGGAATTCCTATCACAAAGGCTTTTAGGAAAGATATTAAGGCTCGAACCGGAATCAATCAAGGCTAAACCTAAGTGGGTTTGTTCTAGGGTTACTCCAACCATAAAAGCTCCGGTCTCGCTTAACTTTTGCATCATCGAGACTCGTCTTTAACCAATATTTCATCTCTAGAACAGATGACAATAGGGCTCTCCTTATTTTGCGCTACCCTCGGACTCAGATTCTATCTCGGACATGTAATCATCATAATCTAAAGTTTGAATCGAATCGAAGAAATTTCCTCTGGATTCGAAATAGACATACCTCTTTGCCAATAGGCTTCTTTAGCCTCCTCGATTTCCTTGCCTCTCGGATTTTCGCTTTCATCTTTTCTATCCTTTCCATGAGCTTGGTGTTAACGGCTTTTTGGTGTAGTTTTGGTTCAGAAACCTTGACTTCTTCATGGCCTTTGATAAAATCATTTGATGACATTTTGCTTGATCTTGAGCAAAGTTATGTGAGTGATTTACGCCGAATTATCTCGCAATATTTGAAAAAGAAAAAAATAAACAATTAGTAAATTGACAAACAATATGATTGCTCATCTTTGTTGTCAAACTTACAACCTACAAACAGGGGGAACGAACACCTGGGAAACGATAATCGTATATAAAATTAAAGTGGAAAGGCTCTCGTCGACCGAGTGAATACGTTCGTCGACCGAACGAATATCTTCCCCATTCTCGCTTTAATCCTTTAACAAACATACAAGTACAGATAATTCGTCAAAAGAAAAATAAATAATTCAACTAAAAACAATAAAGAAAGAACGAAATAGATAAAAATAATTATTTAAACAATCATTGGGCCATTGATTCCCGGCAACGGGCGCGAAAAACTTGATTGCGGTCCGATCAAAGTTATAAATTTATTTTACTTGACCACCAAATACTAGCAATAGCACTAGGTACATCATAGCATAGCGATGGTGAATCAAGGTCGATCCCTCAGGAATCAAAATGTGAACCCTAGGTTTAAATAATTAACTCACCTAATTCGTTATTGGACAAATCTAAGACCAACATAAAAGACAAAATAAGATAAACAAACTCAAACTTAAAAACAAACGTAATTAACCTTCCAATTACCAACGTTATCGATCGGACCAAGACAACTTATATAAAATAACTTAACTCATTAACTGTCAATCTGGCTATATTCATACTTAATTGGCTACGGGAGTCATCCCCTTAACTTGACTTAGCACCGGTTAGATTACTAGATCACTGTGGTATTGTTACGTGACTTCACCTTTTGGGTTTCCATCTCATATAACTCACACGCTCATTCCTCTAAGGATGCCGATATTAACCGTACACCTCGCTTAGGCAACATTCCTATGGTTAGGCGTACTTCCTAAACGATCGCTCAAGCCCTCGTCCTATTAACAATTACTTGGTATAGTTTCTTGTTAATCTACGATTTACGTATGACTAGGTGTCGACAATTCCCTAATACAAAACTAATCTAGATCTTGCTGAAAGTCCCTAAAGATCGTTCATGAGCCGAACTAGACGTCTTATATTGGTATTTCCTAATAATACGCTAATGAAAAACTGACGAGCGACGTAGCCGTAGCCATACCTACTGAGAAAGTAAATTCAACTAGGTTAAACCCACCATAAAGACGTGGCAGACTTAACTGACAAAATTAGGGCTCGGTCGACCGAGTAAAGGGACTCGGTCGACCGAACGACTTTGCTCGGTTACCCGGACGAATTCAACCCTAATCACATCCTAGAAATAACCTCTCAGTGTTTCCTTATACAGAACAGATTAAACAGCAATTCATACATCACTTATATAAACTATCATAGATACACATTAATTAAATCAAGTATAGTCATGAATAATTCTAGATTATGACGTAGGTCATGGGATCCTCATTGACAAGGTGTCACCACCACCTAACGTCATAGCCGAGAATCACATCATCTAGCTATGTTTAATTAATTCAAACGATAAGAACGTAATTGGAAGAATTAATTACTTGAAAATAAAACATGAAGATTAAGGGCTACATTGTTGCAAATTTCTAACTTGTCGAAAAACTCTCAAATTGTTGTGCTCTTTTATGAATGGTTGAATCAATGTATGAATGTCTACATAATACTAATGACAATGTGTTTATATAGAGCTCAAAACCGACTTAGAAGCTGACTAAGGATCGGATTCCCTAAAACCTAACCGACTTAAGTAATATCTTTGGACTCTGCTGGGCTTTAAGTCCACTCGGTCGATCGAATAGTTGGGCTCGGTCGACCGATCCTTCAACGCTTCGGGCTCCGTCTTCTATCTTCTCTTTGGGCTCTGCATTGTCTCGGATCTTTAATTCCTTCTCCGTAGTCCGTCCATAATGCTCATTTGTATTTATCATACAAAAACATAGTTTGTAATACCAAATACTTGATAAATTACCGAAATGCATAATAATAAATCGTAACACGGGGTATATCTAAATTAGGCACTTAATGACTTATTATCACTCTCTTAAGGTTATTTCACATCAAAATCAAGGGTAAAGATTGCAGAATAATGGGTACAAATCGACCGTCATCACTTACTTGTGTGTTCTGAAGAGAAAACGGAGAAATGGATAGGCAGAAATGATTTTCACCGTCTGGTTCTTCTCCCTCTTTTTATGCTTTGCAAATACCAAATGACAGTGAAAAGACGTGATTAGGGGGGTTACTAGTAGTTATAACTCCCCATGAATCGCGAAAATCAAGGATGACGTCATTTGTGGCAGAAGACGAAGAGATAGTGTGCTCTGACGTCACAATGAACGGCCACGATTGGTCAGGGAAACAGGTGGCAGACGAAGCGTTCACATCATTTCCCGCCCAAGATTTAGTCCAACTCGAAGACGATTTCAAATTGGCAGATCTGACCTCGGACAACGGAAGTCGCCTCTCTCAGGTCTGGGGGGCTTATGACGATACCGGGTTACGCACCTCAATATATCATCATCGAGTGGACCTCATGGATTAAATGTTTACTAAGGCGCATGAACCAGATAGGGCATACAAGTCGGACTATCGACTTGGAAGCCATGGAACGCATGTCGATCCTCGAGCCTAAAGTACGGCTAGGGATTCGAGGTCACGACTATCGACTTACGGGCAGTGCAGGACGTGAGTTCCAGGAGTCGATCATCCCAGGTCGGGCAGATCGTTATCGAGAACAGAGTCCACACCAGCTACGTTGGCCCATTATCCACAGGATAACTTGGGCAAGGGGTAAAGCCCAATAAAGGGTAAATAGGACAATAGCTACAAACCGACTAATATTAGGGCTAGGTCATGCATTGTCCTTATAAATACAACGTTCCAGGAACTACGTATGGCTTGATTCCTGGAATAATAACAGGATACGTAGGCACTCTAAGAATTTCACTTAGACTCAGCCGCAAATATACAAAACCCCTACTTTGTTCTTGGCATTAGGGTTCTTGATTATTCATCATTAACATAAGGAAAAGCTCGGATCTTTAAGGTGACATAATTTGTCATCGTCATGTTCCATTTGCATCATTGAAAGAATGATATATATGTTTAATTCAAAAGTTTACGTAATCTATATTCAACATCGGCAATTGATAGAAGCCTTCTTCCAATGGTTGTGACACAACGGTGATCTGCACTGTTGATTATGATAGATAAATAATGATAAATTTAGACTCATTATAATCAACGGTATAGATCACCGTTATTACATTATTCGTTATAAGACAACCGTTGTACCATATCATTACTCAAAAATATATTCACTCATAAACGGTTATGAGTGAATATATTTTTGAGTAATGATACGGCACAACGGTTGTGCCACAACGAGTGACACAACGGTGATCTGTACCGTTGATTATAATGAGTCTAAATTTATCATTATTTAATCTATCATAATCAACAATGCATATCACCGTTGTGTCACAACCGTCTATATTTTATGTCAATCTTTGAGCAATAGGTTATATCATCATTGTTTCCTGCTTTATCATTTTCCTTATAATAATTATGTGACATCAACGTGAGCTATTGATTACTCTCCTCACGTTTCGTGTGGATGTTGATTCAGAACTTTATCAAAACTCAAAAAAAAAAAAAAAAATAAATAAATAAATAAAATATATATATATATATATATATATATATATATATATATATATATATATATATATTATCTTCATAATCTAATTAAATTAGTTCAATGAAATACTGGAGATTCCAAGTTCTGTAAATGTAATTTCTGATTCAATTCAATGAAGAACACTTTATGTTTTCTCTCATACCGGAACATTCTAGTTCAGTTAATTATCATCTTGTATATATATATACTAGCAAAATGCACGTGCGTTGCACGTATTGTTGTTGGTTAAATTGATATACTTATATGAAATTTAATAACATAATTTGACGGTAAACATTGTTAATCACGCGTTTAACTCATAAAATAATTGTATAATGTACAATGATAATCTTGTATGAGTTTGTTGTTACAATTGAAAATTCAATTATGCAATCGACATCAATACAAACATAATCTACACAACATAACTTTATAAACACGTCTATCGTTACAACATAATATAAACAAACTGAAGCATAAAAAAATGGATACTGAGAAAACCTCTGAACCGGACAAATCTTTGGACATGTATGAGGGCTGGATTCAAAGGCAATCGAAAACCTCCCACCAATTGTTCTTTGTAAACGGTCATAAAACCTTCAAGAGGTTTATTGCCCCTCTCATCAGATGACAGGAGGCGAGTACTGAATATTACCAGGTCGATATCATAAGTCCGTCAAATCTCCTCAATGGTAGCATCGACGTTAAAGGAGGATCGAATATCCACACACCAAGAAGGACTCCCACAACCTTAATTAGATGAGTTTGTACCTTTCTTTTGAGCGGGCTGAGTACTTTCAGATGGACCCAAAACTTCTGGAATTGAGGTACCTGAATCTTCAATAGAAGCCGTTGAGATTTCGAGGATGATTTCAATTTCAGTAGAAGAAGTGAATTACTTTGTTGATGGAGATTTGAATTTCAAAAGACAGCTGAAAAATGTATTAATGTCAGAGACCTTTGGGTTTCAGTTTCTTAAGAAGTGCCACATCATCTCCAATCAGACCTAACATATGACCTTCGTTTTAGCTTAGGTCTATGTGGCGTTTGACGTGGGTATGACCAGACGTCATACACGTGGCACCTAATGGGCTAAATCAGATCCTCTTACCATATGGGTCATAGGAGTTCAGCCTAATTTATGGCCTTATACTCTAGATAACTTTGATGAGGACCTCTCAGTCTGATATGAAGTCTTTCCAACTCTCGTTCTAGCGATATAGTGCAGGATCACCTCAGTCCTGAACTCACATCTCGGGGCAGATCATCATCGTTGACTTCAGGTTTCTGAGATTACCGGTTAGGTCATTTAGCATACTATAACTATCACAATATATAATGCCTTCATGATTCTCACTACATTATGGCACAAACTATAAACCATCACATTATTTCATTCATGTCCCTAATCATGTGCTCCAAGGCATCTTCTCGGAAAGGGGGTCCTATAAAAATGATTCATTCCTCACAAATTCAGAACTCTATGAATACATTGATCCCAAATCCTCTGGGTATGTAGGATGTCAATCACATTGGCCCATCTATAATTCATCACAAAATCCATCAGTCAATGAATTGGATTATCCTTACAAAGTCTAATTACCCGCATAATAATCCAATTCCATTATTGAAGATTTGGACATCGTGAGATACTATTGAGGATTTCAAGATAAACATAAAAGCGTAAGAAGTTGAATATTTATATAAATAAAACAAAAGCAATTTATAGAAATACAAAATTCTACTTTGGAACTCAATACTTAATGATGCAGTTGTCGATACCGTGTTCTCTCATTCTTCATGTGTCATCCTCTTCCATAGCATAAATGGGTCATGAATAAGTGTAAAAACATTGTGTGCTTTCATTCTTCATTATGAAGGGATAATAAAAAAACATTATATTTACGTACCAGCCTATAGAACTTGTTTATATACAATATTTTTTGTGCATCTGTGGGTGTTGTCTAGTTGATATTTGGGTTTGATCAACACCTTAGTTGTTGATATTGAAGTTTCCCTTGAAAGTGCAACATATAGCTGTCTATGAAAGAATACCTGTAAAGGCAAACAAACTCTTACAAATGGTTCTGTTTGTCCTTGTGCGTTATTGATCGTCATTGCAAAGCAAAGACACATAGGATATTGCTTTCTTATAAAATGAAACTGGTATCCTTCGTTTTATACCGGTGAGAATGGAATATGAGAGATTAAAACTTGCTTTCCATAATGTTTCCCAACTGTGATTTCAGCATGAAACATGTTTCCTTTGAACCATTGACATATCATCCTTATATCATTGCACAATCTTCCTGCTAGAGCTAAGTTCCTTAACATTATTATCGGAATACTTTTTCAACACTAATTTGTGAGGAGGAAATTCATTTGGTCTCAAAATGTTGAGATATTTTTTTGATAATAATCATTAGTATCATCAATAGTCTTATCAAAGCTGTTGAAACAATATCTATCCCCTGAAAAGGATGATATCAATTTTTCATTCAACTTCTCAACATGTTCATTAGTCGTGCCCCGTATTTCTATTCTTGTAATGTATTCTACCGAGAAAGCATTCTCATGTATAGATGGAAAGATAGAACTGATTAAATGATTTTTGAAAAGCTCATCATCATTTTCATCATATTCAATGATCATTTCTTTTGGTGACTCTTTGTCTCGTTTAGTGTTTGTTGGTTCTTCTCCACAACCCACCTTTAATGAATATTAACCGAAGTGTAGATCTCCTCATGCTCTCATATTTTTGGAAAGATAAAAATTTTCCATCATTTTCCACGAATAAACTTCACCAAGCTTGCCTTTATTGTTTGTAGTATCGTTCATTTGGAACATGAATCACTTGTCTAAAATCACCTCCATATACAACCATCTTTCTTTCAAATGCGTTAGAATTTCTCATGATGTCCTTTAAACTTTTGTCAAGTGTCTCAAATGCCATTTCTTTGCCATTAGTGCTTATTTTCTTAGTAATTCTGCAATTCCACTATGCATTGGAATATTGCACACATATATTTCATGCACACTAATTGAAATTTTAAGACGTGAATGAGCAATCTAGCCTTTAGCCATAATTTTAGCTGCAACTCCTGATGTGGTTGTTGCTATTCCTATCTATTGTCTCATTCGTAGATTTGCTAGCAGAGCCTTATATATATGTTTTCTCTGTGCCATCAGACCATCAATAAAAAACTTAGCACAGTGGCCAGTACAAACTTGATAGAGAAATTTTCAGAATGTACTTTGTTGTTCATTTTTAAGCATTTCTTCTAAAATGTAGTCTTCTTGGAGAATCTCTATCAACAATTCATTAAGAATCACTCTTAATATATTTTCTAAAATGTTTTTGCAGTCTTCTTGTATACTTGGCAAGTCGTAATTAAGATGTCAAGTCTTTACCCATGCTTTCTAGAAAATAATTTATGGATTCCATGGTTTTGCCATAATTGATTTGACTGACTTTGTACAATCCCACGTGAAATCGTCTGACACTGGTTTCCAAAATGTATGCCACAGTTGTCGAATGTTTGTTGGTTGACAGTAAACTAATAGATTGCAAACAATCTTCTTAACGCATTAGGCATTTGAATGACAATAGCTTTATTTTAAGCATTCTGAGATGATATGGTCAAATTTTGATAAATCTTGCATCTTCTTTAAAAATGGTGAAATAACAATAGACTTGACTCACATGAATGTTTTTTGCAATTGATGTGGATAAAGGCGGTGAAGTTAAAACATTTGACATGTTTGTTTAATTCATTACTATTTCTTTTGTTTTTCTTATTATTCTTGTTGTTTCTTTTTTTTGCTCAAGTCTTTGATTGTTGTGTAATGACACTTTCGTCAATCATTACTTGCATTGATCTTCCATTTAAATAAGGTGATGAGATTGTTATATGTTACGCTTTGTGTTAAATATGTATGTATTTTTATATAAAAACTAAAATGTTTAGCCATATTTACAAGAAATTTTCACATTTCATTGCGATTTAAAATCATGTATCAATTCAAATTTTCTTTTCTTCTAGTTTTCACGACACTTCTAATCTTATTGCACCGTTCATCGTTGGTCAATTGAAAATATTTTATTCTTTTAACTTCTAGTTTGTGACATCATCTTCTTTACCTTCACAAAAAACCTTCACAGTATACCGATTGAATCGATAATAGTGAAGATGATAATAAATAATAATAATATATTTTTCATTCCACTTGTGTATGATGCAAATTTCATCTTTTTCTTAACTATATTGTAAAATTTACAAAAAATAATTTTCACATCATGGATATTGGTCGAAAGGAGATATAATGTGTTAGCTTTGCGTTTGGTGGATTATGACTCTTTCACCATATTGTTCTTATTGTTTTTATGTCTCCGGATTTTGAATAGCTATTGAGAGTGTTAATTATGTATTTGTTTTGGTTTTTAATTAATAATCAATCAAGGTTATTTGGTTAAATATATAATCAATTAAGAGTTTTAATTCATTTTTGTAGTAATAATAATTTTCGGCTTTTAATTTATTTTTGTAGTAATAATAATTTTTTGTTTTTAATTAAAAATAAACTATTTAATAAATTTATTAAAAACTTTTTTTTAAAAATTTTACAATATCCGTATATTTTAAAATTTAATCTTTTTATTTTTAACTAATTAATAATGATTATGTTTTTGTAAATAATTAATAATGATTAATTGACCAATAATTAATCAAGGATCATGATGATTTTTTTATATATATTTTTATTTTCATTTTTATATTTTTAATTTCGTTTTTCTATTTTAGTAAACTAATGAGGATTAATTAGTCAATATTCAATCAATGATTTTGATTATTTTGATTATTATTTACGTATTTTTATTTTAAATTTCGTTTTTTTTATATTTATTGAATCAATAATCAATCTTTGATTTTGATGAGGATCTTAATGATTTTTTTATGTATATACATATATTTATTTCGTTTTTTTTATATTTTTTCTTAAATCAAGGATTTTTTTATATTTTCATTCTTATATTTTTAATTTCGTTTTTTTAATAAGTTAATTGATGATTCATTAATCAATATATTCAATCATTGATTTTGATTATTTATTTATTTTTTTAATTTCATTTTCCATTATTTATTTAATCAATAATCAATCAAGGATTTTGATGATTTTATTTTTATGTTTTTTTATTTTTTGTTTCTAGTTGCAATTATTAATTTTCGTTTTTATATATTTTAATTTAAAAATAATTGATTAATTAAATTATATTGAGTTAGGGAGAAACACTTTTTGGGAGAAACACTTTTTGGAGGAAACACACTCACTCTTTTAATATAGTAAAGATATATATTTTTTTTAAACAGCAAAGAAATTTATTAAGATCTAACAATGTGCTAGGGTAGTGTTACAAAAGTACAAAGCATAAAGAGCAATCACAAACGTCACGCAACAACACCCCGTGAACCAAGCCTAGAAGCTAATTAACTGGATTAATACAAAAAGGGATGGACTTTCAAGAATCCCAATCCACGCTAACTTTATTATTTCTACCATTTATCCAAGCATAACTACGAACTCTAATATTCTCAAATGTTTAGTCACATGAAGCATCTTTAGAATTGAAGATTTTATTCGTCAACGACCAAATAGACCACATCACCACCTTCTTAATGGCATCCCAAATATATCCTAAGACTATCATTACGTTGCACAACCATAGGAGAAAACGAACAAAAAGAACTCCAATCTTCAGGGACAACGGCTGAAATAGAACACCAGCAAAGATTTTGCGCCAAAATGATGAAGAAAACGAGCAACAAAGAAATATGTGGAAGACTTCTTCATTACCTGTAACGGTTGTGTAACAACATAATTTTACATGTATATAATTGTTGTGAGCCTACATACTTGTTCGGCCGTGAACCGAGATTTCATATTTGAAGCCTCATGTTATGTTAAATGTACGAAAGCTAAAATGATAAAACTCGGCTTTCCGAGGAAACCTTTCATATAATATCTGATAATAGCTTGATGAGAAAAATCAAAGGTTCAAGAAAATGTATTTTAGCTAAATAACACAAGACTCGGGTTCAGGGGCGGCTGCATGATTTTTGACATGGGGGTCAGAAATTTATCAATTTTTTTCTATAGAGATAAAGAGCCAAAAGTCCCCTTTTTGACACAAAATGAATAAATATGACACACTCATTTTTTTAATTGCAAAAATGACAAACAATTTCAGACGGACAAAATTACCCCTTTGTAGAAGGGACGCACTTATATCTTCAAGTGATTCCTTTCTGCTTCAGCCTTCAGCCTTCAGTTATGTTTTTATTTTGTTTTTTTTTTCAAACAACCGTAACTTTTGATTTACAACTCCGATCATCGAAATTTTTCCACCAAAATTCATTTTTTTTTGCTCTTTAATTTGAGCCCAAATACGATACCCTTCCGACGTAAATTTTGAAAGACGAAAAAATATTTGTGTTAACCGGAGCGTTTTTTCTTATAAACGACCGTATTTTTGATTTAGAACACCGATCATCAAAATTGTTTCACCAAAGTTCATATTTTTATTATCTTCATTTTGAGACCGCATTTGATACCTTTTCGACATAGTATTTGAAAGCCGAATTTAATCGCATCATTTACACTAACACGAGATCGATGTCGATGTCATTGATCAATTCACAATGATATCGATATCAGATATCGGTATCAATATCAATTATCACAATGATGTCGATGATCACATTCAAACACAAGAAACGACGTCGTGAATGTAAGTCTAATCTACTTGCTTTTTTTTGTTTCGTGATACCGCAATATGCTAACTCCTAGTAATGGCAATCGCTTAATCCTACTTGCTTTTTGTTTCTTCAATTATTTCTTCTCTCCTCCTTCATAAAATAATAATACCTCTTCTTCTTCTTCAAATACCCAACGCAAACTTTGATTTTCATGGCTTCTTTCTTGAATTTGGATTAAAGGGTCTTCAAGATTTATAATGTTTTCTTCCATAATATACTACTATTATTCGCAAGTTTCTAATCCATTCAACATATATAAGTTCATCATCTTTCTGGATCCACGTGAAAACTTCTTACCGACTCTTCTTTTTTGTTTGTTTTCAGAAATGTAACGCCCGCGCCCAGATACCGAGCCCTTATCCGGAAGCGGAACGCTCGGGCGCGCAGATAACGTTAAATAAATCTAAAATTATACGCCACCTCTACGCCGTCAGATCAAAAATAAAGCAACGGAAGTCCAAAAGACTCGGGTAAAACCATAAATGCTACTAGATTAGAAAACAAACCGCCTAGGGGTAAAAAGGAAAAGCTTACAACAACGGTAACAAGCTTACAACGCACGATGTCCCAAAGAGAAGATACAAAACTAGTCTTACAAACTTGAAATAAAAGTACAACAAGCTTATAAGAGAATCTACAAGATAAACCGCATAACCTTTAAAAGGAAAGTGAAGGAAAACATCGAGTGACTTCAACGCCATCAAAACATCATTGAACTCCTCGACGAGCTCAAAGCTAACCTCGATCAACTGTTCGCCTTCTCACCCCCAAACACATAGAAAAACATATGCATTCGAGGTAAGTACAACGACTTAGCAAGAAAGAGAAGCTATGATATCAACTATAGTTTATAAAGAAAAGATAATTATTTAGTTAGTTATTTAAGTGAGACCGACTCAATCTAGGGTTCACTTCATGCTCATCAACATGTTGTGACTAATCTGCTTTCTAACTTAACCTATCTATGTTACAACCAAGACTCAAGGGCACTACGCCAAGATCCACCTCAAAGCAGAGTCCCTCCGCACTTAGTGGTCTTTGACCCACAGAGTTCTTCTACCTCGTGGACACTCTTTGCAACATATTAGTGGATCACACCAATATCCACGAAGTCTAGAAAAGGTAGACTCCGATAGCACGCACACCTCAAAGCAGAGTCCCTCCGCACTTAGTGGTCTTTTGACCCACGAAGTTCTTCCACCTTCAGAGGTAGCACATGCATCGCGATTAAGCCTGGTGCCCAGCCAAGAGAGACGGGTTGTTTAATCTTTTACTAGTCAAGCACGTTGTTTATTAGGTTATTAACTAGCCACCTAAGTGTTTTCAAATAGTCTCCTCACGCATACTACTCTCTTCCTAGACCACTAGACACGGACAAGCCCTAGCAATTACACAGACATTGATGAATACTAATTCATCAAAGCACAAGCCTATCATGCTCTTCCGACGGATCCGAACTTCAACTCCCTTTAAGAGTACATTCGGTGTTTTAACTGAACGAATCAGAAGCTCAATTCAGGCTTGTCTAAGCTTATACCATTTTAACATATCATATATAAGGTTTCATAAAGTTAAATCATGTTTATAAGGTTGAGCAACAACCCACAAAGAAATAGTGACAAAACCAGCTAGACGCCCGTTTTGAGCCATGGACGCCCGTCTGAACATTTCTGGACGCTCGTCCAAAGATGGACGCCCGTCCACTATACCTGCACGCCCGCCCACCCAAAAACAGCTTCAATCTCAGATGTAAATAGCACCTCGACGCCCGCCCAATACAACCAGACGCTCGTCTAAAGGTGGAATTTAGGCTGGACGCCCGTCTGTAATACCGGACGCCGCCCACCTGGGTTCGACCTAAACCCTAATATCATCATCATGCGATTTCCAAAACGTATTTCAGCCAAACAGCAGCAATTTAACAACACATTGAGCACAAAAACCTCATCTAACATTAACATAGCACTTATGATCAATGCTCGAACCAACAACTCATCTTTCTAGCACCAAAACACTTTACAAAAACATCTAAACCTTATAAAAGACACTTGAGATCATAGGGGTAGTTCTCCTTACCTAAATGCAGCCACCAACCAGATCAAAACTCAGAGAAAAGCTGCTGCAACACAACCAAACCGAAGGCAAAACGCTGTCCTCTACACGACGATTCCAACTCTTGAATTGCTCAGAAAACGATCAATCCTTCCTTTGATGGTTGAAGAACTCTTCTATCCTCTCCCTTTTCTTTCTCATTTGCGCAGGAGAGGAGGAGGAAACGTGAAAACTGATTTCTAATTAGGTTTAGGAGATTAGCGTGTTAAGTTATCCTTAAATACCCACTTCCAAAATAAACCCCTTTTCCTAAAACACCCTTGCTTATCAAAAAAATCGATAAATATATATATATTTAAACTCACAATATATATTTATAAAACGCCCAATTATTTAACTCCGAATAAAAGGATCCGAACCCGATATTTCGCTTTGCAAAAAAGACACGCTCGCTTCTTTTCCAAAATCGAATATCACATAACCCCAAAAATTCTTTTAAATTTAGGTTTCGAATATATACTTCAAATCGTTTAATTAAATAACCCGAAAAACCTGAATTTGTTAAAAGACTCTTTTACCCTTTTTCTCAAAAGTCGGGATGTTACATTCTTCCCCTTAAAGAAGTTTCGCCCTCGAAACTTGCCGTAACCAACACCACTCTCAACTTAGGTACCCGCTTGCCTACCTTCTAGTCCACTTCCAAAACAAACCAATGTTATCTCCAACCGATTAAACCTTAGTATTCTCGTCATCAAGTCTTCAAGCAAGGCCCATCACACTAATCTAGTACTTGCACTCCAAGCACCACTCTATCTTATTCACACACAAAACATCTACCTTATACTCAACTCTTCCGACCCAACTTCTTAAGTTCCTCCTAAAACCCCGTGTCCCAAAAAGTCATGCCACCACTAATTAACAAGTAGTATTCTTCCAGGTTCTTTGTCCATTCATCGCCATTACAGAAGTTTCCAGACTTACACAAAGGTTACTCTGATCTATACATTCGCCTTACCCTCAAGAAACTAACTATTAACTTAAAGATCTTCAATTCCGCCTTGTTATCAATTCAAAGCACTAAACCATCTATAACACACCCAAACCATAGACAAACTTCAATCTTTACTAGTCTTCAAAAAGGTAACCAAATAAACATCTTCTACCAAACTTATAAGGCTTTCCTATAGACAAGAAAACGACTTTCGACAGAGAGTTTATCGGCAACCATGATTTTATAGTCCAACAGAATATTGGAGTTGTGAAAGAGTTTATTTTTAAACGACACATCTATAGAAACAAAGTTTTAAACTTGTCCTCACTTTGATTCCGTAAGAAAGGTAAGAATGGTTATGCAAATATTTTCAAAATTTGAAACTACTAAGGAAATAGCAATTAGAAAATCTTGAGATGTGTAACACAAAAATGAAGACGGATTGAACTTGGTTCACATGCATATAATAAAACATTTGTTTAGATAATGCAAAATGGATGATATATAAAATTTGCCTATATGAGGGTACTTGTGATAAGTCACTAAAAACCAAAGTACTGACTAAGACATTTATCACAATGAGGTCATTCTACAAAATCCAGATTGAAACCTTTTCCTTTCTTTTGAAGTAATTGGTATGAATGAATGCAAAAGAAAGACAAACTTGTTATTAAAGAGTTCAATAGAAAGGTCTAGAAGTAGAAGAAGTTTCAAATATTATTCAAATATGTACATATACATATATAGAATATATATATATAAAAATTTTGAAGATTTAATAATATTCTCTCAAAAGATTTCATGTCAAGGTCCAAGTAAATTGGTGAAATGTTGCGTAAAGGGGTCATGAATGATAACGCTGAAAAGAAAGCAAAAGAATTCGTAAAGTGCATATTCTATTTCTTTCAACAACCGCTTGAGATGTAAATTGAGATGTTGTTTTTTTTTTGAAAGCTGGGAAACATCTTCTCCAAAGGTTCAAAGATAAAGGTAAACCGGAGAAGTGCTTCGTGAAGAAATTATAAGTAACGATCGAGTAAAGAAAACACGAGAGTTTCGAATATAGTGCATTTTTTTTTTTTGTGTCGTTTCAAAGATTAACACAATAAGGACTATTGTGATATTGTTAAAAGGTTTTGAATCAAGGTGAAAGTGTTCAAAGGATAAGGACAACCCTTTGTTTTTAAAATAAAATCGAAAGTCATTTCTTCCAATTTGAAGAAAGAAGGTTTAGAATAAAACAAAACAAATTTTAACACTGTAGTAAATTTTTTTCTTGTCGAGGAAAACTCTTAACAAAATAAGTTGCATGCTAAAATCCTTTATCAAAGGTAGCTTTAAAAGACGTGCATGAGTTGTAAAGGAGGTTCAACTACTCGCTTATTCAAAACAATAATTTCATAATAAGGAGTAAAAGATGTAGTACCTTGAAAGTAATTATCGATAGAACTTTTGAACATATGTACATTTATAATTTTCTAAAAGTAGTCCTGAGCTATTAAATGACACTTTGGTAAGAAATGGTTGTTCATGTATTCTTACCGGAAGACAAAAGGATATGTAATTAAAATGGACGTCTTGAGAAAGTTTGATCTTTCAACCGGTTATCGGAAAGGTATAAAATTCTAATAAAAGAGTTGAGTCTTTAAACAAAATATTTTCTGCACTAAAACATCTTGTAGGAATGCATTGAAGGAACAAAGGTGTATTGACCCGAACTGTTGAACATGATGCAATGAAATGATATGCATTTGTCGATTCAAAATGGTTCAAGGATGAGAAAATCATTTCCTTAAATCAATTATTTGACACTATGAAAACATCTTCATAAAAAAATACATCAAAGTATGTGCACACTTGGAAAATAAAACTTCACAATGAAAGAACTTTTACCGAGTTCAAAAGTTTTAAATGGATGATCTAGCTAGCACATTGGTTACAAATAGTATGCAAAGGGAAAAATTTGAAATTAGAGGTAATTAAGTATAAATCTAAGTGATTATAGAAAGCACCTCGTTAAAGAAAACACTGGTTTGGAAAGTCACCACGTACTTGTTTCTTGTCACAAAAGGGTATTAAATCTACAACACTTAATATCTACTCACTAAACTTCTTATTTGGATAACAAGTAAGTTAGGGTCTTATGCTTCAAGCCTTCCCAACACATACTACCCCACACCTAAACTTCCAAGGTGAAAGGATGTTGTATGGCCTTTCTTGAACAAGTACTTAAATAATTTTAAAAGTTTATGCGACGCCAACCATGAAATGATTGACTTGCACAAAACAAACCAAACTAATTTTGAACATGATGTAAAAAGAAAAGTTGTGGGTATACAAGCTTTACATATGCTACACAAAATTCAGAATTTATGGAAAAGCATAAGTTGGTTAAAAATAATTATTTTCGTCAACTGCTGCAAGCTGCCAAAACTTTCAGAAACTTATAATCTGCATTATTTTGCAGATTGAACTCAAACTAGAAAGAATTAGCACTTGACTCCAAAACAAAATTTGCAGATCAGAGAGTTTTCTACAACATATCAAAAATTCCAGTCATTTGAAGATGTTTAGCTTATTAAAAACAGACTCATAAGTAAGAGTACCGCTGCAGAATTTTCTGAACGGAGTACTCCTCCTTGTTAAACAATTTATGAACAATCCATATTGAAAACTAAGTTGATGCCAAAATAGAAAATGTAGATAAGGAAATCTTCTAAGTGACTGCAAATTTACAGAATTTTTTTGAAACCTCGTATGATATTAAAGACATAGAAACGTGAACAAAATCGGTTACTCGTTTTGCATAACACTAGAATATAAAATAAAAGAAATGATTAAATCAAAATGTCGCAATAAGAAAACTTTAAATCCTCCAAGAAAAGAGCAAAAGAGGAAAAGTCTAGAAGCTCCAAAAGAAGAGAAGGGTTCTGCTGAGGATCCTAGAAGGTACAAACTAGAGGGCATCACATAAAGGATGTGAGCCTAGAACTCAAACTAACCTTTGCCTCAGAAGACTCTTCACCTGGTCCTAGTGAAACTTAACCAAGGTCTAAAGATTCTTAGTTTTACGATTTACTTCCAAGAACAAAAGAGATCGTAAAGGTTCTAAAAGATCTAAGATACCTTATCTTAAAAACAAAAGTTTAGGTCAAGAAAGAAACTTCCTTTAATTCCTCGCCATTCAAAGATCAAAGAAGTCGTAATGGTTACTAAGCAGCCTTAAAGGTCTTATCTTAAGAAAGGAAGCCTAGAAAAGCAGGGAACGCTTCTCTCTGATACCAACTGTAACGCCCCGCTCCCAGATACCGAGCCCTTATCCGGAAGGGAACGTTCGGCGCGTATAACGTTAAATAAATCTAAAATTATACGCCAGCCTCTACGTCGTCGTATCAAAAATAAAGCAACGGAAGTCCAAAAGACTCGGGTAAAAACCATAAATGCTACTAGATTAGAAAACAAACCGCTCAGGGTAAAAAGGAAAAGCTTACAACAACGGTAACAAGCTTACAACGTACGATGTCCCAAAGAGAAGATACAAAACTAGTCTTACAAACTTGAAATAAAAGTACAACAAGCTTATAAGAGAATCTACAAGATAAACCGCATAACCTTTAAAAGGAAAGTGAAGGAAAACATCGAGTGACTTCAACGCCATCAAAACATCATTGAACTCCTCGACGAGCTCAAAGCTAACTCGATCAACCTGTTCGCCTTCTCACCCCCAAACACATAGAAAAACATATGCATTCGAGGTAAGTACAACGATTTAGCAAGAAAGAGAAGCTATGATATCAACTATAGTTTATAAAGAAAAGATAATTATTTAGTTAGTTATTTAAGTGAGACCGACTCAATCTAGTGGTTCACTTCATGCTCATCAACATGTTGTGACTAATCTGCTTTAACTTAACCTATCTATGTTACAACCGCACTCAAGGGCACTACGCCAAGATCCACCTCAAGCAGAGTCCCTCCGCATTTTAGGGTCTTTGACCTACTGAGTTCTTCTACCTCGGGGACACTCTTTTGCAACATATTAGTGGATCACACCAATATCCACGAAGTCTAGAAAAGGTAGACTCCGATAGCACGCACACCTCAAAGCAGAGTCCCTCCGCATTTTAGGGTCTTTTGACCCACGGTTCTTCCACCTTCAGAGGTAGCACATGCATCGCGATTTAGCCTGGTGCCCAGCCAAGAGAGACGGGTTGTTTAATCTTTTACTAGTCAAGCACGTTTGTTTATTAGGTTATTAACTAGCCACCTAAGTGTTTTCAAATAGTCTCCTCACGCATACTACTCTCTTCCTAGACCACTAGACACGGACAAGCCCTAGCAATTACGTACATTGATGAATACTAATTCATCAAAGCACAAGCCTATCATGCTCTTCCGACGGATCCGAACTTCAACTCCCTTTAAGAGTACATTCGGTGTTTTAACTGAACGAATCAGAAGCTCAATTCAGGCTTGTCTAAGCTTATACCATTTTAACATATCATATATAAGGTTTCATAAAGTTAAATCATGTTTATAAGGTTGAGCAACAACCCACAAAGAAATAGTGACAAAACCGGCTAGACGCCCGCTTTTGAGCCATGGACGCCTGCTCGAACATTTCTCGACGCTGTCAAAGATGGACGCCCGCCCACTATACCTGACGCCCGCCCACCCAAAACAGCTTCAATCTCAGATGTAAATAGCACCTCAGACGCCCGCCCAATACAACCAGACGCTCGTCAAAGGTGGAATTTAAGCCGGACGCCCGTCCGCAATACCGGACGCCGCCCACCTGGTTCGACCTAAACCCTAATATCATCATCATGCGATTTCCAAAACGATTTCAGCCAAACAAAGAAGAATTTAACAACACATTGAGCACAAAACCTCATCTAACATTAACATAGCACTTATGATCAATGCTCAACCAACAACTCATCTTTCTAGCACCAAAACACTTTACAAAAACATCTAAACCTTATAAAAGACACTTGAGATCATAGGGGTAGTTCTCTTACCTAAATGCAGCCACCAACCTGATCAAAACTCGAGAAAAGTCGCGCAACACAACCAAACCGAAGGCAAAACTCGTCCTCTACACGACGATTCCAACTCTTGAATTGCTCAGAAAACGATCAATCCTTCCTTTGATGGTTGAAGAACTCTTCTATCCTCTCCCTTTTCTTTCTCATTTGCGCAGGAGAGGAGGAGGAAACGTGAAAACTGATTTCTAATTAGGTTTAGGAGATTAGCGTGTTAAGTTATCCTTAAATACCCACTTCCAAAATAAACCCCTTTTCCTAAAACACCCTTGCTTATCAAAAATCTGATAAATATATATATATTTAAACTCACAATATATATTTATAAAACGTCCAATTATTTAACTCCGAATAAAAGGATCCGAACCCGATATTTCGTTTTCGCAAAAAAAGACACGCCTGCCCTTTTCCGAAAATCGGAATATCACATAACCCCAAAAATTCTTTTAAATTTAGGTTTCGAATATATACTTCAAATCGTTTAATTAAATAACCCGAAAAACCTGAATTTGTTAAAAGACTCTTTTACCCTTTTCTGAAAAGTCGGGATGTTACATTCTTCCCCCCTTAAAGAAGTTTCGTCCTCGAAACTTGCCAGAACCAACACCACTCTCAACTTAGGTACCCGTTTGCCTACCTTCTAGTCCACTTCCAAAAACAAACCAATGTTATCTCCAACTGATTAAACCTTAGTATTCTCGTCATCAAGTCTTCAGTGCGTCCATCACACTAATCTAGTACTTGCACTCCAAGCACCACTCTATCTTATTCACACACAAAACATCTACCTTATACTCAACTCTTCTGACCCAACTTCTTAAGTTCCTCCTAAAACCCTGTGTCCCAAAAGTCATGCCAGTCCACTAATTAACAAGTAGTATTCTTCCAGGTTCTTTGTCCATTCATCGCCATTACAGAAGTTTCCAGACTTACACAAAGGTTACTCTGATCTATACATTCGCCTTACCCTCAAGAAACTAACTATTAACTTAAAGATCTTCAATTCCGCCTTGTTATCAATTCAGCACTAAACCATCTATAACACACCCAAACCATAGACAAACTTCAATCTTTACTAGTCTTCAAAAAGGTAACCAAATAAACATCTTCTACCAAACTTATAAGGCTTTCCTATAGACAAGAAAACGACTTTATTGAGAGAGTTTATCGGCAACCATGATTTTATAGTCCAATGTAATATTGGAGTTGTGAAAGAGTTTATTTTTAAACGACACATCTATAGGAAACAAAGTTTTAAACTTGTCCTCACTTTGATTCCGTAAGAAAGGTAAGAATGGTTATGCAAATATTTTGAAAATTTGAAACTACTAAGGAAATAGCAATTAGGAAAATCTTGAGATGTGTAACACAAAAATGAAGACGGATTGAACTTGGTTCACATGCATATAATAAAACATTTGTTTAGATAATGCAAAATGGATGATATATAAAATTTGCCTATATGAGGGTACTTGTGATAAGTCACTAAAACCAAAGTACTCGACTAAGACATTTATCACAATGAGAGGTCATTCTACAAAATCCAGATTGAAACCTTTTCCTTTCTTTTGAAGTAATTGGTATGAATGAATGCAAAAGAAAGACAAACTTGTTATTAAAGAGTTCAATAGAAAGGTCTAGAAGTAGAAGAAGTTTCAAATATTATTCAAATATGTACATATACATATATAGAATATATATATATAAAAATTTTGAAGACGAATAATATTCTCTCAAAAGATTTCATGCTGAAGGTCCAAGTAAATTGGTGAAATGTTGCGAAAGGGGTCATGAATGATAACGCGGAAAAGAAAGCAAAAGAATTCAGAAAGTGCATATTCTATTTCTTTCAACAACCGTTGCAGTTGAGATGTTGTTTTTTTTTTTGAAAGCGGGGAAACATCTTCTCCAAAGGTTCAAAGATAAAGGTAAACCGGAGAAGTGCTTCGTGAAGAAATTATAAGTAACGACTGAGTAAAGAAAACACGAGAGTTTCGAATAGTGCATGTTTTTTTTTTTTTTGTGTCGTTCAAAGATTAACACAATAAGGACTATTGTGATATTGTTAAAAGGTTTTGAATCGAAGGTGAAAGTGTTCAAAGGATAAGGACAACCCTTTGTTTTTAAAATAAAAATCAGAAAGTCATTTCTTCCAATTTGAAGAAAGAAGGTTTAGAATAAAACAAAACAGCTTAACACCTGTAGTAAATTTTTTTCTTGTCGAGGAAAACTCTTAACAAAATAAGTTGCATGCTAAAATCCTTTATCAAAGGTAGCTTTAAAAGACGTGCATGAGTTGTAAAGGAGGTTCAACTACTCGCTTATTCAAAAACAATAATTTCATAAGGGAGTAAAAGATGTAGTACCTTGAAAGTAATTATCGATAGAACTTTTGAACATATGTACATTTATAATTTTCTGAAAGTAGTCTGGAGCTATTAAATGACACTTTGGTAAGAAATGGTTGTTCATGTATTCTTACCGGAAGACAAAAGGATATGTAATTAAAATGGACGTCTTGAGAAAGTTTGATCTTTCAACCGGTTATCGGAAAGGTATAAAATTCTAATAAAAGAGTTGAGTCTTTAAACAAAATATTTTCTGCACTAAAACATCTTGTAGGGAATGCATTGAAGGAACAAAGGTGTATTGACCCGAATCTGTTGAACATGATGCAATGAAATGATATGCAGCTGTCAGTTCAAAATGGTTCGAAGGATGAGAAAATCATTTCCTTAAATCAATTATTTGACACTATGAAAACATCTTCATAAAAAAAAATACATCAAAGTATGTGCACACTTGGAAAATAAAACTTCACAATGAAAGAACTTTTACCGAGTTCAAAAAGTTTTAAATGGATGATCTAGCTAGCACATTGGTTACAAATAGTATGCAAAGGGAAAAATTTGAAATTAGAGGTAATTAAGTATAAATCTAAGTGATTATAGAAAGCACCTCGTTAAAGAAAACACTGGTTTGGAAAGTCACCACGTACTTGTTTCTTGTCACAAAAGGGTATTAAATCTACAACACTTAATATCTACTCACTAAACTTCTTATTTGGATAACAAGTAAGTTAGGGTCTTATGCTTCAAGCCTTCCCAACACATACTACCCCACACCTAAACTTCCAAGGTGAAAGGATGTTGTATGGCCTTTCTTGAACAAGTACTTAAATAATTTTAAAAGTTTAAGTGCGTACGTCAACCATGAAATGATTGACTTGCACAAAACAAACCAAACTAATTTTGAACATGATGTAAAAAAGAAAAGTTGTGGGTATACAAGCTTTACATATGCTACACAAAATTCAGAATTTATGGAAAAGCATAAGTTGGTTAAAAATAATTATTTTAGATCAATCTAATGCAAGCTGCCGAAACTTTCAGAAACTTATAATCTGCATTATTTTGCAGATTGAACTCAAACTAGAAAGAATTAGCACTTGACTCCAAAACAAAATTTGCAGATCAGAGAGTTTTCTACAACATATCAAAAATTCCAGTCATTTGAAGATGTTTAGCTTATTAAAAACAGACTCATAAGTAAGAGTACCGCTGCAGAATTTTCTGAACGGAGTACTCCTCCTTGTTAAACAATTTATGAACAATCCATATTGAAAACTAAGTTGATGCCAAAATAGAAAATGTAGATAAGGAAATCTTCTAAGTGACTGCAAATTTACAGAATTTTTTTGAAACCTCAGAAGTGATATTAAAGACATAGAAACGTGAACAAAATCGGTTACTCGTTTTGCATAACACTAGAATATAAAATAAAAGAAATGATTAAATCAAAATGTCGCAATAAGAAAACTTTAAATCCTCCAAGAAAAGAGCAAAAGAGGAAAAGTCTAGAAGCTCCAAAAGAAGAGAAGGTTCTTGCTGAGGATCCTAGAAGGTACAAACTAGAGGGCATCACATAAAGGATGTGAGCCTAGAACTCAAACTAACCTTTGCCTCAGAAGACTCTTCACCTGGTCCTAGTGAAACTTAACCAAGGTCTAAAGATTCTTAGTTTTACGATTTACTTCCAAGAACAAAAGAGATCAGAAAGGTTCTAAAAGATCTAAGATACCTTATCTTAAAAACAAAAGTTTAGGTCAGCAAAGAAACTTCTACGAATTCCTGCCATTCCGAAAGATCAAAGAAGTCAGAATGGTTACTAAGCAGTCTTAAAGGTCTTATCTTAAGAAAGGGAAGCCTAGAAAAGCAGGGAACGCTTCTCTCTGATACCAACTGTAACGCCCCGCTCCCAGATACCGAGCCCTTATCCGGAAGGGAACGTTCGGCGCGTATAACGTTAAATAAATCTAAAATTATACGCCAGCCTCTACGTCGTCGTATCAAAAATAAAGCAACGGAAGTCCAAAAGACTCGGGTAAAAACCATAAATGCTACTAGATTAGAAAACAAACCGTCTAGGGGTAAAAAGGAAAAGCTTACAACAACGGTAACAAGCTTACAACGTACGATGTCCCAAAGAGAAGATACAAAACTAGTCTTACAAACTTGAAATAAAAGTACAACAAGCTTATAAGAGAATCTACAAGATAAACCGTACAACCTTTAAAAGGAAAGTGAAGGAAAACATCAGAGTGACTTCAACGCCATCAAAACATCATTGAACTCCTCGACGAGCTCAAAGCTAACCTGATCAACCTGTTCGTCTTCTCACCCCCAAACACATAGAAAAACATATGCATTCGAGGTAAGTACAACGTACTTAGCAAGAAAGAGAAGCTATGATATCAACTATAGTTTATAAAGAAAAGATAATTATTTAGTTAGTTATTTAAGTGAGACCGACTCAATCTAGGGTTCACTTCATGCTCATCAACATGTTGTGACTAACTGTTTCTAACTTAACCTATCTATGTTACAACCGCACTCAAGGGCACTACGCGCATCCACCTCAGCAGAGTCCCTCTGTACTTAGGGTCTTTGACCTACAGAGTTCTTCTACCTCGGGGACACTCTTTTGCAACATATTAGTGGATCACACCAATATCCACGAAGTCTAGAAAAGGTAGACTCCGATAGCACGCACACCTCAGCAGAGTCCCTCCGTACTTAGGGTCTTTTTGACCTACGAAGTTCTTCCACCTTCAGAGGTAGCACATGCATCGCGATTTAGCCTGGTGCCTAGCCAAGAGAGACAGGTTGTTTAATCTTTTACTAGTCAAGCACGTTGTTTATTAGGTTATTAACTAGCCACCTAAGTGTTTTCAAATAGTCTCCCTCACGCATACTACTCTCTTCCTAGACCACTAGACACGGACAAGCCCTAGCAATTACACAGACATTGATGAATACTAATTCATCAAAGCACAAGCCTATCATGCTCTTCCGACGGATCTGAACTTCAACTCCCTTTAAGAGTACATTCGGTGTTTTAACTGAACGAATCAGAAGCTCAATTCAGGCTTGTCTAAGCTTATACCATTTTAACATATCATATATAAGGTTTCATAAAGTTAAATCATGTTTATAAGGTTGAGCAACAACCCACAAAGAAATAGTGACAAAACCAGCTAGACGCCCGTTTTGAGCCATGGACGCCCGTCTGAACATTTCTGGACGCTCGTCCAAAGATGGACGCCCGTCCACTATACCCAGACGCCCGTCCACCCAAAAGCAGTTCAATCTCAGTATGTAAAATAGCACCTCAGACGCCCGTCCAATACAACCAGACGCTCGTCCAAGGTGGAACCTAGGCTGGACGCCCGTCCAGAATACCGGACGCTCGTCCACCTGGGTTCGACCTAAACCCTAATATCATCATCATGCGATTTCCAAAACGTATTTCAGCCAAACAAATGACAATTTAACAACACATTGAGCACAAAAACCTCATCTAACATTAACATAGCACTTATGATCAATGCTCGAACCAACAACTCATCTTTCTAGCACCAAAACACTTTACAAAAACATCTAAACCTTATAAAAGACACTTGAGATCATAGGGGTAGTTCTCTTACCTAAATGCAGCCACCAACCGGATCAAAACTCGAGAGAAAAGCTCGCAACACAACCAAACCGAAGTCAAAAGCGCTGTCCTCTACACGGCGATTCCAACTCTTGAATTGCTCGTAAAAGCGATCAATCCTTCCTTTGATGGTTGAAGAACTCTTCTATCCTCTCCCTTTTTTCTTTCTCATTTGCGCAGGAGAGGAGGAGGAAACGTGAAAACTGATTTCTAATTAGGTTTAGGAGATTAGCGTGTTAAGTTATCCTTAAATACCCACTTCCAAAATAAACCCCTTTTCCTAAAACACCCTTGCTTATCAAAAAATCTGATAAATATATATATATTTAAACTCACAATATATATTTATAAAACGTCCAATTATTTAACTCCGAATAAAAGGATCCGAACCCGATATTTCGTTTTCGCAAAAAAAAAAGACACGCCTTGCCCTTTTCCGAAAATCGAATATCACATAACCCCAAAAATTCTTTTAAATTTAGGTTTCGAATATATACTTCAAATCGTTTAATTAAATAACCCGAAAAACCTGAATTTGTTAAAAGACTCTTTTACCCTTTTCTGAAAAGTCGGGATGTTACATTCTTCCCCCCTTAAAGAAGTTTCGTCCTCGAAACTTGCCAGAACCAACACCACTCTCAACTTAGGTACCCGTTTGCCTACCTTCTAGTCCACTTCCAAAAACAAACCAATGTTATCTCCAACTGATTAAACCTTAGTATTCTCGTCATCAAGTCTTCAGTGCGTCCATCACACTAATCTAGTACTTCAGACCCAAGCACCACTCTATCTTATTCACACACAAAACATCTACCTTATACTCAACTCTTCTGACCCAACTTCTTAAGTTCCTCCTAAAACCCTGTGTCCCAAAAGTCATGCCAGTCCACTAATTAACAAGTAGTATTCTTCCAGGTTCTTTGTCCATTCATCGCCATTCTGAAGTTTCGGACTTACACAAAGGTTACTCTGATCTATACATTCGCCTTACCCTCAAGAAACTAACTATTAACTTAAAGATCTTCAATTCCGCCTTGTTATCAATTCAGCACTAAACCATCTATAACACACCCAAACCATAGACAAACTTCAATCTTTACTAGTCTTCAAAAAGGTAACCAAATAAACATCTTCTACCAAACTTATAAGGCTTTCCTATAGACAAGAAAACGACTTTCGACAGAGAGTTTATCGGCAACCATGATTTTATAGTCCAACAGAATATTGGAGTTGTGAAAGAGTTTATTTTTAAACGACACATCTATAGGAAACAAAGTTTTAAACTTGTCCTCACTTTGATTCCAGAAGAAAGGTAAGAATGGTTATGCAAATATTTTCGAAAATTTGAAACTACTAAGGGAAATAGCAATTAGGAAAATCTTGAGATGTGTAACACAAAAATGAAGACGGATTGAACTTGGTTCACATGCATATAATAAAACATTTGTTTAGATAATGCAAAATGGATGATATATAAAATTTGCCTATATGAGGGTACTTGTGATAAGTCACTAAAAACCAAAGTACTCTGACTAAGACATTTATCACAGTCAGAGGTCATTCTACAAAATCCAGATTGAAACCTTTTCCTTTCTTTTGAAGTAATTGGTATGAATGAATGCAAAAGAAAGACAAACTTGTTATTAAAGAGTTCAATAGAAAGGTCTAGAAGTAGAAGAAGTTTCAAATATTATTCAAATATGTACATATACATATATAGAATATATATATATAAAAATTTTGAAGACGAATAATATTCTCTCAAAAGATTTCATGCTGAAGGTCCAAGTAAATTGGTGAAATGTTGCGAAAGGGGTCATGAATGATAACGCGGAAAAGAAAGCAAAAGAATTCAGAAAGTGCATATTCTATTTCTTTCAACAACCGTTATGAGTTGAGATGTTGTTTTTTTTTTTTTTTTTGAAAGGGAAACATCTTCTCCAAAGGTTCAAAGATAAAGGTAAACCGGAGAAGTGCTTCGTGAAGAAATTATAAGTAACGATCGAGTAAAGAAAACACGAGAGTTTCGAATAGTGCATGTTTTTTTTTTTTTGTGTCGTTCAAAGATTAACACAATAAGGACTATTGTGATATTGTTAAAAGGTTTTGAATCGAAGGTGAAAGTGTTCAAAGGATAAGGACAACCCTTTGTTTTTAAAATAAAAATCAGAAAGTCATTTCTTCCAATTTGAAGAAAGAAGGTTTAGAATAAAACAAAACAGCTTAACACCTGTAGTAAATTTTTTTCTTGTCGAGGAAAACTCTTAACAAAATAAGTTGCATGCTAAAATCCTTTATCAAAGGTAGCTTTAAAAGACGTGCATGAGTTGTAAAGGAGGTTCAACTACTCGCTTATTCAAAAACAATAATTTCATAAGGGAGTAAAAGATGTAGTACCTTGAAAGTAATTATCGATAGAACTTTTGAACATATGTACATTTATAATTTTCTGAAAGTAGTCTGGAGCTATTAAATGACACTTTGGTAAGAAATGGTTGTTCATGTATTCTTACCGGAAGACAAAAGGATATGTAATTAAAATGGACGTCTTGAGAAAGTTTGATCTTTCAACCGGTTATCGGAAAGGTATAAAATTCTAATAAAAGAGTTGAGTCTTTAAACAAAATATTTTCTGCACTAAAACATCTTGTAGGGAATGCATTGAAGGAACAAAGGTGTATTGACCGAATCATTGAACATGATGCAATGAAATGATATGCAATTTGTCGATTCAAAATGGTTCGAAGGATGAGAAAATCATTTCCTTAAATCAATTATTTGACACTATGAAAACATCTTCATAAAAAAAAATACATCAAAGTATGTGCACACTTGGAAAATAAAACTTCACAATGAAAGAACTTTTACGAGTTCAAAAAGTTTTAAATGGATGATCTAGCTAGCACATTGGTTACAAATAGTATGCAAAGGAAAAATTTGAAATTAGAGGTAATTAAGTATAAATCTAAGTGATTATAGAAAGCACCTCGTTAAAGAAAACACTGGTTTGGAAAGTCACCACGTACTTGTTTCTTGTCACAAAAGGGTATTAAATCTACAACACTTAATATCTACTCACTAAACTTCTTATTTGGATAACAAGTAAGTTAGGGTCTTATGCTTCAAGCCTTCCCAACACATACTACCCCACACCTAAACTTCCAAGGTGAAAGGATGTTGTATGGCCTTTCTTGAACAAGTACTTAAATAATTTTAAAAGTTTAAGTGCGTACGTCAACCATGAAATGATTGACTTGCACAAAACAAACCAAACTAATTTTGAACATGATGTAAAAAGAAAAGTTGTGGGTATACAAGCTTTACATATGCTACACAAAATTCAGAATTTATGGAAAAGCATAAGTTGGTTAAAAATAATTATTTTCGTCAACTGCTGCAAGCTGCCGAAACTTTCAGAAACTTATAATCTGCATTATTTTGCAGATTGAACTCAAACTAGAAAGAATTAGCACTTGACTCCAAAACAAAATTTGCAGATCAGAGAGTTTTCTACAACATATCAAAAATTCCAGTCATTTGAAGATGTTTAGCTTATTAAAAACAGACTCATAAGTAAGAGTACCGCTGCAGAATTTTCTGAACGGAGTACTCCTCCTTGTTAAACAATTTATGAACAATCCATATTGAAAACTAAGTTGATGCCAAAATAGAAAATGTAGATAAGGAAATCTTCTAAGTGACTGCAAATTTACAGAATTTTTTTGAAACCTCAGAAGTGATATTAAAGACATAGAAACGTGAACAAAATCGGTTACTCGTTTTGCATAACACTAGAATATAAAATAAAAGAAATGATTAAATCAAAATGTCGCAATAAGAAAACTTTAAATCCTCCAAGAAAAGAGCAAAAGAGGAAAAGTCTAGAAGCTCCAAAAGAAGAGAAGGGTTCTGCTGAGGATCCTAGAAGGTACAAACTAGAGGGCATCACATAAAGGATGTGAGCCTAGAACTCAAACTAACCTTTGCCTCAGAAGACTCTTCACCTGGTCCTAGTGAAACTTAACCAAGGTCTAAAGATTCTTAGTTTTACGATTTACTTCCAAGAACAAAAGAGATCAGAAAGGTTCTAAAAGATCTAAGATACCTTATCTTAAAAACAAAAGTTTAGGTCAAAGCAAAGAAACTTCTACGAATTCCTGCCATTCCGAAAGATCAAAGAAGTCAGAATGGTTACTAAGCGATCTTAAAGGTCTTATCTTAAGAAAGGAAGCCTAGAAAAGCGAGGAACGCTTCTCTCGATACCAATCGTAACGCCCGCTCCCGGATACCGAGCCCTTATCCGGAAGGAGCGAACGCTCGGGCGCGATATAACGTTAAATAAATCTAAAATTATACGCCAGCCTCTACGTCGTCGTATCAAAAATAAAGCAACGGAAGTCCAAAAGACTCGGGTAAAAACCATAAATGCTACTAGATTAGAAAACAAACCGTCTAGGGGTAAAAAGGAAAAGCTTACAACAACGGTAACAAGCTTACAACGTACGATGTCCCAAAGAGAAGATACAAAACTAGTCTTACAAACTTGAAATAAAAGTACAACAAGCTTATAAGAGAATCTACAAGATAAACCGTACAACCTTTAAAAGGAAAGTGAAGGAAAACATCAGAGTGACTTCAACGCCATCAAAACATCATTGAACTCCTCGACGAGCTCAAAGCTAACCTGATCAACCTGTTCGTCTTCTCACCCCCAAACACATAGAAAAACATATGCATTCGAGGTAAGTACAACGTACTTAGCAAGAAAGAGAAGCTATGATATCAACTATAGTTTATAAAGAAAAGATAATTATTTAGTTAGTTATTTAAGTGAGACCGACTCAATCTAGGGTTCACTTCATGCTCATCAACATGTTGTGACTAACTGTTTCTAACTTAACCTATCTATGTTACAACCGCACTCAAGGGCACTACGCGCATCCACCTCTCGTGAGTCCTCTGTACTTAGGGTCTTTGACCTCTGAGTTCTTCTACCTCGGGGACACTCTTTTGCAACATATTAGTGGATCACACCAATATCCACGAAGTCTAGAAAAGGTAGACTCCGATAGCACGCACACCTCAAAGTGAGTCCCTCCGCACTTAGGGTCTTTTTGACTCACGAAGTTCTTCCACCTTCGAGAGGTAGCACATGCATCGCGATTTAGCACGGTGCCTAGCCAAGAGAGAGACAGGTTGTTTAATCTTTTACTAGTCAAGCACGTTGTTTATTAGGTTATTAACTAGCCACCTAAGTGTTTTCAAATAGTCTCCCTCACGCATACTACTCTCTTCCTAGACCACTAGACACGGACAAGCCCTAGCAATTATACAGACATTGATGAATACTAATTCATCAAAGCACAAGCCTATCATGCTCTTCCGACGGATCCGAACTTCAACTCCCTTTAAGAGTACATTCGGTGTTTTAACTGAACGAATCAGAAGCTCAATTCAGGCTTGTCTAAGCTTATACCATTTTAACATATCATATATAAGGTTTCATAAAGTTAAATCATGTTTATAAGGTTGAGCAACAACCCACAAAGAAATAGTGACAAAACCAGCTAGACGCCCGTTTTGAGCCATGGACGCCCGTCTGAACATTTCTGGACGCTCGTCCAAAGATGGACGCCCGCCCACTATACCTGACGCCCGCCCACCCAAAAGCAGTTCAATCTCAGATGTAAAATAGCACCTCAGACGCCCGTCCAATACAACCAGGCGCTTCGTCAAGGTGGAACCTAATTTGGACGCCCGTCCGAGAATACGGACGCCTTAAATCCCTGGGTTCGACCTAAACCCTAATATCATCATCATGCGATTTCCAAAACGTATTTCAGCCAAACAGCAGCAATTTAACAACACATTGAGCACAAAAACCTCATCTAACATTAACATAGCACTTATGATCAATGCTCGAACCAACAACTCATCTTTCTAGCACCAAAACACTTTACAAAAACATCTAAACCTTATAAAAGACACTTGAGATCATAGGGGTAGTTCTCCTTACCTAAATGCAGCCACCAACCAGATCAAAACTCAGAGAAAAGCTGCTGCAACACAACCAAACCGAAGGCAAAACGCTGTCCTCTACACGACGATTCCAACTCTTGAATTGCTCAGAAAACGATCAATCCTTCCTTTGATGGTTGAAGAACTCTTCTATCCTCTCCCTTTTCTTTCTCATTTGCGCAGGAGAGGAGGAGGAAACGTGAAAACTGATTTCTAATTAGGTTTAGGAGATTAGCGTGTTAAGTTATCCTTAAATACCCACTTCCAAAATAAACCCCTTTTCCTAAAACACCCTTGCTTATCAAAAAATCTGATAAATATATATATATTTAAACTCACAATATATATTTATAAAACGTCCAATTATTTAACTCCGAATAAAAGGATCCGAACCCGATATTTCGTTTTGCTTAAAAAAAAGACACGCCGCCTCTTTCCGAAAATCGGAATATCACATAACCCCAAAAATTCTTTTAAATTTAGGTTTCGAATATATACTTCAAATCGTTTAATTAAATAACCCGAAAAACCTGAATTTGTTAAAAGACTCTTTTACCCTTTTCTGAAAAGTCGGGATGTTACAAAAACATATGTTTGTACTCAATCTATTAAATAAGTACTTATATTGTATAAAATTGAAGCATCTTTGTAAAATTTTCACTGTTTAGTACTGTCTTAAAACTCATAAGGGCTTTGCATATAAAATTCCCCCCTCCCTTTAAAGCCTTTTTGCAGGTGTTATTATTGAAACTTTTTAACTATTCATTGACTTACATTCAAGGATATATCTTCCTGTTTTTTTTTTTAAGGATATATCCTTCATGTTGGAAGACTTTTTAATATTCCATAAAATTTCGTGTTGGACAAAACTTATGAGTTTAGGCTTCATCTTAGCAGATTTTCAACACCATTTTTGGCTGAATCAAAACTGCTCAAGGCTCTTGAAGCAGGCTTTTGAACTGAAAGATTGATGATTTTGAGAATGAAAATTTAATAAAATAAAACTCCTATTCAACAAACTTCAGAGAAGGGAAAAAGTCATTATCAGATCACAACAATATCAGTATCACAGTAACAGTATCAGTATCACAACAGACAGTATCAGTATCACATTCAAACACAAGAACACACTAACAATATCACAGTGCTTGTGTTTGCTAATGTTTGATCCTTATGACATAAATAACTTTTATAAAGGTACTCCAATGCAAGGAGAACCTCAACAACATAAAACCTGAATCAAGTACAAAAGAAGGATAAACATCGCCATGTAGAAAATCGTCTTAATCCCATATACCAAAATACAAAACCCATATACAGACAAGAGACACTCATACAAATTAGCATGGTTCATGCTTCAATATGTTTAGTATACAACTCCTCCTCAATCAAATGGCAGTGGAGACATGAAACCAACACGGTATACAAACAAAAAAAAAAAAAAAAATTTGCAGACAATAAAGGTGCATTCTCATTCTTTTGCATATGCAAAGACAAGTTGAAAGATACATACATGATACACATGATAATGGTTTGAACTTAATAGAGAAAATTAATTAAATGAGTCATTCATTCAACATCAATTATTCATTTAGAAAATAGAAAACAAATGAAACCCCCTGGCCGGCCGGCGGCCATATAATGAAATCTCACAAATTAAAGGGAGAACCATATTACGTCGACTGAACCACAGAAATGGCAAGCAAGAAAAAGCCGAAGAAAGTGACACCAACTCTTGCTGTCATTTCACATGCGTCAGAAACCAATCAGAGAAAAGATCTCTCAAATCCTAACAGCATATCATAGAGCAAAATTATGTAAACAAAATGAAGTAATAAGAAGAAACGTATTTCCCCGGCTGTCTCTGCCGAAGCATATGCAAATCACCTCCTGAGAGAAAAGGTTTCCAACGGTTGTCGTTCAGTAAATTAGAAGAAGAGGAAATGAAAATAAGGGTAAAATGGTCCATGACAAAAAAAATTGTCCTATTGCAACTAAAAAAAGGAGTGTGGATTAATGCTTAATTAAGGGAGGAAAAGTGGGCTTATACCTAATTTTTCATTTTCTATATCACACATATATTTGGATATTCAATTCTACACATCTAATTGTGGGGCAAAAGATAAAAATACGGGGTCAATACGTAAAAATAAGGTGGTCAATTTCACATATGTATGTGTTTATGAAAAAAATTCGATACTATTGGTACATAATATTTTTATTTTAGGGGGTTGACGACACCCCCACAAGTCAATGTAGAGCCGCCCCTGCTCGGGTTCCATATATGATAGACATTTGCTTGTTCTTCAAAAAATTTTTTGACCTGATCTTTATTATAACCTTTTTAGGATATGTACAACACAATTATAAAAAAAAAAAAAAAAAAAAAAAAAAAAAAAAAACGCGCCTACACAGCCACTCGAAATAAGAAAAACAAAATGCTTCAGGAAAAAGCGACTATATACTAGCTACTCCAAGCTCTATTTTTAACTCTATCGCTTTACAAACCGCATGTGAAAGAAAAACCATTACTGGAGGGCGTTGTGTGTGATGCACCACCTGGCTACACCAATACCAAACTCCCAACATGATCTCGCAAAACAAAATTTCCACATAATAATGTCATCTTTCCCATGCTCCCATTTCAGGCAATCATCCACCCAACAACAAATGTCCATGTTGCCAAAGATGCGATATTGATTACTGATATGTCAAACCCGTAAAAGAGCCCGCGGATTCAAGTTGGGCCTCCATGCAGCCCCAATAACGAATAGGGTCTTTGGCCCAATCAGTTCGCACCTATATAAGACGAGTTGGATTAGAAATAATCCAGCCCGTCTCATGCCCTTACGATACTTATCATTGACTAGGCATCCGGCATCGAGATCAAAGCCTTAATACGCCATCTACTAGGCGAGACAAAGAACTGGGGGTCGAGTCGATCGCCCCTCAGCCCGCAGCCCGCGCAACTAGGCAGCAAAGTCACAAGTTACAGGTGAAGAGTCCGCAGTGGCCGAAATGCACACCAGCTAGCAATAATTTACTATTTAAAGTAGACACCAAGTAAGTTTTAGCATTTCATTGTCTGCTTGCTTACAGCAAAGTCACAACACATAACTTGAGTCATTGGCGTATATCTAGTCAAAGTAGTTAAGTGTGTGTTTGTCGATTATCTCTCCACTAATCCAAAATCTATTAACTTAGACTTTTTAGTTTGTATAATATAATAAAATTTATTAATTAATTAGTAAAATCTTGAACACAAAAACATTTCTGATATAATAGATTATTTAAATCTTTATTGTTCATGACGTTGTCATGTTTGAGGTCGCAAGGAATAATCTAAAATTTGTTGTACAAGTAGCTAACTGCTTCAGCTAATCAATTAAAAACTTTAAACACATTTTTTCAGATGAAGTATGTTAAAGTTGTATACAACAGGTTATCAAAACATCATTAAAAATCCAAAATAATTTAACCAACAAATAAATATATGATACATTCACACACATATACACATAAATGTAAATATTTCAACGACGTACCTCTACTTTTACTCCAAGACAAAATATGCCACCTTGGTTGTGTAGGAACCGATAAATTTAACCATTTCAAACATATAAAGTGTGGTCTAAAAATTTAAAACTTTTCAAATTTAAATACTAAAAAACATAAAATAATATAAATATGTGCTTCGGTTAAAATATAATTATCTTAATACCACATCTCCTGATCTCCCTGGGAATTTCATCATTCATAAATTTAACGGCTACTGCAGCTTCCTATAGATTGTGCAAATTTTTTAAGTAAAGCTTAATGTCATCCCGAAAACAAAATGCACAACCACATTAAGGTAGGTCCAGTAACCCTTAAAATTATGAAGGATATATTCTTGTAGCACAGAGATGTGGTATTAAGATCATTTCAGGTATATGTAAACCAATGCCTAAATTTTAAATTTGTCCACCGAAGAGATGGCACTATGTCCATGTTTAAACACCAAAATGTAGGTAAACCTATTAATTCCCACACAACCAATATAGGTGGTTCATCTTGTCTTATAGTATATTGAGGGATAAACTTAAATAGAAGCGCTCAGACGTAGGAATTGTTGAAATATACTTACTAAATTTTATATGTATATGTGTATAATGGCCGTCTTCTTTCGTTGCTCGCATAGTCGCATGTTTGTGAAGGCGTACGTTTGTATTGTATTCTATCATCTAGAAAGAAAACTAATTAAAAATATATTCAAAATTAAATTGAAGTGAAACTTCGTGATTTGTTGTGTTAACGGTATATATAATTATTGCGAGCCTACATTATTCTAACCAGAAAAGGGCGGGAGAAGGGGGGGCTAATGAACTTATACAAATTTCTAGAGGATTCACATATTCAATTATTATTATCTTTCGATTTCTCGTACACAATGGAAAATCATTAGCCCCCTCCCCCCCGCCCTTTTCTGATAATACAAATTTTCAATGATTTTGTATTCCATGCTTATCCATGTCATTATGAATACGTTTGTCATTTTTGCATCTCTTTTCACACTATAAAAGTTCCCAATACCCTCTTTTTTTTTTCAAATTTTTTTTTCTTTTTCATTTTAGCCGTTTTAATTTATCTCTTTTCACACTCGTTAATTCTGAATGAATTTTAGTCAAAATGTTGAAAGTTTTCCCGACTTCTGACTTAATTTCAGTCAATATCAATTGTAATTAGGTAGTGTGCGTTTTTCATTCATTTGAAATGGTGTTTATTTAGTAGAAGATCACACACAATGACAAATATACCCTAATGAATCTTGAATGCCTTTTTTTTGCCTTAAACAAATATTTCCCTCTAAACAATCATCAAGGGTTTTCTTACCAATCCAGTTGTCAAACCAGATAGACACAGCTTTACCTGAACCAATTCTCCAGCCATACATGTTCTTGATGAGATTAAAAGCTCTGATAATACCCTTCCAAAAAGGAGAATCAGAGATTTTAAGCTTAATATCACAAATATCACCATGACTAAGATAGTGGTTAATCAGGATTTCAGACCACAAAGATCCATGTCTCTTCACAATATGAGCATGCTATCATCAGCGAAAAGCAAGTGCGAAACTTGAACTTGTGCCTGCCTGCCAAACAAAATACCCCGAAGCAACCCACCTCGCACAGCCCAATCCAACAAAATTGTCAATCCCTTTGCACAAATAAGACATTAATGATAGATTAAAAATTAATTTAGAATAAGATAAAAATTTATTTTTACGTTGATTTATTCGGAATAGAGTTTTTATCCGACTTAAAACCTATATAAAAAGAACTAGTTTAATCATTTTTTAATTAAATTAAAGAAACCTGCATTTGCTATTTTTGTGATATCCTAAGACATTTGTAAACTATCAAACTCTACCAAATTAGCTAGTGTGATGAACAATCCTTGTATATTTTTTACTATTTTAGACAGGGCCTGGTAATGAGTTTATAGCTATAAATTAACACACAGACACACACACAAAAAAAAAAAAAAAAAAAAAAAAAAAAAAACAGATCAAGAATAGTATGCAAGGAGTGAAGATGGCCATGCTTGCAGCTCTCTTTCTCTATGTTCTCATGATCCCAGTGTATGGTCAGTCTCTATCCTTTTATATGTTGATTTCAGTTTGTAATCCCATGTCGGTAAAGAAGTAAAATATTCACCCCATATGAGTGTGAGATATAAATGTCTTGTCAACTTGGATTAGTCAGTTTAGACCAAGTGATGACGACGGTTTAAGCAGTTGACAGGACCATTTATGACTCATTTCGCGCAATCCCAGGTCTAGGGGCGTTACGGATTAATATCAGAGCCGACTACTAGACGGACCTAAGTGTCACAGCGTGAGAGACGGTGGGAGCCACCTCTAGAATCCTTTGGTAGTGACGAGACTGGAACGAGTCCTGGCCATGTTCTGACGAGGACACTCCTCCCTTATAAGGGGGGAGAGGGGAGGGGGGGATGTTAGGATCAAACGCTTACCGTTGTACTAAAATCATTTGTTGTTACTAAATGTGCTACTATATTTCCTTATATCACGCCCCCTCAAGTATGGCCTATGAGAAGGGAGAGAGGCCCAACACTTGACTTGTTTTTCTGTTTTGTTGGAGAAGTGTGGGTCTATAAGAAGAGAGTGGGGCCCAACACTTGGTTTGTTTGTTTTGTTTTTTTTAATTGTGCTGGAAGCGGGTTTGAATTCGGGATCTCCTGCTTTAATACCATGTTAGGATCAAACGCTTACTGTTCAACTAAAACCAATTGGTGTTAGTAAATGTGCTACTATATTTCCTTATATTAGGGGGGTTAATTAAAGTCCCACAAGACTGGGACAAGGCCTGGCCAAGGACTGGCGATGACGTCAATCCCTTATAAGAGGGGAGATTGTAAAGTCCCACATCCGTAAAATAGTAGAATGCTCTCTCCTATACAAGTGTTAGACATAAATGTCTTGTTAACTCGGGTTAGTTTTTTTAGATCAAGCGAGGACGACAGTGTAAACTGTTGACCAGATCATCAATGACTCATTTAGCGCTACAAGTCCCAGATCTAGAGGCGTTACATTTCTGTTTCATCTTGAGCGTCAATGTTTTAGCTAAAACCCGTACTCGACTAATTGTAATTTATTACTTGAATTGCAGTAGCCAGGTACACGGGCATTAGAACCGCTTGCCTTTCTGGTTCTTGCGACATTCTTGAAGAAGTAGATAGGTGTCCACAAGGCATATGTGGCTGTGTTTACGATTATGAAGGGCAAACGTCTTATTGTCATGATACGAATCTAGTTTTTCCATGTGCATTATTTCCTTGTGATGTTTCTGAACAAGTAGATCGTTGTCCAGGTGCATGCTTTTGTGTCTCTGATGATGGACAAGTGTCTTATTGTAAAGGAAGGCTTTGTGGCACAACCGTTGTGCCGTATCATTACTCAAAAATATATTCACTCATAAAAGTTCACTCAACCGTTGTGCTTATCCATGTCATTATGAATACGTTTTTCATTTTTGCATCTCTTTTCACACTATAAAAGTTCCCAATACCCTCAATTTTGTTTTTCATTTTAGCCGTTTTAATTTATCTCTTTTCACACTCGTTAATTCTGAATGAATTTTAGTCAAAATGTTGAAAGATTTCCCGACTTCAGACTTAATTTTAGTCAATATCAATTGTAATTAGGTAGTGTGCGTTTTTCATTGATTTGAAATGGTGTTTATTTATTAGCAGAATCACACACAATGACAAATATACCCTAATGAATCTTGAATGCCTTTTTTTGCCTTAAACAAATATAGGTTAAAGGTTGTAAAGGACTGTTTTTGATCTAAAATGAGGAAAAAAGACAAGAAAAAAAGATAGTGGTTGAGAAGGACAAAAACGCGCATGTTACTACATGTGTTACTACATCTTTCTACAACCAAATGTAGTAACACATGTAGTAACAGGCGCGTTTTTGTCCTTCTCAACCATTATTTTTTTTTTCTTGTCCTTTTTTCCCATTTTGTATCTTATTTTGTCCTTCCGGCCTCGACCCCAACAAATATTTCCTCTAAACAATCATCAAGGGTTTTCTTACCAATCCGGTTGTCAAACCCAGATAGACACAGCCTTTACGAACCAATTCTCCACCATACATGTTCTTGATGAGATTAAAAGCTCGATAATACCCTTCCAAAAAGGAGAACCAGAGATTTTAAGCTTAATATCACAAATATCACCATGACTAAGATAGTGGTTAATCAGATTTCAGACCACAGAGATCCATGTCTCTTCCTGATATGAGCACCAACCTTAGATAAATGGGCACAATTATTCTCCTTAGCTTTCCTAATACCCAGCCCCCATAGACTAACGTTTAGAAATTTTGTCCCAGCTTAACATATGAATGCCTTTCCCATTATTACTATTCCACAGAAAATTCCTATTTTACCTATCAAAGTCCTCACAGTTTTCTCGAGGCAGACCAAGTACTCTGCATAATATAAGAGGAAATAGAAAAATTAACAGATTGAACAAGAGTGAGCCTACCAGACCTTACTTAGGTGCAATTCCTTCCACCCATAAAGCCTCCTTGAGCTCTTTCAATGAGAAAATTAAAGGTCTTACTACTAACCCTATCGGTAATGAGATGAACCCCCAGATACATCCCAAGATCACTAGTCTTAGTCATACCCAGTGATACTAGTTAGCATTCTAGCCACCTCTTTATCCATATTATCATTAAAATAAAGCTTGGACTTCTCAAAGTTAAAGGAATGACGGTGTCACTACATAAGTTGTTAAGAACTTTCATTAGATTATGCTCTCCTTTATAATTAGCTTTAGCAAAAACAAGAAGGTCATCAAACAAACATAAGATGGGAGATTCGGTACTCCTTTATCAATAAGAAAGGCCCTCGAGTCTATTATCATTAGCACCTTTATCCAAAAGAATGGATAAGTACTCAATATAAAAGGCAAAGAGGTAAGGGACATGGGGTCTCCTAGTCTTAGACCTCTATTACTCTTAAAAGAAGGTAAAAGATTCACATTGCAAGGGCGAGAGAAGGATGTGGTCATAGCACAACCGACAATGGCTTGGATAAATGTTCTCGAGGAAATCTGAAATAGTAAAGCATGAATTTTAGAAGATCCTAGTTAACCTTATCATAGGCTTTTTCCATGTCTAATTTCATAAAAAGTATCCTTTTTTTGCTTTTAGATTGGACTTAAGTGTTGTAAATTGTGGATTCCCTACTTGTTTTGTAAGCAAGTCGGCCAAATGGTCCTTGGAAGAGAGAAAAGAAACATAAAGCTTCTTCATGGCAACAAGCTCACAAACACGATGAAAATCAATCTCGATGTGATTTGTACGTACGTGCGTGGAAAACTGGATTAGCCGCAAGGCAAATAGCACCAATGTTGTCACATGATCACGCTCTAAGAACTTATACTAGCAAGAGGACTAGGCCAAGCGCACTATAGTACGGCGAGCAAATTTCGTGTCCCCCAATGGCTGAGAATCAGCAATTAATAAACCAAATATCTGGAAATAGCAAACATATAAGGTGATCTTAGATCAAATTGTCACGTATTAATTAATCTGTCCGTTCACAAGAAAATTAACCTATACACGTGATATTAGCTAGATCTTCCGCCTAGTTTATTATTCACATTAGGTTAATCAATTAAACTCCAAAAATGCTAATTAAAATCTAAAAAGCCGTTAATATCCTATTCACCCCCCTCTAGGATTTATATTGCGCACTCTACGATCCAACACCACTTGTATTTATCTGTATGATTATCTCTAATTATATCTATTTAAGTGTCTTGTCATGAACAGTAGACCGACTTAGTCTAGGCCTCTAAATATCGGATCACAATGTAATAGAAAGCATCTAAGAAGTAATACAAGCAGAGCTACTCTGCCAATTTGTCGATTCTCTTGTGTTTACTCTCATAAGCATACCTCCGGTGGCTAAGTTCATACAATCCGCCACCTTCTCTTCGGAGAAATCATACATATATAGCCATATATCCACGAAATACAATGGTTACCGCAAACCTGATATTCATCGCAATATCAGAGACTTTGACCCGATACAGAAGCCTCTATGTTCTAACTTCGGGCATTTGTAGCAGAAGCTCTATACGGTGCCCTATCCCTAAAATAAAGATAATAATTGGAATTTTCTCTCAAATACCTCCATAGCAGAAGCCCCATCCCTAGCCCTATTTTAGTGTCAATGAACTGTGTATCCCCATTTGTGGAGCACTATTCCTATTTTAAAGCACCATCTCTATTTTAGTGGTTAGCGATAGGGATTTAGATGTAGTTGTGGAGTGTTGTGAATTGAGATGTTGTAAAATAGGGATATGTATTATTTTATATTATTTTAGGGATAAAAAATAGGGCTTCTGGTATGAATAATACACACTCTCACTAACCCTAGTTCTAAGCGGCGGAGCTGTTCAACACTCTTCAAGCTTTCAATTTCTCCAGCAATGACGGCAGTAGGCATCTTCTCCATCAAATAGTGCTGGTAAGTGTCAAAAAAAACTCTGTATTTTGTTTGTTTATCTTCTCCAGCAAATATAAATTTTTATTTCTCTTATCTACAACCCAAAATTAAACCATTCTTTTAATTGTCGCTTGTTTCTCGTAACGGCCATGAAGCAAAGAGTTCTACACGACAGCAAAAGCTATTACTTTTCACAGAGTTCATCCCCAAGAAATGTTTTCTGGTCACCTTATTTCGACTCTTCCTCTCCCTCCGCCGCCTTGCAGACAGTGTGTCTTCGAAGCCCTGGTGGTTTTATGGGTGGTCGAACCCTGGATTCTTTCAGTTCGGTTTCGGTTCGGTTACATTCTTAAAACGGTTCGGTTTCGGTTTCCAATATTTAGTAACCGAAAATTTCGGTTCGGTTACGGTCATTAACCGTACCGAACCGAATCGTGAACACCCCTACCTGTACCAGTACCAACGAAATCTGAAGAATGTCCGATATATACTCTCTGTCCTCCTGCCGAATAGCCCTGCTGAAATATAAACTGGACTTGTGGAAATTTATAGCTTGACCAGAGAGCACCCCATACTGATTAAAAAGGTCAGTCAGTGTCTCAAGTGCCCCATCCATGTACCCGAAAAATAGCATGCTATCATCAGCGAAAAACAAGTGCGAAACTTGAACTTGTGCCTGCCTGCCAAACAAAATACCCCGAAGCAACCCACCTCGCACAGCCCAATCCAACAAAATTGTCAATCCCTTTGCACAAATAAGACATTAATGATAGCTTAAAAATTAATTTAGAATAAGATAAAAATTTATTTTTACGTTGATTTATTTGGAATAGAGTTTTTATCCGACTTAAAACCTATATAAAAAGAACTAGTTTAATCATTTTTAATTAAATTAAAGAAACCTGCATTTGCTATTTTTGTGATATCCTAAGACATTTGTAAACTATCAAACTCTACCAAATTAGCTAGTGTGATGAACAATCCTTGTATATTTTTTATTATTTTAGACAGGGCCTGGTAATGAGTTTATAGCTATAAATTAACACACAGACACACACACACACAAAAAAAAAAGAACAAAAAAAAAAAAAAAAAAAAAAAAACAGATCAAGAACGGTATGCAAGGAGTGAAGATGGCCATGCTTGCAGCTCTCTTTCTCTATGTTCTCATGATCCCAGTGTATGGTCAGTCTCTATCCTTTTATATGTTGATTTCAGTTTGTAATCCCATGTCGGTAAAGAAGTAAAATATTCACCCCATATGAGTGTGAGATATAAATGTCTTGTCAACTTGGATTAGTCAGTTTAGACCAAGTGATGACGACGGTTTAAGCAGTTGACAGGACCATTTATGACTCATTTCGCGCAATCCCAGGTCTAGGGGCGTTACGGATTGATATCAGAGCCGACTACTAGACGGACCTAAGTGTCACAGCGTGAGAGACGGTGGGAGCCACCTCTAGAATCCTTTGGTAGTGACGAGACTGGGACGAGTCCTGGCCATGTTCTGACGAGGACACCCCTCCCTTATAAGGGGGGAGGGGGGAGGGGGGGATGTTAGGATCAAACGCTTACCGTTGTACTAAAATCATTTGTTGTTACTAAATGTGCTACTATATTTCCTTATATCACGCCCCCTCAAGTATGGCCTATGAGAAGGGAGAGAGGCCCAACACTTGACTTGTTTTTCTGTTTTGTTGGAGAAGTGTGGGTCTATAAGAAGAGAGTGGGGCCCAACACTTGGTTTGTTTGTTTTGTTTTTTTTTAATTGTGCTGGAAGCGGGTTTGAATTCGGGATCTCCTGCTTTAATACCATGTTAGGATCAAACGCTTACTGTTCAACTAAAACCAATTGGTGTTAGTAAATATGCTACTATATTTCCTAATATTAGGGGGGTTAATTAAAGTCCCACAAGACTGGGACAAGTCCTGGCCAAGGACTGGCGATGACGTCAATCCCTAATAAGAGGAGAGATTGTAAAGTCCCACATCCGTAAAATAGTAGAATGCTCTCTCCTATACAAGTGTTAGACATAAATGTCTTGTTAACTCGGGTTAGTTTTTTTAGATCAAGCGAGGACGACAGTGTAAACTGTTGACCAGATCATCAATGACTCATTTAGCGCTACCAGTCCCAGATCTAGAGGCGTTACATTTCTGTTCATCTTGAACGTCAATGTTTTAGCTAAAACCCGTACTCGACTAATTGTAATTTATTACTTGAATTGCAGTAGCCAGGTACACGGGCATTAGAACCGCTTGCCTTTCTGGTTCTTGCGACATTCTTGAAGAAGTAGATAGGTGTCCACAAGGCATATGTGGCTGTGTTTACGATTATGAAGTGCAAACGTCTTATTGTCATGATACGAATCTAGTTTTTCCATGTGCATTATTTCCTTGTGATGTTTCTGAACAAGTAGATCGTTGTCCAGGTGCATGCTTTTGTGTCTCTGATGATGGACAAGTGTCTTATTGTAAAGGAAGGCTTCTATCAAATGTTCCATTTGCATAATTGGAAGAATGATATATATGTTTACTTCAAAAGTTTACGTAATCTATATTCAACATCGGCATCGAACATTTGATAGAAGCCTTCTTCCAATGGTTGTGACACAACGGTGATCTGCACTGTTGATTATGATAGATAGATAATGATAAATTTAGACTCATTATAATCAACGGTACAAATCACGGTTGTGTCACTCGTTGTGGCACAACCGTTGTGCCGTATCATTACTCAAAAATATATTCACTCATAAAAGTTCACTCAACCGTTGTGCTTATCCATGTCATTATGAATACGTTTTTCATTTTTGCATCTCTTTTCACACTATAAAAATTCCCAATACCCTCAATTTTGTTTTTCATTTTATCCGTTTTAATTTATCTCTTTTCACACTCGTTAATTCTGAATGAATTTTAGTCAAAATGTTGAAAGATTTCCCGACTTCAGACTTAATTTTAGTCAATATCAATTGTAATTAGGTAGTGTGCGTTTTTCATTGATTTGAAATGGTGTTTATTTATTAGCAGAATCACACACAATGACAAATATACCCTAATGAATCTTGAATGCCTTTTTTTGCCTTAAACAAATATAGGTTAAAGGTTGTAAAGGACTGTTTTTGATCTAAAATGAGGAAAAAAGACAAGAAAAAAAGATAGTGGTTGAGAAGGACAAAAACGCGCATGTTACTACATGTGTTACTACATCTTTCTACAACCAAATGTAGTAACACATGTAGTAACAGGCGCGTTTTTGTCCTTCTCAACCATTATTTTTTTTTCTTGTCCTTTTTTCCCATTTTGTATCTTATTTTGTCCTTCTGGCCTCTGACCCCAACAAATATTTCCCTCTAAACAATCATCAAGGGTTTTCTTACCAATCCAGTTGTCAAACCAGATAGACACAGCTTTACCTGAACCAATTCTCCAGCCATACATGTTCTTGATGAGATTAAAAGCTCTGATAATACCCTTCCAAAAAGGAGAATCAGAGATTTTAAGCTTAATATCACAAATATCACCATGACTAAGATAGTGGTTAATCAGGATTTCAGACCACAAAGATCCATGTCTCTTCACAATATGAGCACCAACCTTAGATAAATGGGCACAATTATTCTCCTTAGCTTTCCTAATACCCAGCCCCCCATAGACTAACGTTTAGAAATTTTGTCCCATCTTAACATATGAATGCCTTTCCCATTATTACTATTCCACAGAAAGTTCCTATTTTACCTATCAAAGTCCTCACAGGTTTTCTGAGGCAGCCAAGTACTCTGCATAATATAAGAGGAAATAGAAAAATTAACAGACTGAACAAGAGTGAGCCTACCAGCCTTACTTAGGTGCAATTCCTTCCACCCATAAAGCCTCCTTCGAGCTCTTTCAATGAGAAAATTAAAGGTCTTACTACTAACCCTATCAGTAATGAGATGAACCCCCAGATACATCCCAAGATCACTAGTCTTAGTCATACCAGTGATACTAGTTAGCATTCTAGCCACCTCTTTATCCATATTATCATTAAAATAAAGCTTGGACTTCTCAAAGTTAAAGGAATGACCAGTGTCACTACATAAGTTGTTAAGAACTTTCATTAGATTATGCTCTACTTTATAATTAGCTTTAGCAAAAACAAGAAGGTCATCAGCAAACATAAGATGGGAGATTCTGGTACTCCCTTTATCAATAAGAAAGGCCCTCAGTCTATTATCATTAGCACCTTTATCCAAAAGAATGGATAAGTACTCAATATAAAAGGCAAAGAGGTAAGGGGACATGGGGTCTCCTAGTCTTAGACCTCTATTACTCTTAAAAGAAGGTAAAAGATTCACATTGCAAAGGACAGAGAAGGATGTGGTCATAACACAACTGACAATGGCTTGGATAAATGTTCTCAGGAAATCTGAAATAGTAAAGCATGAATTTTAGAAGATCCTAGTTAACCTTATCATAGGCTTTTTCCATGTCTAATTTCATAAAAAGTATCCTTTTTTTGCTTTTAGATTGGACTTAAGTGTTGTAAATTGTGGATTCCCTACTTGTTTTGTAAGCAAGTCGGCCAAATGGTCCTTGGAAGAGAGAAAAGAAACATAAAGCTTCTTCATGGAAACAAGCTCACTAACACGATGGAAATCAATCTCGATGTGATTTGTACGTACGTGCGTGGAAAACTGGATTAGCCGCAAGGCAAATAGCAACAATGTTGTCACATGATCACGCTCTAAGAACTTATACTAGCAAGAGGACTAGGCCAAACACACTATAGTACGGCGAGCAAATTTCGTGTCCCCCATTGACTGAGAAACAGCAATTAATAAACCAAATATCTGGAAATAGCAAACATATAAGGTGATCTTAGATCAAATTGTCACGGATTAATTATATCTAAACCTAAAACAATGAGGAAACAAAATCAACTAATTCAAACTATCAATTGAAAGAAGAGTTAACTGAACCATGTATTAATAAACTACCTCAGTCTATTATGTACGTGAACTATATGATTTAATTTTAACAATTTTAGTCTTAATGGTTACGAACCCCGAAAGTCGTTCTAATCCATGAACGGACATTCTTGTCTAGGTTGCATTAACGGTCAACCATGTACATGTTAGATCTGATTAGCCAACATGCATTAAACTGATTACCTTGCAATCTAATTACCTATGTCCTAACTACTCATTCCACTTGCGGCTGATAAGTAGAGATTTCGCAATCCGGCTCGATCAAATACAATTTATAAAACTCGAAACCCTAGGAAAAACTCACTTTCTAACCGGAAGTGAACTGGGTCGATCGTAGGTAGTGCGTTCAGAGTCCGAGGTCGATCCCACGAGGAGATTGAGTCGAATATAAAATTTGTGTTAAAATCAGAGGACAAAGAGTATAGAATAAGACAAAAGATCGAAGCTTTTATTATTTCACGGCATAAACAAGGATCTGAATCAAGACTTTTATCCAGAGTGAATTTGATCAAACTAATGATCTACAAAATCAAAACCATATTGAGAGAAAACAAATCGAAATCAGGAAACTCACAATAATGAAGATCAAAACATTGTAAATCAAGACTTTTGAATCCCAAATCTGCAAAAGATATCAACCTTTAATTCATACAATGATCCCAGGCACGAACTCCACCAAGCTATCGATCGAATATTGTATTCTACTCTATATACAAAAATCTAAACTAAGAAATTGAAATACGGAGCCTAGTCCAGAGCTATAATCCGACTATTTAGATGTCAACCTGTCATAACAACCGTCGAAGCGGCTGGGTTGAGCACCTAAGCCGGCCTCAAACTCAGTCCAAGCCAATAAAAATCAGAATATATATTTCCTTAGGTTTAGATGCTCTTAAATAGGCAAAAATCGCGACTTTGACCTAGGTGGGCCGACCAACTCGGCCCATTTGACTTCTCTTTAGTACATCAGCAATAACTTTATATGTAAAGCTCCGATTTGAACGATTCAAGATGCGTTAGAAATCTCGTTCAATTCCCTACAACTTTAATGAAGACAACTTGACCAGATAATGCCTCCAAGATGGGTCAAAGTAAAGATTAATGGACATGTACGGTGAATACTTCTGTCGGGGCCAAACGAGCGTTTGCTCCAAGGTGGACGCTCGTTTGCCCATTTGATCTGATGAAGACTAGGGTTCCTTTGATCTGAACGAGCATTTGTTAGAACAGTAAACACTCGTTCGTCTTCTATGACTTTTATTCGAATCGAGCTGAATCTCACAAACGAGCGTTCGTGGCCAATTTGGACGCTCGTCCACTCCAAAACCCAACTTCCATTATCACAATGCATCTCATGACCGAGCGTTTGCGGAAGAGACAAACGCTCATTTGCCTAATATAACAATCCATGAACTTTCTTGCCGCTAACAAGCGTTTGCTAGCAGGGTAAACACTCATTTGTCCTGATTCACTCCAAATATGATTTTCCTTCACTTTTATGCTACCTTCGTGCCACGATCATGTTTCTCATTCAAAAACATCGCTTTCCGGGTCCTCGAGTCACCTAAGTCCTGCAATATATATACGAACAAACACCACGCGTAATTCCGCAAGACAAAAGTGCTAAATATCGCTAAAATGGCGGAGTTTACTATCGATGTGACATTTTAACTCCACGTGCGTGTAGCTCTCGATATTACTCTTAAACAGGTCTAGAACTACCCAAAACATGCCAATAAAGTAATAAACGGAGGCAGATTCACATACAAAAGTGCAGTGAAGTTGACTCCCATCAACTACCCCACACTTAGCCTTTGCTCGTCCTCGAGTAAATAGGCGATTAAAAGAGACCAAGGGATCAACTTCACAAACGCGTATAAAAACACTCACATTGCCAAGGTAAAAGATAAGTAAAATAGTGAATGCAAACATCTTGACTCAATCGTTATCAGACAAACGAAATGTGTATGTGTGAAAATTAGCTTCCAAGTCATAGACCAAATCACCGGTTCGGATTATAGACGCTTAGCTATCGCGACTACACTAAAGCTCATTTTAATAACATCTCCACTAATCGGGACCAACCAAGGCTAAACACGGTCCAGTAGGACTTTATAAGTTTATAACGTTAGGCTCGAGAAGGGGCTAATCGAAAGGAAATTTGGAACTGGAAAAGAGAAAGTACGAGTGAACCTAATCATCGAAAAAATCTCTCGTCATCAAAACTGTGTAAAACCTCTAAACTCCTCCACAAAGCACTGAGTAATATCAATAAATGACTCCCGACACTCCAACATCATATATATACTCATAACACTTCTTCTTCAACCTCAACTCTTATTCTTTTCTGTTTCCAACTTCTTCTTTTTTCAATTCAACTCTTATCATTTTTTTTTTCAATTTATTCAATTTCTTTTGTTTTTTTCTTTTTCAAGCCGAATCAACCTCATCAATAAATAACTCGAGCTCCTCCCCTTCATATGTATTAGCTCATATCACTAACTCCTCTTCGAGACACATACCTCTCACCACCCCACACTTGCGTCAGAAAGTGTGTCTAAATAACAACTAAGTACACTTGTAGGGTAATCAAATAAACGTGACCAATAATAAAGCTCAGGGTTAGGGATAATATAGGCTACGTAACCAAACGGCTAAATGTTGGACGGTGGTCAGACCATCCTATTCAAGGCTTGGAGAGGGTACGAGGGTAAAATGTTGGGATTTTGTCTTTTGGCTCTGGTCGGGTCAAAGAAGCGCCAGGACTGTCATCCCGTGTCCGGCCTAGGTAAACCTTTCTATTTCACCTCGAAGTTACAAAATGGGATCTAGGTAGTCGGAGTGTGCTCAACTCTACCATAATCGTTCACTAGATCCTAAGGCCCATGAAATTGAAGCTAAACGTGCAAAAGAACTTCCGTTTATAAGATAAACCTAGCATCTTGCTATAAGCATTTACTACTTCGCTAAGTCATTTACCAAGAGAATGTGAAGTTTAAACATGCAAACGGACGTTAAAACCTTGGAAAATTTTAAAATCGACTCAAAGCGGACCACAGACTAAGTATATTCTCGAATCGGCACATTTAAACATACAACTCACACCAAGCTAAGTCAACCACCCCACACTTTGAATGAAACACTATCCTCAATGTGTGTATGAAAGAGAAAGAAGACTTAGCTTTAGACCCGGCAGAAAGGCGTGAACGAATCTCGTGACATCTTCTTTAAGCGCATCCCGTATACCTAAAGTCAAATAGAAAGAAAACAACGCAAACACATGCACGGGACGTGGTCCACGTGCCAAAAGTATGCAACAGATACACTTGGGATATAAAATAAAGAAGCCATGCCACATCAGTAGACTCGAAACACAAACAATCACTCAACATGGACCGCAATAGATGGAAAAATAACCATAAAGGTAAAAGAACAAAACATCTACGCATATCATATAAAGGCCACAGAGGGTCACATTAAAACATCCATGTCGAGTAGTGAAAGCATGTATCACAATCAAATACTCCTCAGTGTATTCATCGCGAATTCCTCTTAGACACACCTAAGCTTGCTTTATTCCAAAAAGTTCTTTTTTTTCTCTTTTTTTTTAAACGGCAGCCTCGGGTTTTTTATTTTCTATTTATTTATTTTATTTTTTTTTAAACCCCTAACACACACGATATTTTAAACCTCTCAAAAATTCATGGTAGCCGAAGGCCCTAAGCCCCAGTTCTAGCCGGACTTACAAGATATCAACCTCCGAAAAGGCTAAGTACCAAAGTCGTATTCAATCCGAGTTCAGGACAATATCACTTCAGCATCCCATGGCTCCTATCGAAATCTAAATAAAACATGATGATAAAAACCTAGGCCCAAGTTCTAGGACAACCTACAAGATATCAACCTCCGAAGAGGCTAAGTACCAAAATTGCATTCAAACCTAGTCTAAGCAATTAATGTTTTCGTTTTTGTTTTTTCTTCTCTCTTGACCTAACACAATTTTTTATATTGACATTTAAACGATCTCCCCGGAAACGGCGCCATTTTGATAAGTAGAGATTTCGCAATCCGGCTCAATCAAATACAATTTATAAAACTCGAAACCCTAGGAAAAACTCACTTTCTAACCGGCAGTGAACCGGGTCGATCGTAGGTAGTGCGTTCAGAGTCCGAGGTCGATCCCATGAGGAGATTGAGTCGAATATAAAACTTGTGTTAAAATCAGAGGACAAAGAGTATATGAATAAGACAAAAGATCGAAGCTTTTATTATTTCACGGCATAAACAAGGATCTGAATCAAGACTTTTATCCAGAGTGAATTTCATCAAACTAATGATCTACACAATCAAAAGCATATTGAGAGAAAACAAATCGAAATCAGGAAACTCACAATAATGAAGATCAAAACATTGTAAATCAAGACTTTTGAATCCCAAATCTGTAAAAGATATCAACCTTTAATTCATACAATGATCCCAGGCACGAACTCCACCAAGCTATCGATCGAATATCGTATTATACTCAAAATACAAAAATCTAAAATAAGAAATTGAAATACGGAGCCTAGTCCAGAGCTATAATCCGACTATTTAGATGTCAACCTGTCATAACATCCGCCGAAGTGGCTGGGTTGAGCACCTAAGCCGGCCTCAAACTCAATCCAAGACAATAAAAATCAGAATATATGTTTCCTTAGGTTTAGATGCTCTTAAATAGGCAAAAATCGCGACTTTGACCTATTTGGGCCGACCAACTCGGCCCATTTGACTTGTCTTCCGTACATCATCAATAACTTACTATGTAGAGCTCCGATTTGAACGATTCAAGATGCGTTGAAAAGGTCGTTCAATTCCCTACAACTTTTATGAACAAAAATGGACCAGAAAATGCCTCCAAGATGGGTCAAAGTAAAGATTAATAGAAAGGTACGGTGAATACTTCTGTCGGGGTCAAACGAGCGTTTGCTCCAAGGTGGACGCTCGTTTGCCCATTTGATCTGATGACATCTAGGGTTCCTTTGATCCGAACGAGCGTTTGTTAGAACAGTAAACACTCGTTCGTCTTCTATGACTTTTATTCGAATCGAGCGAATCTCACAAACGAGCGTTCGTGGCCAATTAGGACGCTCGTCCACTCCAAAACCCAACTTCCATTATCACAATGCATCCCATGACCGAGCGTTTGATGAAGAGCCAAACGCTCGTTTGCCTATTATAACAATCCAGGAACTTTCTTGCCGCTAACAAGCGTTTGCTAGCAGGGTAAACGCTCATTTGTCCTGATTCACTCCAAATATGATTTTTCCTTCACTTTCATGCTACCTTCATGCCACGATCATGTTTCTCATTCCTAAACATAGCCTTCCGGGTCCTCGAGTCACCTAAGTCCTAGAATATATATACGAACAAACACCACGCGTAATTCCGCAAGACAAAAGTGCTAAATATCGCTAAAATGACGGAGTTTACTATTGATGTGACAGTTTAACTCCCCGTACGTGTAGCTCTCGATATTACTCTTAAACAGGTCTAGAACTACCCAAAACATGCCAATAAAGTAATAAACGGGGGCAGATTCACATATAAAAGTGCAGTGAAGTTGACTCCCATCAGCGGCTACTTCAGAATAGTTTACGATGTCATACAAATAATTAGCCAAACTATAAGAATGAAAATTATTATTGATAATCAGAATTAAAAGAGCAGAATGACCAAAACAGTTCTGATCTACCGTCTAGACGATGGCACGGCTAGCCGCTGAGACGGCATATACAGAACATGCATCAAGTTTTCTATGCACACATACAGACCACTATACTACACAGAATGGGTTCAAATTATTTCCCCATGATTCGATTAATTGAGAGTCTAGCCTAGCATCAATTTAGATTGAAATCGATAATTCATGGCGATGAAGGTAAACATAAACATAATTAAATTAAGAACGGAATACCTTGCTATCAAATTCCTCAACGCACAAGCAAACACTCCTTGAATTGAAGAACGATTCACAAGAAATTGATCCAAGTATTGAACTAAAAGTAAATTGTCTTGAAAATCAAAGTAATAGGTACATAAGATTAAAAGTATGATAAAGTGTGATTACAATGTTGCAAATATGCTTTCTTAGGTGTAAAGGTGTATGTGAGTGTAGTGGACTTTTTCTGATAAGTAGTATGTGCAATAGATACAAGTTCAATATAGCCTGTGCTTCAAAACCTTTATAACCACAGTCGATTTGAAGATTTTTTATGTTAGAAGTGGCATGATTAGAATCTCCACTGTCAAGATACTAGGTCTAAGGCGAGGCAACATAAATTGAAATCTTCCTGGGAGGTGTGCTAGAGGAATTATTGTACTTTGCTACATACACGACTCACCATCCTATTCACAAGGAAGCATGTGCCATCTTTACCACCACCCCTTGAGCTTTCTCCTCTTCCGCGGTTGATGTTGTTGATCTATCGTCTACCCCTGCCATTTTCAGACCCTTGTTATGATGGAGAAGATGTGAATTTTTTGGAAGTATTGGAGCCAAGTGAAGTCATGCAAGTTTACAAAGGTCAAGGTAACAACAAACGAGGGTCCAGAATTCAAATGAGCAATCGGTCTTTCATGTGTAAGAAGTCAAGACTAGACCTCAGACTATGTGAAAGAGCCAACTATTGATGTTATATTGATAATGGGTGACTCATAGTTCTTGTCAATCTCCTCTGAGGTGACCATAATTAACTTAGACTTTGTGAAGGGTACCATCATGTAGAGGCAAATTTGTCAGAGTAGGATTTCATTTCAAAAATATAATTTCATAGAATCCTTGTATTTCAACATATATGCCTCTGATTGGCTATTAAATAGAGTTCCATGGGCTTGCTAAATCACCCAAGCAGTAGAGCAGCCAACAACCTCCAACAGGGTTTGTTTAGTCATTGAACTCAACAAAAGCCCATTAAGAGTTCATCCATTGTGTTCTAGGTTTTATGTAATATTCTGATTTTCGGGAAAGGACAGATGTGCCATTTTACGAAAACAAAATATTATATTTATTAATATTTGGATTAAAAGTATTATATAGTTATTTATTATATATGTATTCATTGGATTTTATGGGAATTAATTGCCATTAAAAAGAAATTAATAGCATTTAATGGAGGGAGGTTATTTTCGATGAATCAAAACTCCCCCGTGATGCTAGTAGTTGCCAGAAAATAAGTTTCCTTGGCAAGTTCGAACACTACAAGAATTTTGATAGAAAATAGAGTATCCAAGAGGGTTCCTCAAAATTCCAAGTTGATTTTTGGTCAAATTCAGATTTGAGTAGAGCATTGGATTCAGCGTGACAAAAGGATCGTTTTGATATTATAAGTTTGAAGTTTCTTCAAGGTATGAAATTCAACTCTAGTTGTGGATTTGATCAAGTTTGGTAGTTTCTTTGTTTAATTCGTAGCCCTAGTTGTTTAGAAACATTGATCCAAATTGATTCTTGAATTAATTGTGGATCAAATAGGTCTTGGTTGAGTTTGGAGAAGTGCTGCAGGATTTCCTTGAATTTTGGTGTTGGATTTGCTTGCTAAAAGATAAGAGAGTCTTCCTATGGTTTAGTTATGCTTTATAAAGTTAAGGTTTATATTTTGATGTGGTTTGATGCTAGAAATCATGTCTAGATGTTGTTGTGGTAGTATGTGATGCTATGGTCAGTAAAAGATGTGTTTTCCTACTGTATGTACTATCAATTTGATGTGGATCATGTTGGGAAAGGGTTGGAAATCATTAAAGTGCAAAAAACAGTTGTTTAGGGTTAAATTAGGGGCAATGCACGCGCATGGGGCGCTAAGTGCACACATTGAGGTTTCAGAAAGTGGGAAAAATGATACAACGTTGTTTGTACATGTGAATTAGGTGTTAAAGTGCACGCATTAGGTGCAAAGAACATCCTGAAAGATTCATAGTCATTTGTGCGTGTGCATTTTCATGCAAAGCACGCATATAGGAGGTCCAGAACCATCCTTAATGGTTCAGGAAGGTTGATGCGTGCGCATCAGAGGCTTATCGCGCGTATTACACCCTGTTTTGTGAAATGTTGTGTTTTTAGCCCCGAGACCAGTTTTAAGTGTTTTTTCTTGACCTAATGATTGAGGTGATCAATCAAGTGAAATTAAAATACTTGACCACCATAAACCAATACTAGCAAGAGGACTATGTCCATCGTAGTATAGCTATAGCGAATCAAGGTCGATCCCACAGGGAACCAATTGTGGGTCATCTTATCAATAATTAATTAAGCATGTCAAGCACATAAAAACGGTCTATGACCAACAAAGGACAAGAAAAGATAAATTGACACGACTCAACATAACACAAATAAATACAACATAATTAACCTCCCCAATTATTATGTTATCGTTTGGATCTAGAGATTCTATATAAATAAACTAGACTCACTAACTATTAACCCGATTCGTATCTCTTTTATAGTGGCTACGGGAGTCATCCCCTAAACTATATCTAGCTCCGGGTAGGCCATCTAGATCTCTATGCTACATTACGTGACTTCGCTTTTTAGGCCTCCATCTCATTTAACTTGCACGCTTACAAAACTAGGGATGCCGATATTAACCGTATTCCTCACCTAGGCAACATTCTTGTGGTTAGGCGTACTTGCTAAGCGATCGCATCAGTCTCCTTCCCATTAACACTAACTTTTTAGGTATCATGTCAATCTACGATTTACGTATAATCAGGCGCGCGCAATTCCCTAATATAACACAGATCTAGATCTCGCTGAAAGTCCCGAAAGAGCAATTCATGAGCCGACCTAGGAGCACTATATTGGTATTTCCTCACTATACGTTTTAATTAAAACAGACGAGCAACATAGCCGTAGCCATACCTACTAAGATAAGAAATTCTAAGTGGACAATCGCACCATAAAGACGTGGCTAGACTGACTCGGCGAACAACTAAATCTTAGCGTTTCTCTATACTTATCGGATGAAATAGAAGTTCATAAAGCAATTATATAGATCTACTAGAAACACGATTGTTGATCAAAATAAAGTCATACATAGATCACGAGACATCGGCGTGGGCGTGTGGATCCTTATAGACGAGGAATCCCCACTGCCTCACGTCTTAATCCTAGATCTACATCATTTAACTAAGAAACTAACAATCTCAAACGATAAATAATAATTGGGGACTTAATTATAAAGAACTAAGAGGAAATAAATACAAGAACTTACATAATTGCAGAACTTGTCAAAACCACTCTGAGGAAAACTGAGAATTTTATTATGAATTGTGTAATAGTGTAAAAAGTGTATTTTTTGCTAATGAACTAGTACAAGTATTTATAAGAGTAAAAATTCGCATAGGATAAGCCTAAACCGATCTGAAATAGGTTTCCTAAATCCAAATCAAGTCTGAAAACGCGTTAGGATAATTCCAAACTAATCCGGATGGGCAGGGGGGCTCGCCACCAGCGAGCTGGACTCTGGCTGCCAGCGAGTCCTCCAAAACTGGATTGGCTTGCTGGCTCTTGTACTCCTTACTCCTCTGTTCGTGCTGCTTCGATATTTATCCTTAATTCAATCCGATTCCACTTCGAATTGCCTTGAGATTTATCTTCTTCATTGGTAGAAAATCTTCAATTTATCTTTATCTACAAAATAAACATTTATTGCACAGTAAATTGTATTTAAATAATAAAAAACGGATAAATACCAATTTATATTTTATAAAGCACAAACATAAAATAATCATTATACATGATGGGAGTCAACTTTACGTGACTCCGTTGCAATATTTACCCCCGTTTACCACACTTTCAGCACATATTTGGGTGATTTAGACCGTTTTCTGGGTGATATCGTGAGCTTATGGCACGGGGAGTGAATCCGTTACCTTGATGGATTACTACCCCTTTTTTGTTGATATTAACCCCATTCCCGAGCACTTTTACCCTCCGGAATTGTTTGGATGTTTTTGGTTGTTTGTGATGTTGAAGGGTATTGGTGTCTCGAGGACCCGAGAGGTGATGATTTGTGGCAAAAAGGCATGATCGAGGCAAGAGGAGAGATCAAAGAGGAAGAAAAGTGAAGTTTTTGGAGTTAAGGCATATATCCGTACGGACAAACTTCTGTCCATACAGACAACTCTCAGCCTGGATCAAAATGTTGAACAGAGAATTAGCCGTACGGATAGTCATTTTATCCGTACAGACGGCCTGAAGCAGTAGAGACCACTCATCCGGACGGATAGAATGCCAGCCGTACGGACAAACACTTGGAGCACAAAATAGAAGAAGTTGATCAGAGACTTATCTCGTACGGATAACTTTCCATCCGTACGGATAACCTGGAGAATCAAGAACTATCCGTATGGGTAGCTTGTTATCCGTACGGATAAGCTGGAATTTTGCCCTAGGCTATAAAAGGGCACCTCAAACGTTTTCTTCAGCAGCTTTTGACGAATTTAGATAGTTTTAGCCGCTTTTGGGCGATTTCCTTCGTCCGAAAGCATAGAATTAAGTGCCATATACCATTGTTCTCGTCTTTCGATCCTCTATTACCTTAGATACATTACAACATCGATCCGTTACATTTCGATTGTCAAGATTTGATTTTTGTGAGCACAACTTTGATACTTAATCAATTTTCAATAAAGTGGGTATGGTTTCTTGTTCTTTTATCATTTATATCATGAATATCCTTACCGTTTATTGTTTCAATTCGATAATGAGTAGCTAAATCCTTTTCATAGTCGAATCATGTGAAATTTAGTGAACTCACCCTTTGGGTGATGAAATTGGGAGTGGGTATTGCTTTTTATTGTTGTATCTTGTATGTTTCACGTCTTAGAACTTGTTATAACAGATTTGGGCTAGATTGATCACCTAGGTCAAAATCACACACATCAATCTAAAGAGTTGTTCAGATAGAGAGATGTGGGGAAAGGGGTTCTAAGATCACGGCGTAGACTCGGCTTAGTTGTTAAGCCCGAGCACAAAGTGAGGTTACTTGTTTTAACGTTTAAGCGGCTCTAGTGCATAACATGTATTGTTAGTGAATCTTCTTTAGGAAAGGGTCGTTAACTTTGCATAAGGTGTTAGGAGAGAGTTGTTCAGACCTTAGCACTGAGATTAGGAGTTTGCACCCGTGAAATTGAATGCGAGAGTTCGTTTGTTATAATGCACACTCCCGGTTTTGTCTATCCTTGGGGTTGAAACTAGCTATTTTGATCATGGTTCGGCTATGTCCCTTAATCAATCTTTAAAACTTAGTAGTTTAATCTTCTTTCTTTCTTTTCTATCTTTAGACTTGTTAGTATAAATCACTTTAGTGTCGTTGTAGTAAACAATCACTTTAAAAAGATTGATCACCTAGACTAAGTAACACGTTTACTTTGGTACTCACGAACACTTTTCCCTTGGGTTCGACCTCGTACTCCTGTAGCTATTCTAGCAATCGACCCGGTACATTGCCGGTTAGAGAGTTAGTTTGCCCACGGTTTCGAGTCCTTATAAATTGTTTTTGTTGGGTGGATAAAGCATCAATCAAAATGGCGCCGTTGCCGGGGAATTGTGTGCTATTTGTGATATCTTGCAAGTGAACCGAAGGCTTGGGCCTAGGTTTTAATTTACTGTTTTCTTGTTGTTTGTTTTTTGTAGTGCATGACCCGGAGATCTCAAACACCACTCGAACCATACATAGACGGAATTGAAGCTTACGCAAGGCATAGAAATAGTCAAAGAAGAAGAGGTCGTCAAGTAGAGGAATCAATTCCGGGCTTTGAAGAAAGTAGTTTGGGTGAGTGGTAAGAAGGATCCGATATGGCACAAAACGGTGAACCAGGCTTTGAAGGAAATTTGGGGAACAATAATGGAGTTCCAAATCAAAACCCACCTCTTGTCAACAATAATGTACAAGGAGGTGGGAATGGACAAGGAAATAACCATGTGCATGCGAATGGGCCTATACCACAACATGTTCAACAAGAGACCCAAGGGAATCTAATGGATCCCATTGTTATGCAACAGTTCAATGCATGGATGTTGAATCAATTTCAACAAAACCAAAATCAAGCTCACAATCAAGGTGCAAATGCAATGCCTAATTGGTTTAATGGTCAACAAGAACAGAATCAGGCGGATTGCCTTGTAGAGACTTTGTGTTAGCTCCCACGGCAACCATGGGGCATAGTCCAATTCGAATGCCACCGGTGGCCGCCAACAATTTGGAATTGAATAGAAACATCATACATTTGTTGGGAGACAACGCTATGTTCAAGGGAACCACTTTAGAAAATCCTCACTTGTTCATTGATCACTTTCTCCAAATAGTGAACTCAAAAAAGATCAATGGAGTGAGTGATGAGGCGCTCAAACTTATGCTTTTCCCGTTCGCCTTGAAAGAGCAAGCTAAGAGGTGGTATGATTCATTGCCTAATGATTCTTTGCACACGTGGGAGGAAGTGGTTAAGACTTTTCTAATCAAGTATTACCCCCCATCGAAGACCATGGATATGAAAGAGGCGATTATGTCTTTCAATGCTTATGAAGGAGAAGAGCTACATGAGTCATGGGACCGGTTCAAGGCTTTGTTGAGAGAGTGCCCGGGGCACGGATTGAGATCTTACGAGGTAGTTTATGCTTTCTTCCGGGGTTTGGACCAAGTGCATCAAAGTACCTTGCATGCTTCGTGCAACAGAGACATTATGAGTATGGTACCCGAAGTAGCCATGAACCAAATTGAGAAAATTTCCGAGACCTCGAGGCAATACATATCGTCAAGTAGAAAGGGGACAAGGAGTAAGAATCCCGGTTTGGTTGAAGTGAAGGAAGTAGAGGCAAATGATCAATATCATGCTCAAGTACAAGCGATGGAGCAACAGTTGGGGAGATTACAAAAGGAGAATGAGAGTGCTAAGCTTTGCCAAATTTGTAGTGGATCACACTCGGCAAAGGATTGTAGGATGACAACCAAAGCTCAAAACATGGCTTATCCTCAATCCTCAACTCAAGGGCAACCTAGTACTCTATCTCAAGAGAATATAATGAGTTGGCAAAGCGGATGATGAGTATTTGTTCAATGGAACAATGGAATGCGGGGCCTCAATTTCAAAATCAATTGCAAAGCGCCTATCATGGCCAATATATGGGAGATCAAGCAAGTGGGGCACTGTATGAAGAGTCCCAAGATATAAACTTTGTTGGACAAGGTCAAGGAGGGAATTATGGAAATCAAGGTGATGGTTCTTGGAGGAATAACAACAATCAAGGTTGGAACCGAAATCAAAACCAAGGCCAAAACCAAGGTTATAGGAAAGGCCAAAACCAAGGCCAATCTTCTCAAGGGCAATTCTATCAACCTCCACACCAAAGGCAACAACAAGGAGGGTATAATCAACAAGGGTCTAACACTTATCAAAACCCTCCACCTTTGGCTCCTATACCTCAGAAGAGTGCAACCGATGTCATATTGGAGCAAATGAACAAAAACTTTGCGGAGATAAAGAAGGACATGGTTGAGATGAACTACAAACATGGGTCCGCCATCAAAAATCTTGAAACTCAATTTGGGCAAGTGGTGGAACATGTACAGTTGAAAGACGGCTTACCGAGTAACACCGAGAAGAATCCAAGAAATGTAAGCGCCATCTTAACTCGAAGTGGGAAAGTGTTGAGGACAAACGGTGACAAGAAAGTCCTATGGGAGGAAAAAGCTAGAAAAGCTCCTATTGAAACCGGGAGGACCTTAGATATGGAGATGGACTCCAAAACACCTTTGTTGTTAGGACGTCCCTTCTTAAACACCGGGAGGACCTTGATAGATGTCGCGAGTGGAGAGATTATTTTGCGAGTTGGAGATTGAAAAAGTCCTGGTAAATGTTTATAAGGCCATGAAACATCCTAAGGAGAGCATTGAGGACTGTTTTTCTGTTGATGCTTCTTGCGTTTCGGAACATGTTGACATGCAGGAATATAAAGATAAGTCCAATGAAAATGCATGGCAAGAGTGAGCACGGAACTTGATGAAGAAGAAGAGTTGGAAGAGGAAGCAATAGAGCTAGAAGAGACGGCTTTCATGGGTGAAAAATGGACCGAGAAGATTGATCTTGGTCTTGAAGGGGAACTAGAGAAGCCATCGATTGAGGACCCACCGAAAGACCTTAAAATGAAGCCTCTTCCCCCTCATTTGAAGTATGTTTTTCTTGAAAATGATGATTTACTTCCATTGATTATTTCTGCTACACTAACGGCCTTGCAGGAAGAAGAGTTGGTGAAAATGCTCAAGAGGCACAAGCGTGCTTTTGGGTGGAAGATGTGTGATCTCAAGGGCATAAGCCCCACCATTTGTCAACACAAGATTATTCTAGAGGATGGAGCGAAGCCGGTAAGGCAACCCCAAAGAAGGCTCAATCCACACCTCCAAGAGGTTGTGAGGAAGGATGTAGTCATGATGTTAAAGCTTGGGATCATTTATGCCATCTCGGATAGCAAATGGGTGAGCCCCACTCAAGTGGTACTGAAGAAGGGAGGTATGACCGTTGAAATCAATGAAACAGGTGAGGAGGTGCCTAAGCGTTTGGTAAGTGGTCATCGAATTTGTATTGATTATCGTAAGTTAAATGACCAAACCCGTAAAGATCATTTTCCCCTGATTGAGGTCTAGTTAAATTATTAACTCGATGCCTACTAACACACTAGCAAGAGAACTAGGTTCAATTGTAGTATAGCTAGATAGATTCGAGGTCGATCCCACAGAGACTCGGCACAAACAAAACACAACTTTATCCTATTAGAACTAAATCGAAAAAGGCGGTCTACGACCAACTAAACGCTTGATAAATGAAATAGTGACAACCACAAGACACAAAATACCACAAAGACAACTCAAAACTACTAAAACACGAATAATATGGTTGATATTATCTAAACAAATAGTATTGATTACGCTAGTAGATTATAACTCCCCCATGTGAATTAGGATGCTAACGAGATAAAACAAACGTTAAAGATTAATTATTATGACTACGGGAGTCATCCCCAAGGTAGATTTAGCTCGGTTAGGCCATCTAAATCATCGTGCCTCCATTACGTGACTTCGCCTTTTAATGCCTCCATCTCATATAACCCGACACAATTACGAAACTAGGGATTTGGTATAAACCGTAACCTCATCTAAGCAACATTCCTAGGTAAGGCGCACTTCTTAGATGCCGATTCAATCTCTATCCTAAGTAACAATCACTTTTTAGGTTTCATGTTAAATTATGATGACAAATAATTAAGTTGATCAGGTTTAATTACTCGTTTTAATTCCAAATCAGAGAATCCGACGTAGTCGGGCCGATCATAATATTGCCCTACACATCACCACGCTTGGTTAAACGAACGACCAAGACTCGGGCGACCGAATGACATGTCTCGGTCGACCGAACGCAGTTTTGTGTCGGAACAAATCATGATTACTTCCTAACGTTTCTAACCTAAACACATGGGTTCGTAAATTAATCTACATCACGCAATCAATACAAGAAAGACTACTCCATAATAAAATATATCAGATCTACGAATAAAGATTGCATAATCGAATAGTCATACCCTGGAAGACGAGAGTGACTCCCACTCTTTAATGCACTCCCCAACCGGAGAATCCGATGAATCCACAATGAACGAACATAAAGAAAAGAAAACTAAAACTTAAAAACTCGAATTGTATAAATTGTTTTTTGTGTTGTAGTGGTGTGTGTTCTCAATTTCGTAGCTGCTGCTTATAAAGAGGATTTTGCCGACATAGGATGGATCTAGAAGATATGCACGCGTTTTAGGTCTGGATAGCTTCGGGTAGCCGAACCGCATGCCTCGGTCGACCGAATGAAGGGACTCGGTCGACCGAGCCTCTCTCAGCACGTGTTTAACATGTTTTCTTGTTAACTTGTTCCCTACTGCACTCTTCTATGCTGATCTGATTTGTCTCTTAATTAATGCTCCAATTTTCTTCCTTATTATCTTGAGATCCACTGATTGAATGACATTAATCCTCTCGATTTATCACAATCTGCAAAATCAGTATTTATCGCACAAATAAATTGGTCTTTAATAATAAAAACAGCTAAATACCAAAAATCATTTTAATAATCACTTAACATTAAATAATAACAAGTGATTTAATATGAAATATATATAATTAACTCCGATTTAAGGTTAGGATTGATGACATAAATAGGTATATTTTAACCGTCATCAAAATGCCCCCCACTTAAACTTTGCTTCGTCCCGAACAATGCATCAATAAGTCATTTCCCAAGACAACATTTTCCTTGGTCAACTCATACTTACACAAGAAACTTGAGTCAACTCATACCAATCATGCTCATAAGATAAACATTATTCACTACTCGCTATGAATCGAAGTGATTGTGTGCACGTGCATAGGTTTTATATAAATTTAGCAAGATTAGAGTTTATGCAGATTTCATATCGAAATTCACCAACATCAGCATTCATACTTCTTATGCCTCGCAATGGTTAAAGCACTAGAACAATAAGCAAGAGCGTATCTATATGGATTTTGGACTTGGAGACCGAGTACTACTCAAAGCCTCTAATAAATTTTTTTTTTCAATTTTGCATACTTTTCGAATGCTACTAATCTCAAGGAAGAAAACTTTCATAGAGTATCCCCCTATCTTAGATTAAACATAGCATCAAATATTACCACAAGCGCGGGGCTACTTTGGTAACTTACTACAAGCCCAGTGTTTTATTATCAAACACAGGTACGTCTCAAGCTTATTACTCCGCTTTTGTTGGCTAGAAGATCAGAATACATCAGTCGACAAATAACGACACTAGGTAAGCATAACCAATTATCTACGCAATGTACACATACTTCTTTCAATTATTATAACGCATGCGGTACTTAGCGATTCACATGTTGAGTAGTTGAACAATGCCTAACTACTTGCAATTCTTGGCATGAATATCCTTAAGTTTACTAACAATATATCGCAAAAGTATAATATGACCACGTACTTGCGCAACTTGGTTCCTTTCCTATCAATTCTAAGTATAAGAACTTCACAAGTTTAAGGGTACGAGTTAAACAACTTGGCATTTATCCATGAAAATTTCTAAATTTGGCCCAATATTGTCTCAATATCCGTTTTTCACATATATAGCTAGGTCCCTTGCCCCCCACTTAAACATGGCATTGTCCTCAATGACAAAAATAAATGAGAGTTCAAAAAGAAAGACTTAGCTCTGGAAACGGCTCCCAAGTAAAGGAACAATATCAGCACATCGTGGAGAGACAGACACATCCTGTATAAGCAGACAAGCTCCACGAAATCGTCAAATATCATGTCTATGGAAGGTATAAAATAATGTGGCAGTAATTAGATATAAATATCTAAAAACAGTTTAAGCCACTGTACTTTATACTGCCATGGACAAGACCAAAAGGGATTTAAACCTAAATAAAAACTCACACGACGGCTATCAAGGAAAAAACCTCGTTTATTCCGAACTTAGACTCGGAATATGGCGAGATGAAAAAAACCGTGATAGGCGCATGCTACTTTATTAAAAATAGAAACGAAGAAGATAGTTATGGGAAGTAGTTCTAAATTTATAGTCGCTAGCTCGACTCAGTTCAAGATGGTTTATTCATAGACAGGGTCATCGAGGTACAAAACCTCTTCCTCAACATCAGGCAGAAGCCCGTGATAATGCTTAACACGATGTCCATTGACCACAAATCTGGACTCGTCTTTGAAATTGAATAGCTCCACCGCTCCAGAAGGAAAGACTTGTTGTACTTGAAATGGGCCACACCATCTTGATTTTAACTTACCCGGGAAGAGTCTAAAGCGTGAATTGTACAAGAGAACCATATCACCCTCTTGAAAGGTCCTATCCAGAATCTTTTTGTCATGGAACTTCTTCGTGCGCTCCTTGAAAATCTTGGCATTCTCGTATGCCTCTAAACGAAACTCCTCCAAAGCGAGTTAATTCTAACATCCTCTTCTCACCACCAACGCCTCATCAAAATTTAGCATCCTTGTTGCCCACATGGCCCGGTGCTCCAGTTCCCACAGTAGATGACATGCTTTTCCAAAAACAATCCTATACGGTGACATTCCAATCGAAGTTTTATATGCGATCCTATAAGCCCATAAAGCGTCGTCTAAACGTAACGACCAATCCTTCCTAGTCGTATTGACGCTTTTCTCCAGATACGCTTTATCTCTCGATTGGTGACTTCTACCCGCCCACTCGTGCTGGGGTGATATGCGGTTGCTAGCTTATGTCGAACCCCATACTTAATCATCACCTTTCAAAAGGTTTATTACAAAAATGACTACAATTGTCGCTTATAATCGCCCTAGGCGTCCCAAACCTTGTAAAAATATTCTTTTTCAAGAATTTATCCATAACCCTAGCATCGTTAGTAGGAGAAGCAATGGCCTCAACCCATTTGGATACATAATCAACAGCAACTAATATATATCGGTTAGATAGTGATGATGTGAAGGGTCCAACGAAATCTATTCCCCAAACGTCAAAGAGTTCTACTTCTAAGATGCTCTTAAGTGGCATCTAATTCCTCCGTGAAATATTTCCTGTCATTTGACAAGCATGACATGCTCGTGCATATTGGTGTGCATCCTTAAACAATGTCGGCCAATAGAAACCACATTGAAGGACCTTGGCCGCAGTTTTTTCTCCGCCGTAGTGTCCTCCAACTTCATAAGAATGACAATGCTTCAGATATCATTATACTCTTCCTCTGGCACACACCTTCGAAAAACATTATCAGATCCTAGCTTAAACAAATAAGGCTCATCCCAATAATAGTGTCTAAGATCTTTAAAGAATTTTTTTCTTTCTTGGACAGAGAGATTTGGTGGTAGGTACTTTGCGGATAGATAATTGACGAACAAACTAAACCATGGTTTTTTCTTCTCCTTCACAACCTCTATTCGTGAAGAAACCGCAACACAATCATCATGTCCCCCGACGGTGGTGATGGAAAAAAAGTTGTTCATCAGGAAAAGATTCTCCTATCTCAGGTAATTCCTCACCATCCTCTAATTGTAAGCGTGACAGATGATCGGCCACCACATTCTCACTTCCTTTCTTATCTCGGATTTCCACGTCAAATTATTGCAGCAGTAGAATCCATCTTAACAATCTAGGCTTTGAATCTTGATTTGCTAGGAGATATTTAAGAGCCGCATGGTCAGTCCACACAGTGACTTTAGATCCCACTAAGTAAGATCTAAACTTGTCAAAAGCAAAGATAACGGCCAAGAGCTCCTTCTCCGTTGTGGCGTAATTTCTTTGGGTAGCATTCAAAGTCCGGCTCGCATAATAAATATGTCTGAAGATCTTATCTTTTCTTTTCTTTGACCCAAAGCGGCGCCAACAGCAGCATCACTTGCATCACACATAAGTTCAAACGGAAGATCCCAATCCGGTGCGACCAGAACGGGTGCAGTAATCAGTCTACTTTTTATTTCGTTGAAAGCTTTTATGCACTCATTAGAAAACACAAATGGCACATCCTTGGACAATAATTCGGTAAGAGGTCTAGAGATTAAGGAAAAGTCCTTGAAAAACCTACGATAAAATCCGGCGTGGCCTAAAAAACCTCGCAAAGTTTTAAGATTTGTAGGTGGGGGTAATTTCTCGATCACCTCAACTTTGGCTCTATCCACCTCTATTCCGTTCTTTGATATGCGGTGGCCTAGTACTATACCTTCCGTGACCATCAAATGACATTTCTCCCAGTTAAGCACAAGATTCATCTCCTCACATCTCTTTAACACTCGTGCTAGATGTGTGAGACATGAATCAAAATCGTCTCCAAACACGGAGAAATCATCCATAAAGATTTCCAAGAAATCTTCCACCATGTCCGCAAATAATGACATCATACTCCGTTGAAATGTCGCGGGGGCGTTACACAATCCAAATGGCATTCGATTATACGCAAATGTCCCATATGGGCATGTAAATGTCGTTTTCTCACGATCTTCGGGCGAGATGTGGATTTGATAGTATCCCGAATACCCGTCAAGAAAACAATAGAAAGCATGCCCGCTCAGTCTCTCGAGCATTTGATCGATGAAGGGAAGAGAAAAGTGGTCCTTACGAGTCGCATCGTTTAGTTTCCTAAAGTCTATGCATACTCGATGACCGGTGATTAGCCTCACAAGAATTAACTCATTCAACTCATTGGCTTGCACCGTCAATCCTGCCTTCTTGGGAACTACATGGATAGGGCTTACCCATTCGCTATCAGCAATTGGAAATATATTTCCATTTCTAGCATTTTTATAACCTCATCCCTTACCACTTCCTTTAATTGTGGGGTTAGATGCCTCTGAGGTTGTGCAACCGCTTTCTTTTCAGGGTCCACGGAGATTTTGTGCATACATACGCTAGGACTAATGCCCTTAACGTCAGCTATGGTGCATCCAAATGCTCCGTGGTACTCTCTCAAACTCTCATTAGTTTCTTCTCTTGTAAATCCGTCAAGGAAGAAGATATAATTAGTGGCAAGGTCTCATCTTGAAGAAATACATACTTCAAATTCGCAGGAAGAGGTTTTAGAGTCAAATTTGTGGGAGGTTCTTCCAAAGTGGTTTTCAACTTTTGACCAGTGAGTTTGAGTTCGAAGTATTTTTGCCATGTTGGTCTATGATAGAATCTTTCAATCTCCGCAGCACTTACTTCCTCTATAGGCCTAGGGGTCCCTCTACTACATCCTGGCCATATCATCTTCTCCTCCTCACTACTCACGTATTTGACTTCATCTTCTTCTTCCAAGACAGCATCCAAGAAATCCTTGATACTTTCATGTTGTTGAAATTCTTGAACGATCCTGTCAATGGAATCCAACATGAAACATGCATCCTCTCCATCATCGGGTTGCTTCATAGTGTCGAAAACATTGAATGCAACTCTCTCTTCGTTCACTCTTAATACTAACTCGCCTTTGTAAACATCAATTAGCGTTCTACTAGTGGCCATGAAAGGTCGTCCTAATATCAAGGGCACTTCGTAGTTAGCTTCCATATCTAAGACCACAAAGTCGACAGGGAATACGAACTTTTCAACCCTTACTAGCACATCCTCAACCACTCCACACGGTTCTTTGACAGAACGGTCAGCTAATTGCAATGTGATTGAGGTTTTCTTGAGATCTTTCATGCCTAGTTTCCAAAAAATAGATAGCGGCATTAGGTTCACGCTTGCTCCTAGATCACACAAAGCTTTGTTTAGACATACGTTACCTATGGTGCAGGGAATGAGAAAGCTTCCCGGATCTTTGCATTTTGGGGGTAACTTATGTTGAAGAATAGCTGAGTACTCCTCATTAAGGCATATGGTCTATAAATCTAGAAGTTTCCTTTTAGTTGAGACGGCGTCTTTTAAAAACTTGGTGTACTCAGGCATTTCAGCTAGTGCTTCAACTAGGGGTATATTGATTTGTAACTTACTGAATATATCCACGAACTTCTTATACCTCTTATTATCAAACTTAGGTTTCGGCTTTGGTGGAGGATAAGGTAGAGTTGAAGGATTGACATCGGTGGCGGATACTTGTTATCGTAAAGTTCAACTCTAGGGCCAAAGAAAGCTTCTTTATATCGTGCCTTGCTTAGGCAAAGTCTCGGAAGTATTAGTCTCATTGCTTGGCTCACCATCCTTATTCTTTGTGACTTTATCTTTCTCTCGCAGGGATGGTGGAGTTACCTCTTTTCCATTTCTTGTCATAATTGCATTCAAGTCCTTAGGGTTCTTCTCAGTGTTGCTTGGTAACCCTCTAGGAGGTCTAGTTGAGACTTGCTCAGCTAGTTGTCCTATTTGGTGAGTGAGATTTTGGACTAGAGCTTCTTGGTTGGTCACCTTAGCATCTGTCTTCTGACAATATTGGCTAAAATTAGTGGCTAAATCAGCCATAGATTTTGAAAGTTGTCCTATATTGTCAGTAACGACATTACTCAGTTTTTCTATCGCAGACTTCCCAACCAAAAGTTTTAGTTTCTTGTGTGGTACATAAGTGGTAGGCGGTTTAGGCCTTTCTCTCGCATTAATGTCACTATATCGGAATCCTAGGATGGTTATGATTAGGCCTATATATCCTCCCGATATAATTGGCTTCTTCAAGATCAAAGATTCTCACTTTGAGGTGCTACCTCGATTCCAGCCCCTTTCTCTACTCTTGCCATCCTCTCTTGCATTCCATCTACCTTATTGTTGATAACAGACAATTGTTCTAAGATTTTGGTAGACGCACTATCCTCAAATATGTCAGCGGCCATCTTCACAGTAGCTATGTCATTGCCCCCCCACTGACTATTCATCGCTATTTGTTCCATCTTCCCTTGTGCCTCCTCAGGAGATAAAAGAACAAATGCTCCATTGCTGGAGGCATCTACTCTAATTTTCTCCGTCTCTCTCAACCCATGGTAAAAAGTTTGCATTAAAAGCCAAAGAGATATGTCATGATGAGGACACTTCCTCATAGCTTCCTTGAAACGCTCCCAAGCTTGATCAAAACTCTCCCCAGGTTGTTGCTTAAATCCTAAGATGTCTTGGCGTAACTTAAAAGTTTTTCCTAAGGGAAAGTACTTATTCATGAATTTTTGCAACAATTGTTCCCAAGTAGTGATCGACCCAGCTTCTAAAGAGAGAAGCCATTGCTTAGCTTTATCTTTCAAAGTGAAAGGGAAAAGCTTAAGACGAATGTTCCCCTCCGGGATTAATTCTGGTTTCACTGTGCTAACGATTTCCAAGAAATTCGTCACGTGAACACCAGGATCCTCGTTCTGGACTCCAAGAAAAGTGGAATAGTTGGTCACCATTTGAATTACATTAGGCCTAGGGTGATAGACTTCCGCAGCGGTGCTACGATAGCGGGAATGAATTGCTCAATAGTGGGCATTGCATAACTTTGCAAAGTGTGCCTCGCTCCTTGAGCTAGGGCTTGGTTCTCATTATTAGCATTTGCATTCACATTATTCGCATTATTAATAACAGGATTAGGTACCTGGTTCGGATTGACCAGATTGCCTTCCATTTCTATTTCAGGTTCAGAATGTTCAGAATGATCGGTTGTATGTCCTTCTTCCAATTCATGCTCGCTTTCCTCAAGATTTGGATCCTCTTCTCCTTGCTTAGACAATTCTCTAGCTAACTTTCTATTTCGCCTTGCAAATTTCTCTATTTCAGGATTATAAGGCTCAAGTGGTCCCTTCCATTTCCGAGTAGCGTACTATAAAATAATAAACAACAATAAAACAATTAATCACTAGTAAAGGCTAGGCCTTTAAACAACTAAATAAAACTGGAACAGACTCGAAATAAGTTTGAGAAAAGAAAACATAAATAAAACAGAAGCAGAATATTATAAAATTAATACAGAACGGAAACAGAAAAACTAACTCTCGGTCGACCGAGAACTGTGGTTCGGTCGACCGAACGTTTTTATTTATTTATTTAATTTTTTTTTACGACACTGTTTAATATACAGACTCTTATTCACATAATATTCATGAATCCAGTTCTAACAAAATAAGCTATATCTTAATTTAATGACTCGAGTCCCCGCAACGGCGCCAAAAACTTGATTGAGGTCCAGTTAAATTATTAACTCGATGCCTACTAACACACTAGCAAGAGAACTAGGTTCAATTGTAGTATAGCTAGATAGAGTCGAGGTCGATCCCACAGAGACTCGGCACAAACAAAACACAACTTTATCCTATTAGAACTAAATCGAAAGGGCGGTCTACGACCAACTAAACGCAGTAAATGAAATTGTGACAACCACAAGCCACAAAATACCACAAAGACAACTCAAAACTACTAAAACACGAATAATATGGTTGATATTATCTAAACAAATAGTATTGATTACGGTAGTAGATTATAACTCCCCCCCATGTGAATTAGGATGCTAATGAGATAAAACAAACGTTAAAGATTAATTATTATGACTACGGGAGTCATCCCCTAAGGTAGATTTAGCTCCGGTTAGGCCATCTAAATCATCGTGCCTCCATTACATGACTTCGCCTTTTAATGCCTCCATCTCATATAACTTCTGACACAATTACGAAACTAGGGATGCCGGTATAAACCGTAACCTCATCTAAGCAACATTCCTAGGGTAAGGCGTACTTCTTAGATGCCGATTCAATCTCTATCCTAAGTAACAATCACTTTTTAGGTTTCATGTTAAATTATGATGACAAATAATTAAGTTGATCAGGTTTAATTACTCGTTTTAATTCCAAATCAGAGAATCTGACGTAGTCAAAGCCGATCATAATATTGCCCTACACATCACCACGCTCGGTTAACCGAACGACATCACTCGGGCGACCGAATGACATGTCTCGGTCGACCGAACGCAGTTCTGTGTCGGAACAAATCATGATTACTTCCTAACGAGTCTAACCTAAACACATGGGTTAGTAAATTAATCTACATCACGCAATCAATACAAGAAAGACTACTCCATAATAAAATATATCAGATCTACGAATAAAGATTGCATAATCGAATAGTCATACCCTCGAAGACAAGAGTGACTCCCACTCTTTAATGCGCTCCCCAACCGGAGAATCCGAAGAATTCACAATGAACGAACATAAAGAAAAGAAAACTAAAACTTAAAAACTCGAATTGTATAAATTGTTTTTTGTGTTGTAATGGTGTTTGTTCTCAATTTCGTAGCTGCTGCTTATATAGAGGATTTTGCCGACATAGGATGGATCTAGAAGATATGCACACGTTTTAGGTCTGGATAGCTTCGGGTAGCCGAACCGCATGCCTCGGTCGACCGAATGAAGGGACTCGGTCGACCGAGCCTCTCTCAGCACGTGTTTAACGTGTTTTCTTGTTAACTTGTTCCCTACTGCACTCTTCTATGCTGATCTGATTTGTCTCTTAATTAATGCTCCGATTTTCTTCCTTATTATCTTGAGATTCACTGATTGAATGACATTAATCCTCTCGATTTATCACAATCTGCAAAATCAGTATTTATCGCACAAATAAATTGGTCTTTAATAATAAAAAGCAGCTAAATACCAAAAATCATATTAATAATCACTTAACATTAAATAATAAATATTAACAAGTGATTTAATATGAAATATATATAATTAACTCCGATTTAAGGTTAGAATTGATGACATAAATAGGTATATTTTAACCGTCATCACCCCCTCCCTTTTATTGATCAAATGTTGGAAAGATTGAGTGGTCATGCTTTTTATTGCTTTCTTGATGGGTTTAGTGGTTATTACCAAATACATGTGGCCTTAGAGGACCAAGAAAAGACTACCTACACTTGCCCCTATGGTACCTTTGCTTTCCGTAGAATGCCTTTTGGGTTGTGTAATGCACCCGCGACATTCCAACGGTGCATGGTTTCCATATTTGCGGATATGATTGAGAAATTTTTAGAAGTCTTTATGGATGATTTTAGTGTATTTGGTGATTCCTTTGAAGATTTTCTAGATAATCTTGAAAAGGTGTTGAGTAGATGTGAGGAGACGAATTTGGTGCTAAATTGGGAAAAGTGTCATTTGATGGTCACAGAAGGGATAGTCTTAGGGCATAAGATATCTAGTAAGGGTATAGAGGTAGACAAGGCTAAGGTAGAAGCGATAGCTAAGCTTCCTATGCCCACCAACCTAAAGACTCTTAGGGGTTTTCTAGGCCATGTGGGGTTCTATCATAGGTTCATTAAGGATTTCTCGAAAATAGCCCGTCCTCTTACCCTTCTTCTTGGAAAAGATGTCCCGTTTGATTTCGACCAAGCATGCGTTGAGGCATTCTTGTTGCTCAAGCAATTGCTAGTATCCGCTGCTATCTTAGTTGCCCCGAAGTGGAACAAAGAATTTGAGCTAATGTGTGATGCGAGTGACACCGCGGTTGGTGCGGTGCTCGGTCAAAAGATCGATAAAATCTTCAAGCCGATTGCCTATGCTAGTCATACCTTGAATTCGGCCCAACAAAACTACACCACCACTGAAAAAGAGCTTCTAGCGGTCGTCTTCGCGTTTGATAAGTTTCGGTCTCATCTCGTAGGTTCTCGTGTAGTTGTGCACACGGATCATGCCGGTTTGCGTTACCTCTTCGCCAAGCAAGATGCCAAGCCCCGCCTCTTGAGGTGGATTTTGCTCTTGCAAGTGTTTGATCTCGAAATCAATGATAGAAAAGGGTGTGAGAACGTCGTAGCCGACCATTTGAGTCGTATGGAGCTTAGTGAGGAGTTGATTAAGGCACAAAGTGAGATAAATGACTCTTGTCCTCACGAGCAACTTTATGCTATGGACACCCTTCTTCCGGTTAAGAAAGGCAACTTTCTAAAAGTCGGTAAGGAAGGTAGTCCTTGGTTCGCACCTCTTGTCAACTACCATGAGTGCGGTTTTATAGATCCCGACCTTGACTCAAACCAAAGGCGTAAATTCCTTAGTGAGGTTGGTAAGTATGTGTGGGAGGATCCTTGCTTATATAGGTTGTTCCAGGATGGCATCTTGAGGAGATGCATCCCGGAGAGTGAGATTTTGAGTGCTCTTTCCTTTTGTCATGATAAAGAGGCTGGGGGTCACTTTTCCGGGCAAAGGACCGCTTTGAAAGTGTTAAAAAGTCGGCAATATTGGCCCACTCTGTTCCGAGACGCACATGCTTATGTGAAATCTTGTGACGCTTGTCAAAGGTCCGGGCGTATATCTAGGAGGAGTGAAATGCCTCAAAAGCCGATCATTGTTTGTGATATTTTTGACGTGTGGGGCATTGACTTTATGGGCCCCTATCCTTCCTCGTGTGGTAACAAGTATATCCTAGTCGCTTGTGATTATGTGTCAAAATGGGTTGAAGCCTTACCTTCACCCACCAATGATAGGAATGTTGTTATCCGGTTTCTCAAGAAGAACATCTTTTGTCATTTTGGGGTACCTCGTGCTATAATTAGTGATAATGGAAGCCACTTTGCCAATAAACCGTTTGACAAACTTTTAGAGAAGTATGGGGTGAAGCACAAGTTAGTTACCGCTTACCATCCCCAAACGAGTGGTCAAGTTGAGGTTACGAATAGGGGTATTAAGCGTTTCTTAGAGAGGACGGTAGATGCTAATGTCAAGAGTTGGTCGTTAAAGTTAGATGATGCTTTGTGGGCCCATAGGACAGCCTTTAAGACACCCTTAGGCATGTCACCTTATATGATAGTCTATGGTAAATCTTGTCATCTTCTCGTAGAAATCGAACATAAGGCTTATTGGGCCATCAAAGTGCTAAACCTCGATGACACCTTAGTTAGTTGGTGCGGCGTATGGCCCAATTGAATGAACTAGATGAGTTCCGCCTTTGTGCTTACGATCTTTCGACGAAGTATAATGAGAAGACTAAGTTACTCCATGATAATTTGATCAAACCTCGTGTTTTTAATGAGGGTGACGAAGTCTTATTCTATAATACTAGTCTTCATCTTTTTCAAGGGAAGTTGAAGTCTAGGTGGTCCGGTCCCTACATGGTGTCGAAAGTCTATCCGTCCGGTGCTATTGAAATCACCCATCCTAAGTTTGGCACGTTTACCACCAATGGCTTATGGTTGAAAAGATATGAGAGGTTGCCTTACGACGAAGCACTAGAAATAGTGAACCTTAAGGACCTCATACCGTGTGATGAATCGTGTAAGTCTTATCATGGACTTTAAATCTTGACCCGTATAATTTTCAATCCATCTTGTCATCTTTCTACCCTTTCTCGCCTCGTGCCAATGGTATAACTTGAAAAAGTTGGCACCGTATAATCCATCTTGTCGAGCCAACGACGTAAAACAAAGGCGCTTGGGGGAGGCAACCCACCATTTCGTAGTTTTTGTTGAGTGAATAGGTGTTTCTAGGGGTGGTTAAAATCTAGTGTGGGGTGTCAATCTTGAGTTTGCTTTGAACGGCTAGGAGGTCGTGGAGAGCCTAGGAGAGCCTAAACAGCAGGATAGTCTTCTCATTGCACATAAACAGCGGGATTGGATGGATAGTCTACGGCTGACTCTGAACGGAATAGTAGAGAATTAGAGGGTTTTGCTCGGGCCAGACAGATAGACATTCCTCAGTTGGACTTAGATGAGGCACCATTCCAGTATACCCCAGAGATTGAGGCGGACATGCAGAGGGTTTCAGAGGAGTTGATAGTTGATGAGCCAGAGGAGGGGTTTGATGACATCGCCTTGGATGATCTGATTGGCACAACGGGGGCTGAGACAGAGGCAGATAGGACAGGTGCTGCAGGCCCTACATAGACTGAGAGTGCAGCTGCTGTGGTTGCACCATCATCGAGCACACCTGACTCCACTACTGATGTACAAGGGGCATAGAGCAGACTAGCATGTTTTGTCATGCATTTTCATACCCTTATCTTATTTTGCTAGTCTATCTCTTTTATACTATGATGTTTCAGTTACTTTTGACGTTCTTTCATCATTCTTTGGATACACTTCACTTTGCATACACGCGCACTTATTGTTGAGCCCCTGAGGCCTGCTTGACCGTGTATGTTTTCCTTTTGTTGACTTATACTGTGGGATGACATGGATTTTCTTATCGGTTTATATCTGATGCATGGATGTTCGGTTGTCATTGATTCTACTGTATCCTTCCATTGCATATCCCGTATCCCCCTCTTTATGCTTTGATCTCATCACTGTGGCATGGACTCGTTATTTTACGCACCCGCTTACCCTATTGCTTGCTTTATAGCACGCGGATTCAGTCCCGTGCATGTGCTGTCTTTGTTTCTGTTGATCTCACTTTAGGTTACGGGATGGATTTACACGAAGCTGTCACAAGTTTTGAGTCAGGATTGCGCCTTTCTGCCGGGTTTTTGGTCACACAGCTAAGTCTTTTACTCTTTTTATCTCTCACACACTGAGGACAGTGTTTCGTTTAAGTGTGGGGTGGGAGACTTACCCGTTTTCTTGATTTTTTTGTTAAATGTGCTTGACTTGTGGTATGCTTAGCCTATGACCGGGCTCAAGTCGATTTTTGGGTAAATTTTAAAATTTTCAAGGGTCCTTAACACCGTGTTGTGTGTGTTATTTTCATACTCGAGTGGTGATCACCTTAGTAGGACCCCAAACGTGTACACTGCGGTTTACTATTATCTTGAGAATGGAGTTTATTAATTTCACGTAAGCTACACTTTGTGCACAATTTGATTGCTACCACCTCACATACCACTAGTCTCGAGGCAAAATAGAAAGGTTCACCTAAATAGGATACGGGATGACGGTCATGGCATCTCTTTGACCAACTAGAGTCAAATAAGCCTTACCCCAAAATGTTAGACCTTCGTAGCCCCTCTCAGCCTTGATAAAATGGTCTGACCACCATTCGTTTTATAGCCGTTTTGTTGCTCAGTCAGAAACCTACCTTGAGCCTTAAATATGGTCACATTTCCTTCATTTATACCCTCCTTGTTTGGAGCTATAAGGAGAAGGGGAGCTCGTTTGGGCCTAGGGTTTGGGTTTGGCCCAAAAAGAAAAGAAAAGAAAAATCTGTGAAATTTCTCCTTCCTTGTTAAAAAAAAACCAATCAAAGTTCAAAATAAATTAGCTCTCATTGAATAAAAGTTTGGAATAGATTGGAATAAAAGGTTGGAATCAAAGGAATGGGCTTATAAGTATTCTTATGACGTTAGAGGTTGGGATAGTGAGATAGGTGCTAATGTATTCGACCTCGCCTTATGAAACTTGAAACATAGTTGAATTAGGCAATGAGTTCGGGTATGTTAGTATCCTATGGTTCCCAAAGTGTTATATTAATCAAAAAGGAGTTTGGGCAGTTTGTATGATAGAAATAAGGTGGAACACTTGTTGATTAAGTTCACTCATACTTCTTTTCTCCAGTTGCCAAATTATCCCTTTCGATTAACCAAAAATTACCCTAGCCTAACGTTATAACCCTTCAAGTCCTACCCGATTGTGTCTCGAACTTAGTAACCTTGATTAGTGGAGAGGATAGTTGGTATGAGACCGTTGGTAGCCTTTTGGTCAGGATTCAAGCCCCGACAATCATTTTGAGCACTTGGATTTAGCTTAGCACACACACACACACACTCCATTTTCTTGCTAATGTCATAACCGATGTGTATACGTTCATGTTTCTTACTTTGTGATTATCTTGAGGGTGTGGACAGTAGCACCTACATCACAACGTTGAACCCCTTGGTTTGTTTTAAAACGCCTAGTTTACTCGAGGGCGAGCAAAGGCTAAGTGTGGGGTGGTTGATGGGAGTCAACTTTACGTGACTCCGGTGCATTATTTACCCCCGTTTACCACACTTTCAACACATATTTGGGTGATTTAGACAATTTTCGGGGTGATATCATTAGCTTATGGCACGGGGAGTGAATCCGTTACCTTGATGGATTACTACCCCTTTTTGTTGATATTAACCCCATTCCCGAGCACTTTTACCCTCCGAAATTGTTTGGATGTTTTTGGTTGTTTGTGATGTTGAAGGGTATTGGTGTCTCGAGGACCCGAGAGGTGATGATTTGTGGCAAAAAGGCATGATCGAGGCAAGAGGAGAGATCAAAGAGGAAGAAAAGTGAAGTTTTTGGAGTTAAGGCATATATCCGTACGGACAAACTTCTGTCCGTACGGACAACTCTCAGCCTGGGTCAAAATGTTGAACATATAATTAGCCGTACGGATAGTCATTTTATCCGTACGGACGGCCTGAAGCAGTAGAGACCACTCATCCGGACGGATAGAATGCCAGCCGTACGGACAAACACTTGGAGCACAAAACAGAAGAAGTTGATCAGAGACTTATGCGTACGGATAACTTTCCATCCATAGGATAACCTGGAGAATCAAGAACTATCCGTACGGATAGCCTGTTATCCGTACGGATAAGCTGAAATTTTGCACTAGGCTATAAAAGGGCACCTCAAACGTTTTCTTCAGCAGCTTTTAACGAATTTAGATAGTTTTAGCCGCTTTTGGGTGATTTCCTTCGTCCGAAAGCGTAGAATTAAGTGCCATATACCATTGTTCTCATCTTTCGATCCTCTATTACCTTAGATACATTACAACATCGATCCGTTACATTTCGATTATCAAGATTTGATTTTTGTGAGCACAACTTTGATACTTAATCAATTATCAATAAAGTGGGTATGGTTTCTTATTCTTTTATCGTTTATATCATGAATTTCCTTACCGTTTATTGTTTCAATTTGATAATGAGTAGCTAAATCCTTTTCATAGTCGAATCATGTGAAATTTAGTGAACTCACCCTTTGGGTGATGAAATTGGGAGTGGGTATTGCTTTTTATTGTTGTATCTTGTATGTTTCACGTCTTAGAACTTGTTATAACAGATTTGGGCTAGGTTGATCACCTAGGTAAAAATCACACACATCAATCTAAAGAGTTGTTCAGATAAAGAGATGTGGGGAAAGGGGTTCTAAGATCACGGCGTAGACTCGGCTTAGTTGTTAAGCCCGAGCCCAAAGTGAGGTTACTCATTTTAACGTTTAAGCGGCTCTAGTGCATAACATGTATTGTTAGTGAATCTTCTTTAGGGAAGGGTAGTTAACTCTGCATAAGGTGTTAGGAGAGAGTTGTTCAGACCTTAGCACTGAGATTAGGAGTTTGCACCCGTGAAATTGAATGCGAGAGTTCGTTTGTTATAATGCACACTCCCGGTTTTGTCTATCCTTGGGATTGAAACTAGCTATTTTGATCATGCTTCGGCTATGTCCCTTAATCAATATTTAAAACTTAGTAGTTTAATCTTCTTTCTTTCTTTTCTATCTTTAGACTTGTTAGTATAAATCACTTTAGTGTCGTTGTAGTAAACAAACACTTTAAAAAGATTGATCACCTAGACTAAGTAACACGTTCACTTTGGTACTCACGAACACTTTTCCCTTGGGTTCGACCTCGTACTCCTGTAGCTATTCTAGCAATCGACCCGGTACATTTCCGGTTAGAGAGTTAGTTTGCCCACGGTTTCAAGTCCTTATAAATTGTTTTTGTTGGGTGGATTAAGCATCAATCAATACACATGTGATTTAACATAAAAATATATATTATTTGGCTCGATTTAAGGATAATGTTGATGACTTCTACGGGTATAATTTGACAGTCATCACCTAATAACATTAAATGAGCTTGAACAATCCATGATTAAGCTTTGATGCATTTAGTTCCGACACTGAATGGATTCTTCATAAGAGTTGAAGTTCGGGACCGTCGGAAGAGCATGAATGGCTTGTGTTTTGATGAATTAGTATTCATCAATGTACGTGTATATGTTTAGGATATTGTGTCTAGTTGTCTAAGTGAGGGGTAGAGTGCTGCTAAGAGAGTTTTGCCTTGAAAACACTTAAGTGGCTAGTTAATGATTAATAATGTTAGGAACATTTTATTAGTTTTTGATGATGGGCATACTAGCTGGTATAGCAAGCTTGAAATAAGTTAGAAATATCTGTATAAGTTTTACTTAGAGTCTGACATGTTGTATATGTTGAGTCAGACAAGTATTGTACTAGTTGGTATGATGGCTAAGTAAAACAGTAATCCGGTAGAGTAAAGGCAGCCAAGTACCAGCAGAGAAGCATGAAGACATATGGACTGACTTATAACCAAGGAAGTCTGTGTTGGTCCCTTGAAAAGGCTTTGGTTAAGTTTAGAGGGGGGGGGGGGGTGAATAAACTTAACACTTAAAACTTTTGAAGTTAACAAACTCAAGAACTTTCAAGAACTCACCGATAACTCGATGAGTCTGTCGACACCTCGCAGAGCTTTCTTTGATACACGATGAGTCTCACCGACAGTTGAGTTTACTGAATTTGTGCAGCGGAATTATATAAAAAAATTAAGCCTTATTACTTGTTGTTAAGTATGATACTAAGTATTAGATACTCGAAGTGTATGTGTGTGATTTGATTGCTAGATTCAAGAGGTTGATGTGTATAGTAAACTAAATGCGAGAATGTAAGTGCAGTAAAGTAAGTAGGCAGATTTTATAGTGGTTCCAGGTGGTGTAATCCTGTCATTCCACTCTTCTCCTGTGATGTTGGAGGTAATTCACTAGAGATCTTTGATGTAGCTGTTACAAAGATTCCTAAGTTGCTTGTCCTTCACCAATAACTATGACTTCACAAACTGAACACTTGGAACAGGTAGGATTGCTGCTCCAAAGTCTTCCACTGGTCCTTGAAGGGTAGGATTGCCTCTTCACCAGCTCCACCACAAACAACAGTCTTTCACACCCAACAGATGCTTCACTGTCTTCAGCAGGTTCTTTGTAAAATAAAGAATGAATCAAGTAAATGATTCGATTCACGCGACTTGATTAGGATGATATAATCAGCAGCTTGCAGTCTTCAAGTGTGTAAGCTTGATGTAGCTTGAATACAGAATACACTTGAAGATTTTCTCTGGATCAGTAGCCTTAAGCTCAGTGAGGTTCAAGCAGGTGTTTTTGCAAATTGTAATTATCTCTTATATTTTTCTCTAAAGGTTCATCATCTTTTTCTGAGTTGAAAGTCCTCTATTTATAGGTAGGAGTCCATGTGACTTGTATTTGAATTGCTTTCTGTCACTATTCATAGGACTGACACTGTCAGAATCCTTTTTGACAGAATGCAGTCTGTCCACCCTTTGACTTGTAACCATTGGATAAAGTCCTGACTCATCCCAACGCTCTTTTAATCTCAAACCATTGATTTGTTTGATAAATCAGAGGTAGTTGGTTGTCCTTATCCATGTAATCTTCCAATGTAATCTTGAATTAATCGAGGTATATATATCAGTAGGTTCATCAGTCTGCTGAAATACCTAACAGTCTGCTGAACTATAATTTGCTGTGTTTAAAACACAATGCAGCAGACTTCTTTTATCTAACTTTTATTTGTGAAGTTAGATTACACCTTTTTGCAAATAACTTAGTTCAAATCACCATCCAACTTAAGGAACTTAGACCTTCTACACAAGGTATATGTAATCAGTTTATGTCATCACAGACTTGCCTAAATTCTGATTTCATATCATTGAATTTAATTACTAAGTTTGATCCCTTAGCCTTCATTAACTGAGTTTGAGCCCTCGCCTTCTCCAGGTCTTCAAAGAGGTTCCCGACTAGTCTCATCGACCTATCTACCCCATCGATATAGACCGGTCATTGATGTAAATCGGTGACCATTCTGATGCTTGTTTGATCAAACCTAATCAAAGATCAAACTCTAATAAGCCTATACATTTGATCTAGACATCTTTTTGCCTTTGCAATATAACTGTTAGTCTGGCACTCATCACTAAAACTTAGAAATAAGTCCAACAATTTCCCCCTTTTTGGTGATGATGCCACTACCCTCACCTAACAGCAAAGCAAAAAGATTTAAAACAAAAACAGAACAAATTTAGTCATCTCTCATTATAATCATTTGTTCAAAGTATTACAGTCTAGATACAGCAAAGATAAAACAGATTAAGTGTGCTGATCTACTGTCTTCTTTCTCTATCCTATCTAGCCTTTTCCACTTGCTCTTGGTAGGCTCTTATCTCTTCTATCATCTCTCTCATCCATTCATTTTCAATCAGAGTGAAGTCAATGTAGGAATTCACTTCTTTCCACCACTTCCATGCTTCAAGTAGGATGAGATTGATTTGATTGACTCTGAATCCCATTCTCATGTAAAGTTCTTTGAATTCATTAAGTGAGTCCTTAGCTTTTGTGATAGGCAAACTCCTTTCACCTCTACCACTTCTTCCACCTCTTCCACCTCTTCCACCTCTGTAACTGCCCTCAAGGCTTTAACTCTTGCTTCCCAAAACTTTAGGCCCAAAAATGAGTTTAAACCTTCATGGAATCCCTTGTCATGATAAGGTTTCCTTCTATTGTAGTACTCATTCTTGTATTGTTTAAGGAGATCATCAGTAAGTGGAATTCTACCAGGTGCAGGTTCCCTGAATGCATTAGTGTCATTCTCCCATTTTTTCTTAGCAAAAATCCTTGCAGCAACTTTTGCTACTACTGTTTGGCCATCTTCCCCCTTAGTGACATCATCAACAAAACGGGACAGTAGGCCATGAACACTCTCCTGTGTGATAACCAGATTACTCAGTTGTCCTTCCATAATTTCAGTTCTTGTATTAACTGCAGTAATCCTTGATTGCAAAGTTTGCTGCAGTAGATTGATCCTCTCAGTAAGCTTAGGATCCAATCCAAAGAGTTGAGATATTCCAATGACCTCAAGAGCTTAGGTGCTTGACAAGTTTATCAAGTTTTTGATGGATAGATGCAAGTTGGTCTTTCAAAAACTTTTCCTTCAGTGTATTTCCTTGCCTGATTCCCCTCACATCTAGAATAAGATCATTAATAGCATTTTGAGTAGATGTGAAGTTTGAAGCAACTGTTTCAGTAGATTGTCTGTTGTTGTCCACTAGATTCATCAGTTCTTCAAATCTTTGTTCCTGTCTGTCAAGTTGAGTCATTAACTGTGTTATGTCATTTCTGACAGCCCTCAACTCTTCCACAACATGTTCTGGTACTCCACCAGTCATTTCTCCAACAACTCCATCAGTAGGCTCTTCTACATTATATTGTGCCCTTTGTCTGCTGATGACCATTGCTCGCTCATATCTCTCCCCAGCGAGGCGGAGTCCTTCCTCAACCATAGCACCAAGAATATCCTCTATTATTGGATCTTGTGCAGGTTCATCAGCAACAACTTCTTCCTGAGACATTTGAAAATCTTCATCACTGTAGTCATAGTCCAGCAGCTGTTCTTCCTCATCAACAACAGCAGCCTGCTGACTATCCTTCCCTACAGTGGCCTTGACTCCAGTAGGCTCCACTACAGCAGCCTCTTCAACAACAACAGCAGGGGTTTCCTCCAAACCCAAAGATTGTTCCAACCTGTGTCCAGGTGCCGTTTGTAACTCACTAACCTATACATCCTGTTCCAACCTTTGTTCAGGTGCTGTTTGAACCTTAGCAACCTGAACCTCCTGTTCCACTCTTTCAGGATTGAATACAGCCTCATTATCCACTTGGAATCCTTCAAAGATGACCAATCTTTGTTAGGATAAAAGCGTTTTGGATAAGGTCCCCTCAGTGTCAATCCAGTCTTGATATTGAATTGATTCCTCTGAACTGGCACTAGGTTCACTGTGGTCAGTAACCCTTTCTTCATCCAAATCAGCACTCTGTTGATCTTCATATTGTGCAATAGATTCTTCAACAAACATGGCATCAATCTCACCAACCATCTTATTTGCATCACCATCTATTCCTTCATTGATTTGTGCCTCAATATCATCAATGGTGAGATTTTCCAAATCCTCATCCATTTGTCCAGCCTGTTGTCTCTCAGTAGACTGACCAGCATCAGTGGACTGCTCCACCCTTGGTTCATTAATCATTGTAGTTCCACTGGTTCCTCCTGGTCTAGAGGGATAATCACCTCCAGAGTCTGATGATGATGAGTCATCACTGTCATCTCTCGGGTCTCTAAACTTGATACCCTCTTCTTTCTGTTGATCTTCAAAAATGTCCATTAATCTTGATTGTAGCATTGTGGTATCAATCATATCTAACAAATTTTCCACTCCCAATTTGTCAAAAGCCCACTCCTCAAAATCAGTCATAGGTTATGCAGCTGGCTTTTGCCTCTTGTAGAAACCAAACTTCCATTGAAAATAATCAGCTACCTGCTGAAGTTTGGGATCAACAAAATCATCCTTCTTTTTCTTTACATGTCTTTCAAAAGGCATGAAAGACCTCCTGGGAGCTGTTTTACTACCTTGCTGACCTCAAAGGTCTCCACAAGTAGATTCAAGGTTTCATCCACAGATGCTTCTAGGTCAGTAGGTTTCTCAGGTTGTATATTAGTCCCTACTACCTCCATCTGCACCACACTTTCTTCCCCCTGACTTATATGCTCATCAGCAGGGTTAACAGCAGACTGTTCTTCCCCCTGAACTACTGCAGGAATTGCAGGGTCCTGTACAAGTGTTTCAGTTACCACAGCAGGTGCCGACTCAGTAGTCTGTTGTGGCTCTTCATTAAGTTGCTCAACAACAACTTGTGCAATTGGAGATGTTGGAAATAAAAGTTATGTTTTGATGATGATTCATCACTTAGTTTATTAATTGTTCTTAACCCCATTGATGAAGTGTCATAACTAGCTGTTATAGTGCAAAGCAAAAAGATGTCTAGATACCAATGTATAGGATTTATTAAAGTCTGATAGTTGTATAAGTTAAATCAGACAAGCACTGTAATTGTTCTTGACCAAAACTGAGAAATGGTGAAACTGACATTTTGACTAGCTGAGACCCTACGAAAAACTGACAACAGAGCAGATCAACAGAAGATTGAAGAAGATAAGTTCGCTGACTCAGTTGGCTTATCTCGGAAGATGGAAGAAGCGAGGGACTGACTCGATTATTGAAGAATGAAGAACTGAGGGTTCAAACTCAGTTATGAAGATTAAAGTCGAGACTGTAAAGTTGGACTTCAGGCAAGATTGTGATGACCTGAACTGACTTTATGGATCTTGTATGAAGACCTAAGAATCATAAGGACAATGAATTCTTAGATGATAAATGTATCATTATGTACTCTGATTAAGTCAATTGTAATCAGATAAAAACTGGAGTACTGATATTTGGAGAAGAATAAAATCTCAGTTAATGCTCCAAGTCGATAAGAAACCGACAAGTAATAAACTCGGACATAAAGCGATATGGAAACTCAGTTTTACAAGTCAATCATCCAACAAGCTGAAAGTACAATCGAACGTTGTAAAGTAAGAAATCTCATTGGATGAGTCACTGACACAGCAGGAATGGTCAGAAAATATAGCCGTTACAAAGCAGGATAAATGTTGAATAAACCCCTATAAATAGATTACCTCTACAACATCAAAAAAAGAGAGGAGAAGCAGGGCATGTGATAACAAGCAAGAACATTAAAAAGAAATTCATCTAGTCAAGAAAAATCAAATTGAGGGGGAAAGCCAAATTCAAAAAGAATACCTGCTACATACTTAATTGCAAGATCAAGAAAATTTCTTCAAAGTGTTCAAGCATATTCAGGCAGATTCAAGATCTAACATTTGAAGAAATACAGAGCCGTGCTTAAATTAATTATTCATAAGAAAAGCTCAAATCACAGTTGAATCATAGTCATTGATTCAAAGTCTCAACTTTGATGTTATCAAAGGTTTAGACTGTGAAACACCAAGAAGGTGTGAAGGACAGTTGAGTGCAGTCAGGAAGACTGTGTTTGTGATGAGCTGGTGAAGAGGCAATTCTACCCTCCAAGGACCAGTGGTTCAAACAATTGAAAGAGCAATCCTACCATTTCTACAAGTGTTTAGATAGTGAAGCTAAGGGATTAGCCAAGGACTATCAGTTTAGGACTTTTTAATCTGGGCCATCTCAAAGAAGTTCTAGTGGAATTTTCCTCCGCATCATCAGTGGGAAGAGAGGGCGTACATGATTACACCACCGGAACCTCTATAATTCTTGTCTATTTACTTTATGCATTCATTTATTTCCTTATATTAGTTTTCATATCGAAATTATAGTTACTAGTTGTTAAAGGCTAATTTTTATCCGCTGCCAGTTAACGAGACTAAATATAAGTCAGTAATAACTTATATTCAGTTAAGTGTTAAGGGTGAAAATCTATGAATTATAAGGATATATTTTACGATGTTTTGCTCTCTATATTGTATAATTTGCATAATAATTGGTCTTTATATTAAAATATTGAGCAAACGATATTTTTGACGGTTTAATCGCAATATCGATATATTTATGTGATTTCATGGTTAAAATATGATTATTTGAATATTATTACAGTTTGCGATGTTTTCCATGTGTTATAGGTATGTTTATTGTGCTCAAATGATGATTTAAAGAGATTGAAATTCGAGCTAAGTGATTGAAGGAAGAGATAATGATCGAGTGGAGTGAAGGAAAAAAAGAGATAAATATGAAGAAATCACCTTCAAGTCATGTTGAACGAGCGTCCATACTCCGTCCAGAGTGAACGGGCGTTTGATGAAGCAGACGGGCGTCCTGAGGAGCGATTTTGATACAGAGAGTTTGGACGCCGTTTGAACGGGCGTTTGATTAAGCGGACGAGCGTCCGTCGGCCGACTTAGTGAAACCGACTTCGAAATCTATAAATAAGCGGCTGTTTCTCAACCCTAAGGAGAAGAACTCGACATCATACAAACCCTAAACCCTAGGGGCGGCTAAGGCTGCGTTTTTACTTCTTTTTCTTCCATTTTTCTGCAACTTTAAATTAGATTAGTTTAGAGCAGTTTTTATGTTCTTTTCCTGCAAAACTGTGTTGCTGAGGATGCTCAGGAGCTAAAGCTTCAATCAAACGAGAGTTGTGAAGCCATCAACTTGGATTGATTTATGTATTTCGATTATACTGTGAGTTATTTATTCAAGGTTGTTTCTTATTTATGTTTTATCTCGTTTAATTGCGTTTATATGGGAAGATTTGCATGTATGATTATGTTTATGTTTGATGGAAGTCATGATAAACCTTTAGATCACCGTAGATAAGAATAGTCCTTAGATTTATAATAACGGAAGTTAGTAAGTCTAATCACTAGATTTGAACGTAAAAGTTGACACCTTTGATCTTAAAACGCGTTAATCTAGCATTGGAAGATACTAGGTTAATAGATGAATTGCCTAAGGAATTAGGGTTCATGTTTAGGTAAGGTGAATCACAACCTAGATAAATACCACATATAATCGAGATAGGAGATCAATACATGTTGGTAGGTGGATCAATCCTCGTTTGCCTTTTATAATTTGATTTTAAATCCTTGCAACTCGGGTCTTGTTTTGCTTATTTAATTTCCTTTTTGCAATTGGTTTAGTTTAGTTAATAAGTTCGTTACCCGTATCCTTCCTAGCATTGGTGTTCAGCCTCTGTCTAGTTTTATTATCTGCAATCTTTGTTTAGATTAGTCCACTGTTAGTGTAGTTCGTGACATAGTTAGTTAAAACAAAAGCTAGGATTAACAACAGTCTAGTTCCCCGTAAGATCGACCCGGCATAGCCTCTATACTACGATCCTTGCACTTGAGGTTAACCGGTTTTGTTACTTGTTTATTTTGTATTAATAAAATCTGTGACAAGTTTTTGGCGCCGTTGCCGGGGAACCGGACGGTTGTCTAGTTTTTTTTTTTTTTTTTTTTTTCGTTTTAAATTCCTGTTTTTAGTTGATAATTGTTTTAGGTAGTTGTTAAGTAGATAATTAGGGTTCAAGACTGTCCCTTAGTAGTTTCCTTGGAGATTAGATCTTCTATCTTTCTGTTTTTTTTTTCTGTCGTTATTTCTTACCTTCTTTTATTCTCTGCAAATTTCTGCTTCTGTTCAACTTTTCCCGTTAGCAAACGGGCGTCTGGGATATTGGACGCCCGTCCGCTGGAAAATTATCAATTGTATTCTGTTTTTATTCATCTAGACGAGCGTCCATAATATTTGGACGCCCGTTCTGGTATTCCGTCTGTTAGACGAGCGTTTGGATCACTAAACGCCCGTCCGATATCAATTTCATCTGGACGCCCGTCCAAACTTTTGGACGTCCGTCTGGTCCTGTTTTCTTCAACACTTTTGTTTCCTTTTCTTCTTTCCCATTCTTTTCTTTAGGCTTTTAATTTAGGCTTTTACTTTCTTAGCTTTTAGGTTTCGTTCCACTTGTTTTTGGTCCGGTTTATGCAAACTCGGAGTCAAAAGGGACCGTTATTATACACCCCTGACCCCGAGCGAACCGTAGTCCGGCCAAACAGGCGGAATTTCCGTTCTGCAGTTACGCGATGAGCCGGCGAGATCTTGAAGAAAAACTAGCTAGAGAAATCAGCGATTTTGTGATAATGGCGGCGATAGACGTGCGTTGGCGGACTACGCCATGCCGGCGAAGTCAAAGTCAGCCCGGCTATTGTCATTCCAGCCATTACTGCACAAACCTTTGAGCTGAAGCCAGGATTTATCCAGATGATGCAGCACGCATCAATTTTTCACGGCTATCAATCAGAGAACCCGCATACCCACTTACACACATTCTTAGAGATATGCGGTACTACACGCATCCAAGGAGTAAGTGAGGATGCTATCAAACTTAAACTATTTCCATTTTCTTTGAAAGGAGAGGCTAAAGAGTGGTACACCTCTCTCCCATCTGAATCTATCACCACCTAGGCAGAACTCGAAAAGGAGTTCTTGAGTCAATATTTTCCACCTTCAAAGACGGCCCAGTGCTTAAATGATATTTTCACATTCTATCAGAAAGAGAATGAATCCTTCTTCGAATGTTGGAAGAGATTCAAGTCTCTTCTCAGAAAATGTCCCCATCATGGCTTGCCACTGGAAAGGCAAGTCAATACATTCTTCATGGATTGACCGAGCTTACAAAAGGCATGGTCAATAGCTCTTACGTGGGGCATTTCAAGAAAACACCGGGAGAGGGATGGGCACTGTTTGAGGATATTGCAAAGTATAACTATGCCCCTTCTTATCAGGCAATTCAAGCACCTCCTCCTCCGAAGGTTGAGTAAGTTAACGTGCAAAGTTTGATCGCCATGCTGCAGAAGCAGATGGCAACATCTCAAGTTCCAAATCCGATGAATCAAACTTCTCCTTTTCCACAGAACTCTCAGGTTACATGATTGTGAAAAATTTTGTCGGTGGCCATATGAATGGCCAGTGTCAATTTATTCCCCCTACACCTTATCAAGTAAATGCTGTTCATGACTATGGACAGTACAATCAAGTCACATGTCAGAATTGTGACGAGGTGGGGCACACTTCTAAATTACGCCTATGAGCGGACGAGTCACGCGGAAGTGAATGCATTCTATGGCGGAACAATCAAAGGTTCAATCGGTTTCTGCCAGGGCAATTTTCAAAACCAAGGGTTTAATCCATCTTCAAATTTCAATCCTAATTCGAATTTTAATTCGAATCAAAATTTCAACAGAAACCCTGGGTTTAATCAGAATCAAAACTCGAATTTTTCCAATCCTACGCAAAAATTCAATCAAAGTTGGCCTTCCAATTCAAACTCTCAATTTCAAAGTCGGCCCAGCCAGCCCTATGCTCCAAATCTCCAAAACTCTCAAGGCCCCTCCCAACCTACCAATCTTGAAGCTAAGTTAGAGGAGCAAAGCAGGTCAATGAAGAATCTCGAGAGACAAATTGGGCAATCTGGTCGAACAGATTAGCTTCAGACCCCAGATACCGGTGGGTTTCCGAGAAGAATCAAAGGGTGGTCAAGTTGCTCAGCCGACTTGAACAAAGGCCCATGTCTCGACCTCGTGCCATCAATTCAATACGGTAAAGAGGAGGCGGTGCAATGAATCGAGAAGCGATACTCAAGTTAGTGGTCATTCTCATCAGGGAAACCACTAGCCCCTCATGCCATTGATAAGGCAGGAGGGGAAGCTGAGCACCTACACTCCCCTCAACTGCAAAGGAAAACTCAGGTGGCTGATCCCCTGAGAGGTGAAAAAGCTGGAGATCCTCAAGTGCCTGATCCCTCGAGGGTTGAAAGAGCAAGCGAAAGTCAGGAGGCTGATCCCCTGACTACTAAGAAATCTGAAAAAGCTGTTCGATGGAAAGATCTGGAAGACAGAGCTGTAAGTGCATCCTCAAAGAAAGTTTTTTCTGAGAATGACCTTAAGAAACTTCCATTTCCACCGAGAAAGAGCAACATTCCCTTGATTGAGGATAAGAAGTATGAAAAGGTGCTAAACCTTTTGAAAAATACTCAGGTGAATCTTCCATTATCGGATGTCTTAGTCGAGATGCCTAAGTATACAAAATTTATCAAGGATGTTGTGTCTTCGAAAAAGAAATTAGCAGGCATGGAAAGGAAGATTGGTGAGGATTGTTCCATGATTAATTATGAAAACTTACCAATTAAAAGAGGTGACCCTGGCAAATTCGTACATACAGTATTAATGGGAGGTCTAGTCTTCCCAAATTCTTTGTGTGATCTAGGTGCCTCTATAAGCCTTATGCCAATGTCCGTATGCAAACAGCTCGGTTTACAAAGCCTTCTAGAACCCACTACTATGAGTTTACATTATTTGATAGATCCTCTAAGAAAGCTTGAGGATCCTAAAAGACGTTTTGGTTCAGATTGATAGATTTACCTTTCCAATCGATTGGTATGTTTTAGATACGGAGAAAGGCTAAAACGTCCCCCGATTCTTGGAAGACCTTTCTTATCTCATGGCTAGAGCCCTCATCGATTGCGATGGTGGGCAAGTGACTATCCGAGTTGGTGATCAAGAGGTGAGTTACAATGTCTTGAAGTCCATTCAAGTACCCTCCGGCCCCCAACCGGCTTTTCCATTGATTATATGATGCAGATGATTTCACCTGATTATATGGATAGACAAGTCATGGTCAGAAGCGAGAATACGAGCGATTAGTTGACAACCTAAATACTCATGGTGTGGTTAATCTAGACCAATTAGCAGCTGATTTTGAGGAAGAATTGTTGGAAGGAGAAGCTTTGGCAGTGGGACCACAGAGTAAACTCAGCGATATTGAGTTGAAAAGTGGTGATCTCAAGTCTAGTTTAGAAGACCCCCTACAGATTTAGTGTTAAAGCCGTTGCCTAAGCATCTTAAGTATGTGTTTTTAAGAGAAGGTGACAAGCTTCCACTGATTATATCTGCCAAGCTTTCTCGTTTGGAGGAAATGAAATTGATCAATGTTTTGAGAAAAAATGAAAAAGCCTTTGGCTGGCAAGTAGGGGATATCAGAGGGATATCTCCGGACATCTGTATGCACAAGATCAAGACGAATGATGGTGCAAAATGTGTTAGACAACCTCAGAGAAGGCTCAACCCTCATATGCAAGAGGTGGTTAAGAAAGAAATCATTAAACTTCTGGACATGGGAATCATTTATGCCATCGCGGATAGTGAATGGGTTTCCCCAACTCAAGTAGTTCTCAAGAAAGGTGGAATTACGATTGAGAAGAATGAGAAGGGAGAGGAGATAGCATTGAGACTTGTCACTGGTTACAGAGTCTGCATCGATTATCGAAAGCTCAATGAGGTAACCATGAAAGATCACTTTCCCCTTCCGTTCATTGATCAGATGCTTGAGCGTCTGGCGGGGCACGCATTCTAGTGCTTCCTAGATGGATATTCGGGATACTTCCAGATACCCATTGATCCAACTGACCAAGAAAAGACCACTTTCACCCGCCTTATGGTACATTAAACTGCAGGCGAATGCCATTCGGTCTTTGCAACGCCCCAGCTACATTTCAACGATGTATGCTGGCTATCTTTGACGGGCTTGTAGAGAAGTGTATGGAGATCTTTATGGACGATTTTTCGGTTTTTGGTCAGTCTTTTGATGATTGCCTTGACAATCTTGATCAAGTGTTATCGAGATGTGTGGAAAAGAACTTAGTCTTTGAATCGGGAAAAATGTCATTTCATGGTAGATGAGGAATAGTTCTTGGCCACAAAATCTCCGCCAAAGGTATAGAAGTTGTGAGGGCAAAAGTAGAAGCTATCGAGAAGATGAGCTACCCTAAGAATGTGCGTGAAGTTAGAGGCTTTCGGACATGTCGGTTTTTCTGAAGGTTCATTCAAGACTTCTCCAAGATAGCCAAGCCCACGACCACTTTACTAAAGGAAGACGTTGAGTTTAATTTTGATGAGAAGCGCAAGCAAGCGTTTGAGGAGCTCAAGGATCGTCTAATATCCGCTCCAATTCTTATATCCTTTGATCGAACCTACCATTTGAGCTTATGTGCGGCGCATCAAACTATCTTTGTTGGTGCCGTTCGGGGCAAAAGATCGGGAAAGTTCCAGCCTATCTATTACGCCTTGATCACATTGAACCTCTCAAGTTAACTATACTACTACCGAAAAGGAGCTTTTGGCGTAGTCTTTGCTATGGACAAGTTTCAGAGTTACTTGTTAGGAGCTCAAGTGATCGTGTGGACTGATCACACGCTTTGCTGCGTTATCGATGACTAAGAAAGAGGCTAAACCGCGCCCTCTGCGTTGGATCACCGACCCTACAAGAGTTTGACGTTCAAATTAAGGACAAAAAGGGCAGTGAAAATGTAGTGGCGGATCACGTTTCTAGAATGTTAAATGATGAAAAGGATGAACCAGATGATATAGATCTTTACTTTTCTCTAGAAAACATTATGTTGATAGATGGTTGTCCTCCCGATGTTCCGTGGTATTCTTCCATTGTGAACTACCTTCATGCCCGTTATCTCGATCCCGAAATGTCTTATCAGGAGAAGAAATTTTTTTTCTCTGATTTGAAATATTTCGTTTGGGATGAACCTTATCTTTTCAAGATCTGTAAAGATGGGTTGCTTAGGAGATGTGTTCCAGAATCCGAGCAACGCGATATTATTGAGCAATGCCACAGTGGACCCACAGGAGGTCACTTTGGTCCGTGGAAAACCGTTGCTAAGATCTTTCAATCCGGTTTCTATTGGCCTACGATCTTTAAAGATACAGAAGCTTTTTGTAAAGCTTGTGATAGGTGCCAAAGAACCGGTACTCTGACAAGGCGTTTTGACATGCCTTTAAAACCCATCCTCGAATGCGAAGTCTTTGATGTATGGGGTATCGATTTTATGGGACCATTCCCATCATCTTGCGGTAATAAATACATCTTAGTCTGCGTACGTAGAATACATGTCTAAATGGGTGGAGGCTCAAGCCACTCCTCACAATGATCATAAGACGGTAATGAAATTTCTGAAAAAGAATATCTTCGTGAGGTTTGGATGTCCGCGGGCTTGATCAGTGATGAAGGGACGCATTTCTGCAACCGAGCCCTAGAGAAAGTACTTGAGAAGTATGGCGTTCGTCATAAAACTGGCACACCATATCATCCGATGACTAGTGGTCAGGTTGAGAGAAGCAACCAAAGTATCAAGAAAATCCTGGAGAAGACGGTAAACAGTCATAGGAAAGACTGGAGTTTGAAGTTGGATGATGTACTCTGGGCTTACAGAACTGCCTATAAAACCCCTATGGGGACATCTCCATATCAAATGGTCTACGGGAAACCATGTCATCTGCCTGTCGAGTTAGAGCATAGAGCTTATTGGGCTACAAAGTTTCTGAACTTTGATTCCCAATCTTGTGGACAACATCGACTACGTGATTACATGAGCTAGACGAATTCAGACTCCAGGCCTATGAAAGTGCCAGGATTAGTAAAGATAAGATGAAGCTACTCCACGATGCTAGGATTAAGAAGAGAGAATTTCTAGTCGGCGAACAAGTTCTTCTATACAATTCTAGGTTACATCTGTTTCCTGGAAAGTTAAGGACACGTTGGTCCGGCCCTTTCGAGGTTCTCCGAATCATTCCTGGAGGCGTTCTAGAACTTCATGGTTATAGTGGAGACCCGTTTCGAGTGAATGGCCAAAGGTGCAAGCACTATATCGGTGAACCTAAAGAGAGACCTTCGAATGTCCGTTGCCTCGACACCCTAGGGTGTGGTGCTACGGAAGACGAAGAATTCGACGAGTTTTCACTCAACCTGTTTTCAGAGGATGGCTGTAGTGGTCCTTCTGAAGAAGTTCTAGCTAGTAGTTGGGATATGGAAGAATTGGAGAGGGAGCGTCAGTTGAAGCGTCATCAGAGGACTCAGAGAGTGAAGAGGTCACCCATGGGGAAGTTCAAGCGTATGTGGAAAACTATTAAAGATTTCACCCTATGTGTGAGATGCTGTTTCTGCAGCCACACTACTGATCAGAGCTTACACGAGGTAGTGGCTGGCAGAAAAGTCAAATGGCCTGACCCAGGCTGAGTTTTCAACGGTGTCGAGCTAACGACATTAACCAAAAGCGCCACTAGGAGGCATCCTGGATATCCCTTATTATATTAGTTAAGTTTTGTCCACGCTGTAGTGTTTTATTTATTTAAGTTTTAGTTTAATTAAGTTTTAGCTGACTAAGTTTTTCTATTTATATCTGTCAGTTAGTGTGCTTTTTAGATATGGATTACGGAGTTCTTCCTGAGGAGTTCCCCATCATTAGTCGGATCCCACTGATTACAGTAGCTGATGGACCAGGAGGCACTATAGTCCTGCATGTAGATTTTGAGCTTAGTACCCGTACGAAGACCATCACCTATGTTCTCATTGTACCCCGCTGTTCAGGAGGTAGTGACTTCACTACTGAGGAGCTGCAGGAAGCTATAGGACGTCCATATACGATCCTAAATGACCCTATGCTGACAGATCTAGCGCTGGTACTACAGGCTTCCCATTTTAGAGGTTTAGAGGTAGCTGGAGATGGTGGGCGTACAAGGCGACTATGATTTCCCTCACGCTATCGATATGCTTCGTCGTCTCATCCGTTTGGTGGATTGGGACGAGATTTATGCAGACTAGCGTTAGTTAGGTTTGTTTCGTCGAGCCCCGACGTAAAACGGAAGCGCTTGGTGGGAGGCAACCCACTGTTTTATTCGTATTTATTTTATTTTCGAGTTCTTTTATGTTCGTAGAAGTTCCGTTTGTACTTTTGAATTTTAGATTATCAGTAATATATAATAAAAAAATAATAAATTTTTTTTGCATTTAGTTGGTTTATATGAAAATTTTATAAAATTTGGCAATCTTTTATCATGGACGACCGTCTGGTGCTTCTGGACGCCCGTCCGACCCTCTGTTTCAATGGACGCCCGCCTGGAGACAAGGTTTTCAATCTGTATTCATCTTTTTAACCAGACGTTCGTCCCACAAGGTCCAGGGACGCCCGCCTGGAAAATTCCTCCAATCTGTTTCAAAATTACCCACGGACGCGGCGTCGGTATAATGGACACCCGTCCGAGGTCAAGCAGTCTCCATGTGAACGCCCGTCCGTCGGTATGGACGAGCGTCCATTCAGCATCTATATATAGATCCTCACCGCATGAACCTTCATTTTTCAGAATTCTCAAACCGCTACCCGACTTCTCTTCTCCCCTTTACCCTAAAATCCTCATTTCTGAACCAAATTCAGCGATTCTTGTTGCAAAAGAATGGTCTTTGCACCCTCTTTTCCTTTATCCAATCCATTTCCCCCAACGATCAACAACAATCGTGAAATCAGAGATTGTTCACTGTGGCCATTTCGACAAAAGCTCGGATTTTGGTGGCCAATCCTCGTGTTTCTGGGCGTCAAACCAGTTCGATCATCATCCCCTCATAGTGTTTGGTAAGCTTGATACAACTTTTCTCGTTTTAATTCACGTTTTTGTGAGTTCGATTTTCGAGTCGGCTCATTTTCTTGAATTATCAACTATTGTTGATTTTCTTTTCGCTTTTGTTGGTTCTTTTCTTCTTTCCTTCTGCTTTGTGGTGGTGTGGTGATGGTGATGGTTTGTTGTTGATCTTTGGTGGTTTGGACGGTTTGCTTGAAACCCCGCTTTGGATGTTAAACGGGTAACCCTTGTTGCTGTGAATCGTTTGGTTTAGACATTTAGGTTGATATGGGGAAGAAAGCGGTTACTAGACAGAGGCCTGGTAAAGAGAGGGTTGTTGAATCGGGTAAACGGAAACGTTTGAATGATGAGCCCTCCAATTTAGACCCCAACCGAGGTGTAATTTTCCGTGAGCAACCTCCTAGGGCATCTCAACAAGCCCGAGCTGATTTGAGAGATGAATCCTCCTCCGATTCGGATACACAGGATGATGTTCCGTTGGTGAGAAATCCCAGTTTTAAGAAAGGTGCGTCATCTAGGGCTGAACAAGTTCGAGAGGTGATTGTAGATGATGTGGTTAGGGAGGGAGTTGAACCTGCACCTAGGACTGAGGGACCTCGAAAGAAAGTGAGACCAGCTGTGCCTCTCCCTATGCCTCGTCGGTTCGTAAATTCTAAAGCACACGAGGTCTACACCAAACACTATTTTGCTAGAAATATGTTGGTTGAGCGGGCGGTGGTAGAAACGAAGGTGGACCCCGTTTTTGTTCAGTTGTTGAAGGATAGGAAATGGGAGGAATTGATGAAGGTACCGCCTACCCCGGTTAATGATTCGTTGGTTAGGGAGTTTTATGCTAATTTCTCGGAAACCGACGTCGACACGGGAGTGGTTATGGTTCGAGGCGTTACGGTTCCATTTACACCGCAAGTGATTAATGCGCGGTATGGGTTGGAAGCATTTGAGGTTTGGACTATAAGGAGGAAATCAAGCGGAGACAAGATTGAGACGGGATCCTTGGAGGAGCTCCGATTTCTAGTTTTTCCCGGCGTTGCTTGGACGCTTGGGACCGGTGGAGACCGTAGGGAGATTGTTACTACGGCATGGTCTGAAGATTGGAGAGGCTATTGCCGCTTCATCCAAAGTCGTTTATTGCCGAAGAACAATTTGACGCACTTTCACATAGGCGATCTTGGGATGATATATGATGAGTTGGTGGCTAGTCAAAAAAATTACAAACGGAGCTTGATTGTCCCCCATTTGATTCATCAGATATGCATCGATGCCGGAGTACCGGAGTATAGGCAGGATCACAAGCCTAAGAACCTGAGAGGTATTCAACGAGAGAAAGTTCCGCCTACGGGTGAGACTGAGGCAGCCCGTGAGCCTGGTTCTTCTTCGGCACCACTTCCGGTTCCCGCCTTATCTAGTTTATCTCCCACGGAGAGGGCACGGTACAGCATGGCCAACAGTCTGCGAGATTGGATGACGGATATCCAGGAGACACAAAAGAACATGATGTACGTGCTGAAGTGCATTGTGGAGGGAAAGAAACCGAGGGACATGCAGATTTTCAAGGAGAGTGATACGGAGTTCGTCTTTTCCGATGCGATCGAGCAAGTTATTGCCGATGTGATCGAGGCGGAGAAAGAGCCTGACGATGAGGAGGCGGAGGACAGACCTCCTGGGACTGCTACTGCCCCGGTTACACAGTCGGCACCTTCACTGAGGCAGCGTCTACGGTTCTTTGTACACTGCTTTGAGATCCTCCTCCTGTTCATGCCCCTGCTGGTGACTCTGCTGCTGATCCTTCTACGACTGGGACGACTCCGGGGCCATCTTGATTATTTCTTGTTATTCTTTCTGGTGTTGCACTTTTTGGTATACTTTTATTCGATCTGGTTGTATTTTGACTATTGCTACCTTTCGGCACTGTTCATGATTCTTGTACTTTCTAGTTTTTACGCTACTGTTGTTTATCATAGGCGTATATTTTGGATGATCATGTAAGGCGTAAGGCACCCTGCACCCTTTTTCTTTGACTTGTCTGACATATTTATCGAGGACCTTTTCTTTTTATTCCATTTTGATTTATTGTCTCTACTGCCGTATTATACCCCGTTTTCCCCCGAGTTTTTTGTTTCTCGAGTTTTGCAGCGATAGTTTTTGTCGAGATCCAATTGAGTTAGTTTTGGGACATTTTTCCACGCTTTTTGCGAGCGTTGGCCTTTTCATGCTCCAGCCTGACCAACGGCTCGGTTTTCCATGCAAATTCAGCTAAGTTCTTATCTTTTTACTTTCTGCACAACATGAGGACATGTTGCATTTTTAAGTGTGGGGGAGGGGATAGTTCGATTTGTACCTATGCGTATACGTTTGTTTAATACGCTAGAATGTTTTTATTATGCAAAATGAGCGTAATTTTTCAAAATTTTCCGACACTTTGGTCTTTGTTTGGTCCCGAGTAGGCAATTCAATTTGAAGTTCGTTGTTTTTATAGTCATCTATGCGATATTTCATGTACTTGGTAAGTTAGTTGTTTCACCTGACATTACTTTTCACGAGCCATTATGACGATGAGCTATTTTATAAAGCTATACCCCGTTTTGGATTAGTGATTTTTGATTTTCTTATAAGTCATGTGCTTAGTGCTACGTATATATCTCGCGAATTATGATAGTTTGTATTTAGTTCCGAAGTATGATATACTGTGAATATCTAGAAGTTTGAATGTGATAAGTAAAGCGTAACTGATGTCAAAATGAAAAAGTTGAATTAATAGTGAATTAATTGGGTGTGTCGAAAGCTAGTCGATGATTTGGGCGAGGTAGGGTGTACCACGTATGTCCTATTCCACCATGATGACTAAAAGCTCACTATGATTAGGAAGAGCTGCCTTATGATTGGAGTAAGGTAGGGGATTATCTCGAAATGTCCTATTCTACTATGAGGGCAATAGCTTGTCCTAATGTGTGTTTAAAGTGAATAAGTTAAATCGACTAAGATATCGTTACAAAATTGAATATAAGACTAAGTTATCATCTATCTTATCCCCAGTATAAATTGATAGATATGCTGTAGGGATTATCCTCTGAGTATTTCAGAAAGGCCCTAGATTCATTCGATCATCTTTTTCGGGATATGTCACGTTTGTAGGGTACATCTTATGAGTGTCATTTATTGCTATTCTCTGAGGGGTATTAGCTAGTTTTACTTTGAGTTTCTCAAGTTTGGTTTTAGTGGAAGTTTTTTATGGCTATGCACACACACCGGTGAACCTCTAAGTTATTGAATGTATGTTATATCTGTTTAGATGTCTGTTTTATCTCGAGCCCTAATTTTCCGTTTTGTTTTGCTCGGGACGAGCAAAAGCTAAGTGTGGGGGAGTTGTTAAGGGTGAAAATCTATGAATTATAAGGATATATTTTACGATGTTTTTCTCTCTATATTGTATAATTTGCATAATAATTGGTCTTTATATTAAAATATTGAACAAACGATATTTTTGATGGCTTAATCGCAATATCGATATATTTATGTGATTTCATGGTTAAAATATGATTATTTGAATATTATTACAGTTTGCGATGTTTTCCATGTGTTATAGGTATGTTTATTGTGCTCAAATGATGATTTAAAGAGATTGAAATTCGAGCTAAGTGATTGAAGGAAGAGATAATGATCGAGTGGAGTGAAAGAAAAAAAAGAGATAAATATGAAGAAATCACCTTCAAGTCATGTTGAAGCAGCGTCCATACTCCGCCCTGTGAGTGAGCAGGCGTTTGATGAAGCAGGCGGGCGCCCCGAGGAGCGGTTTTGATCTGAGAGAGTTTGGGCGCCGTTTGAACGGGCGTTTGATTAAGCGGACGGCGTCCGTCGGCCGACTTAGTGAAACCGACTTGAAATCTATAAATAAGCGGCTGTTTCTCAACCCTAAGGAGAAGAACTCGACATCATACAAACCCTAAACCCCTAGGGGCGGCTAAGGCTGCGTTTTACTTCTTTTTCTTCCACTTTTACGCAACTTTAAATTAGATTAGTTTAGAGCGGTTTTATGTTCTTTTTCTGCAAAAGCGTGTTCTTTGAGGATGCTCGGGAGCTAAAGCTTCAATCAAATGAGAGTTGTGAAGCCATCAACTTGGATTGATTTACGTATTTCGATTATCTTGTGAGTTATTTATTCAAGGTTGTTTCTTATTTATGTTTTATCTCGTTTAATTGCGTTTATATCGGAAGATTTGCATGTATGATTATGTTTATGTTTGATGGAAGTCATGATAAACCTTTAGATCACCATAGATAAGAATAGTCCTTAGATTTATAATAACGGAAGTTAGTAAGTCTAATCACTAGATTTGAACGTAAAAGTTGACACCTTTGATCTTAAAACGCGTTAATCTAGCATTGGAAGATACTAGGTTAATAGATGAATTGCCTAAGGAATTAGGGTTCATGTTTAGGTAAGGTGAATCACAACCTAGATAAATACCACATATAATCGAGATAGGAGATCAATACATGTTGGTAGGTGAATCAATCCTCGTTTTCCTTTTATAATTTGATTTTAAATCCTTGCAACTCGGGTCTTGTTTTCCTTATTTAATTTCCTTTTTGCAATTGGTTTAGTTTAGTTAATAAGTTCGTTACCCGTATCCTTCCTAGCATTGGTGTTCAGCCTCTGTCTAGTTTTATTTTCTGCAATCTTTGTTTTGATTAGTCCACTGTTAATGTAGTTCGTGACATAGTTAGTTAAAACAAAAGCTAGGATTAACAATGATCTAGTTCCCGTAAGATCGACCGGCATAGCCTCTATACTACGATCCTTGCACTTGAGGTTAACCGGTTTTATTACTTGTTTATTTTGTATTAATAAAATCCGTGACATTAAGCTAATCGAACTCCGCACAAGTTAAAGGGGCGGAGGCGAAGATTAGTTTAAGTTTCGAGAGAAACTCAGTTCTGGGACTTTTCGATTCGAGATTAGTTTTGGTGACAAGTTTATTCACCCCCTCTAAACTTGTGTTAGCCTTTCAAAGGACCAACAATTGGTATCGAGCAAATCTTCCTATTGAAGGAGATCCGAATTATTACTGACCAAAGAATAACTGTGCGTCAGTTATTTCCAAACAACCAACTGTTGAAAACCCTTACTGTACTTCATTACAATGGATACATCTAGAATTATAAATTGGCTAAATAACCCCCTGACTGACTACTTGCAGAATGTTGTTTATGATTTCCAAGATCAAGTATTTGAAAGATTCAGTACTACAAGCTCTCACACAAATCCAGAACCTCATTTCAGTTATGATGAAGACATTGAGCTTAATGCGAATATTGATGATGAATCCAGAGGATTTCCATCCTTAAGTGATCTTTCAGAAGAAGCGGAAAAAGAATTAATACGGGTGGCTGACTCTATAGAAGAAAAGCTAACCAGAAAACCATCCGGTATAAAAGTCATAAATATTGATGAGACACTACCTACAAGCCATGGAGGAGAAAGTGATGAAGGAATCATATTGCTAGGAGCTACACCGGTGAATGCTATCGATAAAGGGAAACAAGTTCTGATGAGTGATGATTCCTTAACATCAGGTTTATCTATCAAACATCAGGAGGTAAGTGCATCTACATCTAAATCTCACACTATCCTGAACAATCAAAGAAATGAAGATTTCAATGAAACCTTGGACATACTCATAAATCAATTAGAGATAACTCAAAAGAATTATGAGAATGTCAAAAAGGAGAAAAAGTTATTGAAAACTGAAATTTCAAGATTGAACGCTGAAATTAACCTAATCAAGACTGATAATGGAACCAAAGTGATTGGACCAACTGATAAACCAACAAACATTGTAAACATCAGTGAATCATCAGTTGATCCAATCTCCAAAGTTCAATTCAAACCAGGAAAACCATTTGAAGATAGATGGTTTAGGGTTTGATAATCAGTATAATTCTAAGTTAAGACCAAGATCAGTTGCAATAAAATTTGTGACTACTCAACCGTCGAAAACTCGTAAAGCGATAAAGTTATTAGGCGATAGACACTCAAAGACTGACCAAATGCACAAGCTGCTAAAACTGAAAAATCTGTTAGTAAAATTCACCAAGCAGTGATTTTCTGAGAAAACTCGAAGAAGTGAAAGCGATAAAAGCGATCCAATATCGGTAAGAAAAATCTTCAAGTCATATCCATCTAAGGATAAAGATCATTCAAGGATCGAGAGGAAAGGAAGATTATTTCCACGCGATGAAGATTGGAATAGACCGTCACATCGGTTTCACAATCAAAACAAATTTAAAACCGTTATGACAAAAGCAGGAAAAGTTTGTAGCCCGACTTCACACAGATCAAAATATCAAGAAAGGTACAAAGTTGTATCATCACAAGCTAATCGGCTAGGACCCAAAAAAGATATGGGTACCAATAATTTCTCACTTTGTTTTCTTTGGAGAAACACAACTTGATTGAAGAATCGAAAAATGTAATTCACAAAAGCGAGTTGTTTTCACAACCAAGTTTTTGAATTCGACATGAGGACAAAAGCGAGAATATACTGTTGTCAACACATCGTACCTTCTTTATTAACTTTTATCTAGCTACGGTTATCAAGAAAAGAGCGTGGTCCTTCTCAATCTAAACCGTTCATAATTTCCACTCATCCACCTTTTTGCAATCTCAACACATTTATGACAAGACGTTTTAAGTCCCACTCAATTCTTAACTACCCCCACTCCAAATTATAAATATCCAGAATTTTCTTTTATATAAATTCTTTACGCTTGAATTCTGAATCTACTCCCTGAATTTCAAATTTTCAAATCTTCAATCAAATCCAGAAATATGACCTTCACTCGTGTTGAACCCGGAATGATCGTTTCTCTTGATCAATATATTGCAAAATATGTTGATCAAACTCTAGTTAATTCTATTACAACAAAAATTCGAAAAATTAAAGGATTGGAAGCAGTCTTCAACATCGATCTAAAAAGTGTTTGTTTAGAAAGCATCGGAGACTTCTATCAATTTGGAAGAACAGTTGTGGAAGGAGAAGATACACAAACCTACATCACCACTGTCAGTAATAAAGAAATCAAAGTCACTAAAGAATTAATTGCAGAAATCTTTGGGTTTGACAAATCCGGAGGATCAGCAGCCATTAAGTTGACCAAAGAACAGAAAGAGAAGTTATGGAAGGATATAGCAATTAATGGTGAATCTCATCGTCCTGCTGCACGGGAGCACAAGCCTACTCAAGCCGAGTTTAATTTTCTTTGAAGTTCTTGGCAAATTGTATAATTGGGAATCTTTGAAACTTCATCAATTTATCACGAGCAAAACTTGATTTTCTTTACATAATCTGGTTTGAAAAGGATGTCAGTTGGGCAAGGTATCTATATGATCAATTGATAGCACAATCAATTGATGTACCCAAAAAGAAGACCGACGTAAAGAAAGGAAGATTTTATCACAAGAAAACTCTAGCATTAATGGTCCAAAGAATAATCGATCACTTTGGAGTTGCTAAAAGGAAAGAAACACCTGTTGCTGATGGAAAGATTGATATTAAAGAAGAAAAGACAAGAGAAAAAGGAAAATTTGAGAAAGCGAGATGAACTCAAAAGAAGAAAAGCGGAAATCAAAACCACCACTGAATCGGAGATGAAGTGTTAGCACAAATTGAAGACCAAGAAAAGAAGAAAGCAGATTGGAAGAAAGCTGGAAAAGGCGTGGCGAGAAATCAATAGATATATCATCAACTCAAGAAGCTAGGCGAAGTTCTTCGTGGATCGCACGAAGTGCAACCGAGATTATTCTCACCAAATCCATTCCAACCTTGGTAACTGAGATCTTACCAATTCAAGAAGAAGCTGTACAAGGAATGGAAACAATGAAAGAAACTGAAGTTATCAACAGAGGCGATGTTGAAAGCTGTCTTGCAGAAAAGAAATTTGTAACTCGGGGGAACAAACCACGAGAAGCGATCTTGATAATGAAGAATCAGATAGTGATGAAAGACTGCTTGGTGAAACAACATTGAACATGCTTATGTTGCGTTCAAAGTCGAAGTCTACTCCTTAAGAATCTGCACCCAGCCTGGAACAAGAGGAAACTGTTAAAGAATTATCAGCTCCTCAAACTGAAGAAAAGGAGGCTGAAACAATAACAGAATCAACCAAGTTTATTCAATTGGATGAACAAGTTCATGAAGCTGAACCAACTGGACACACAATGGAAGAAGTTCCAATTGTTGAATTGGAACCTGAGCAAAGTGAAAAACAAGTCGTTGAAGAAGATGTCAGTGAAAAAGTTTTGCAAACTGAGCCGATAATCAGTGAAAAAGTTTTGCAAACTGAGCCGATAATCTCAGCTTCTGAGATTGAAAAAGGAACATCAGTTGTTTGACTCACTTGAGGAGAAACCAATGAGAACAAATCTTATACAAACTGATGATCCCATGCAAATTGAAGTTCCTACTCAAGGAGAAGATATTGAGATCACAAGGGATTCTGAGGACACCCTCACACCATTCAAATCTCCATCTGATCATATAGAACTAATGAAAGCTGATTATGAGCGATTGCAAAGATACAGAACTTGGAAGTTTAGTTCTATAAATGATCAAAGAATTCAGCGTGCAGAAATGGAGATCATTGAAAAATGGGTATTCGAACTATACAACATCACAAGCTTATTGGAAATTTTCAATACTGAAGAATTCCTAAATCAAGGGTATGCGTTAATCAGAAACAATTATTGGAAGGAAGCCTTAGCTAGTGGAAGCTCTAAGAAAAATGTTGATGATGATTTTGAGGAAGATCCTGACCTACAAAAGGGGATTCTTGCCTCTATACAAGAAAAGGAAACCGCAAGTAAGCGAAATCTTGATGAAGACTCTAATAGTTCTGGTGGAAGCAGTGGAAGCTCAAGTTCTAAAAACATATCTGGAACTCAGCCAGACAAAGAAGCAGAAGGAGGTTACCAGTCTCCCACTGATAAATCCACACTTGAGATAGCAAGAACATTGGCAGACATACCTGGAGAAGAATCAGATTATGAACTGGAAGCACATTTGTCACCAGCAAAAGTTATCGATTCATCAAGACTGGAGGAAGCTGAGAAACAGTCAGAAGAGAAAAGACAATCAACCGAATTTAGAGAAAAACTGAAGGAAGTCGTTCTCTCACCCCAAAGCAAGCTAAATTAACAGAAATTTGAGACAAGCAAGTCAAAGGAACAACAAGGAAAAGATTCACAAGATGTTCTACTCAAGTTGATCTCATTAGATATTATCACAATGAGATACTCGAGTCGGAAGGATGATAAAAGCTTATTCGGAAAAGTCTTAAAATCCCTAGAAGCCAGTCAAGATGAACGATCCAAACTTGAAAAGAAGATGGATACTGTGAATAACGAGTGTCAAACCACTCTACTTGAGATTCGGAAAACAACCACTGAACATGTCACGAAGAAAAATGAAACTCAAGAGAGATGGGAAGGCATTCTCGGCAATCTAGTGGACAGAATGTTCTTAATGGAACATGGCTTAAAGGACTCAGTGGTGGCTCAAACCATATTGGCATCAACTCAACAAACATTGAATGCGTACATCAAAAGCCTGATTAATAAAGATGATGTCAATAAGGGGGAAAGTTTAGATATCTTAAAAGTCCATGCAGCTGAAATACCGCAAGTCCTCACAAATGTTGATGATAAGTTAAGTGAACTGAAGAAAGCAAGAGGAGATTTTACTGATGATGAGATGAAACTGATTATTAAATACTCAGAACCAACTGACAAAAGAGTTGGTCTGGATTCTTGTCTCTACAATTTGTTCAAGAATTTACCAGAGAGAGAAGGAGTATCAAAAGAAGAATCTCTTGAAACATTTCTACACATGCAGAAGATACTTGTGTACTATTGGAATAAACTGAAAAAATGGAAAGCAGATGGTACCTTAGATAAAGTTTCGAGAGAAAGTTGAAAAGGCTGAACTGAATTTATTCAAACTCTAACGAGAAACGACCACCAATGAAAGACTAAGGACATCGGTTTTCACATTTGCAACTCTATTCAAAAGTAAATTCTTCAAGAAAAACAATTTATCTCGAGTCATGGAACATTTGGGCAAGCATTCATGGAATGGAACATTCACCACAAATGAAGAAATGAGAATTGTTGCAAGAGAACTATGATAATCAACCAGGACATTAAATTCAGTTGTTTTACTTATGTTGTATTTTAACCTTGTAACTCAGCTATCAAATAAAGTTTCAGTTTCTCAGTTCATGGTGTTATTTATTATGTTTTGTCTTTTATCTTTTTGCATTGCTTTTAAGGAGGGTATTGACATCATCAAAAAGGGGGAAATTGTTGGAAATAAAATTTATGTTTTGATGATGATTCATCACTTAGTTTATTAATTGTTCTTAACCCCATTGATGAAGTGTCATAACTAGCTGTTATAGTGCAAAGCAAAAAGATGTCTAGATACCAATGTATAGGATTTATTAAAGTTTGATAGTTGTATAAGTTAAATCAGACAAGCACTGTAATTGTTCTTGACCAAAACTGAGAAATGGTGATACTGACATTTTGACTAGCTAAGACCCTACGAAAAACTGAAAACAGAGCAGATCAACTGAAGATTGAAGAAGATAAGTTCGCTGAGAGTTACAGACTCAGTTGGCTTATCTAGAAGATGGAAGAACCGAGGACACAGACTCGATTATTGAAGAATGAAGAATTGAGGTTCAAACTCGATTATGAAGATTAAAGTCGAGGCTAGATCAGAAAGTTGGACTTCGAGGCAAGATTGTGATGACTCTGAGCCGACTTTATGGATCTTGTATGAAGACCTAAGAATCATAAGGACAATGAATTCTTAGATGATAAATGTATCATGGTGTACTCGATTAAGTCAATTGTAATCGAGATAAAAGCTGAGTATCTTGATATTTGAAGAAGAATAAAATCTCGATTAATGCTCCAAGTCGATAAGAAAGCGACAAGTGATAAACTCGGCGCCAGAAAGCGATATGGAAACTCGGTTTTACAAGTCAATCATCCAACAAGCTGAAAGTAGAATCGAACGTTGTAAAGTAAGAAATCTCATTGGATGAGTCACTGACACAGCAGGAACGGTCAGAAAATATAGCCGTTACAAAGTAGGATAAATGTTGAATAAAACCCTATAAATAGATTACCTCTACAACATAAAAAAAAAGAGGAGAAGCAGGGCATGTGATAACAAGCAAGAAAATTAAAAAGAAATTCATCTAGTCAAGAAAATCAAATTGAAGGGGAAAGACAAATTCAAAATGAATACCTGCTACATACTTAATTGCAAGATCAAAAAAATGTCTTCAAAGTGTTCAAGCATATTCAGGTAGATTCAAGATCTAACATTTGAAGAAATACAGAGCCGTGCTTAAATTAATTATTCATAAGAAAAGCTCAAATCACAGTTGAATCATAGTCATTGATTCAAAGTCTCAACTTTGATGTTATCAAAGGTTTAGACTGTGAAACACCAAGAAGGTGTGAAGGACAGTTGAGTGCAGTCAGGAAGACTATGTTTGTGATGAGCTGGTGAAGAGGCAATTCTACCCTCCAAGGACCAGTGGTTCAAACAATTGAAGAGCAGCAATCATACCTGTTCTACAAGTGTTTAGATAGTGAAGCTAGGGATTAGCCGAGGACTATCAGTTTAGGACTTTTTGTAACTAGGTCATCTCAAAGAAGTTCTAGTGGAAATTTCCTCTGCATCACAGGGGAAGAGAGGACGTACAGGATTACACCACCTGGAACCTCTATAATTCTTGTCTATTTACTTTATGCATTCATTTATTTCCTTATATTGGTTTTCATATCGAAATTATAGTTACTAGTTGTTAAAGGCTAATTTTTATCCATTGCCAGTTAACGAGACTAAATATAAGTCAGTAATAACTTGTATTCAGTTAAGCTAACATAACTCCGCACAAGTTAAAGGGATAGGAACGGAAGATCAGTTTAAGTTTCAGAGAAACTCAGTTCCTGGGACTTTTCCAGTTCAGGATTAGTTTTTGGTGACAAGTTTATTCACCCCCTCTCTAAACTTGTGTTAGCCTTTCCAAGGGACCAACAGGAGAAGATTCAACAGTTTCTTCAGCAGGCTCAGGTACAACAGATTGCTGTGTTTCTTCAATAGATTGCTCAACAGCAACATGTTTACTTTCAGTAGGCTCAGTAGTTTTTGCACGTGAGGATTCTCTAACTTCAACAACAGGCTCAGGTATAGTAGACTGCTGTGACTCTCCAGTTGGTTGCTCAGAAACAACCTCTACATCCTTAGTAGGCTTTATAATAGTTATTGGTTCAGCATCAATAGCCTCTCCAACTTCTTCTTCTTCTTCTACTGCTTCTTTTTCTTCTTCTCTTTGAGCCTCCAAATTTTTTAATTGTTTCCCCTTGCCATACTTCTTCTTCTTTTTGGCAATCTCCTTCATTCTTTTGGAAAGTGGATCATCCTCTTCAATATCAATAACTTTCCTCTTTTTACTTGCTTCTTTCTGTTGTTCCTTCAAAATCTCAACAACAGTTTTATTAGCTTAACTACTAGCAGGTCGATAATCTCAACTTCATTTGGACCTCGTGAGACTCAAAGCGATCTGTCTTTGTTTGCTTCCTTGTTCTTTTAGGCTTTAACATTTCTGTTATCTTCCTTGTGTCAGCAGCCTTTCTTTTCTCAGTAGTCTTCTTTGGTGCAGCAGACTTAACAACTTTCTTGACCTGCTCACCACCAGCATCACCATCATCTCCATCATTATCACTATCAGCAGCCTCAGCAACACCTTCTTCATCATCATCCAGACCAGGGATAAGATAGTCAATCTCTTTCTTGTATCTGGATTGGTTTATTTTCTCAGGTGCAACATCAGGAATTTCCAAATGATTCAGCAGGGCCTGAACCATTAATCCTAAGGGTAAGGCCTTGAATTTCCTTTTCCCATCTCTTTCTTCTTTGGCTACTTTCATCATGTAGTGGATAAAGTATCCAGCCCAATCAAATTTCATACTTCTGCAGATAATCATCAGCAGCTCTATCTTAGGTCCTGATAGAGTATCCATACTTCCAACCAGTCCTAATATGTTCTTAGCAATGATTTTGCTCTGCAGGTTATACTCATACCCAATGTGTTTCACATTAATACCTGGAATTGATTTGGTGGCTTCAATGGTCTTGATTTTGTCAAAAAAATCCATCTTTGACAACTCCATTTCCTCAGGATTTACAGGAGCATCTATTATTTCTTCAAAACCAAAAACTTCCCTCGGTAGTTTTGAGGAAATTTCAATTTCTTGAGCATTCTGATTGTTTTGAATGCTTCTCTTCCTTCCTTTATCACAATATTCTTCCAAAAACTGACAACATTTGTGTAAGAGATTGTTTCCAATCTTATGTTCAGTACATTCTCCAAGCCTTCAGATCTCCTTATTCTTCGACCAATGTTAATAGCTAACTCTGTTTCATTAGCATCAACAACAAAACCTCTCACACTTTGGCTTGTTCCAATTTGAACATCAACCTTTTCCGCCATTGTTAAAAGAAAAAGATGAAGAAGATAGCTTGTAAATCTGTGTTCACACAGTGTAAAAACAGAGATATAATCAGATTTGAAGTAGAGAGTATCTTCTGTGTATAGGTCTGTATATATAGACAGAGTGTGGTTGTAATCATCGATTGCGTTACATCCACATTAACCATGATTAATCTGAGTGAATGCTAACTTGACACGTGGCCCATTACTTTTCCATAACGTTTGTAACCGTTGGATCGTGTTAACTGCGGTTATAAAGGATAAAATAAATATCCCGCCAATCGATTTTTCACTTTAGTAAGTTTGGTATGTAACGTATTATTGGCGAGGCTTGTCATCGCGAGGTTGGCTCAAGAACTGGCCGATAAAGATGCTTCGAAGAGACTCTTGTGAGTAACTCTCTCGATCTTTGATTTCTTCTTGTTTTGTTCAATTGATAATACAAGATGAAGTTTAATACCAATGACTCGATCGTCAAGTGAGCTCACCCAACATGACAAAGACCAATCCCTTGGCAACCTCATTTGCTCAATTGTTCAAACATAAGTACATGGAATTGTTGATACCAATGACTAATCTGCTAAGTGAGCTCACCCAACATAGCAAAGACTAATCCCTTGGTGAATTCCAAAGATACTTCTTTGATTTATCACCAACTTTAATAATTCCAAGTTCGATCCTTAGTTTAGCAAATCTTTCACTATCAAGTGGTTTAGTGAATATATCGACAAGTTGATCTTCAGTAGGGATATACAGAACCACCACATCCTTCTTTTCAACATGATCTCTTATAAAATGATGTCTCACATCAATGTGCTTGGTTCTTGAGTGCAAAACAGGATTTTCTGTGATAGCAATTGCACTTGTGTTGTCACACATAATTGGAATTTCTTTTTCTTCAATTCCATAATCCCTTAATTGTTGTCTTAGCCAAAGTACTTGTGCACAAAGAACTTCCAAAGAAGACAATGTATTCGACCAAGTGGAAGTTGATATAGAATTTTGTTTCTTGCTAAACCAGGAAACCAGTCTATTTTCCATTAACTGACAGGTTCCTGTGGTGCTTTTTCTATCAATCTTGCATCCAGCATAATCAGAATCTGAGTAGGATATAACTTTGAAGCTTCCATCCTTGGAATACCATATCCCTACTCCCAAAGTCTCTTTAGGTACTTGAGAACTCTTTTGATTGCTCTAAATGACTTTCTTTAGGTTTGGATTGAAATCGGCACAAACACCTACAACAAAGGATATATCAGTCTCTGTGGCGATAAAGTCTGATGACGCCTATCATCATTATGTGTAAAGTCTGATCAACATCTTTGCCTTCTTTATCTTCATCCAATCTGATATTTGTACTCATAGGAGTTGATATTTTGGTGTTGTTTTCCATACCAAACTTCTTCAGCAGCTCCTTGGTGTACTTGGTTTGATGAATGAAGATTCCATCTTTCATCTGTTTAACTTGCAATCCCAAAAAGTAGTTCATTTCTCCCATCATACTCATTTGGAATTTGCTCTTCATTAGATTTGCAAACTTCTCACATAGCAATTCATTTTCAGAACCAAAGATTATGTCATCAACATAAATCTGCACCAGCCAGTCTTTGTCCTTCTCATTGATTCGAAAGAGTCTTATCAATGGTGCCTTTTGTAAAACCATTGTCCACCAAGAATTGAGATAAAGTCTCATACCATTCTCTTGGTGCTTGTTTCAAGCCATAAAGTGCTTTATTGAGTCTATACACTTTATCTTCTTGATCTTTAACTTCAAATCCAGGAGGTTCTTTGAACATACACTTCCTCTCTACAGAATGCCATTCAAGAATGCACTTTTGACATCCATCTGATATACCTTGAAGTTTTTATATGCAGCATGTGCCAATAATAATTTGATAGCTTCCAATCTTGCAACAGGTGCATAAGTTTCATCAAAATCTATTCCTTCAGCTTGAGAATAACCTTTTGCAACTAGTCTGGCCTTATTTCTTACAATGGTACCAGATTCAACAAGTTTGTTTCTGTATACCCATTTAGTACCAATGATATTTGCATGACTAGGCCTTTCAACTAGTGTCCAAACTTGATTTCTTTCAAATTCATTTAATTCTTCTTGCATAGAAATTATCCAATCTGGATCTGAAATTGCATCTTCAACAACTTTGGGTTCAACTTGAGATAGAAAACAAGTAAACATTGCTTCTAATTGTCTTATAGTCCTTACACCTTGCTGAATGTTGCCAATGACTTGTTCAGCAGGGTGATCCCTTAACCATTGTGGATTCTGGTTAGATTGATTCTCAGGAACCTCATCTTCAGTAGGGTCTGATGTATCTTCAACAGGGGGTTCAGCAGATCCTTGAACTGCTTCAATTGTTGCATCAGTAGTGTCACCAGTAGGGTGCTCAGCAGGGGCAGAATCAGAAACTTTTAAGTCATTAAACCTTTCCAAAACTTCAACACAATTTGGATCAGTGACTTGTAAGTTCTCAGCAGGTTCACAAACTTCATCTTCCATACCAGTGAACTTAGGTTCATCAAACACAACATGGATTGTTTCTTCATGTTTTAATGATCTCTTGTTCAATTACCACAGAATGCCTTCTTTGATGAAGAATATCCCAAGAAAATTCCTTCATCGATTTAGGTTGGAATGTCTTCAAATGTTCCTTATGATTCAAGATAAAACAATTGCTTCCAAATGGATGGAAATAAGATATATTGGGTTTTCTTCCATTCCAAACTTCATAAGGTGTCTTCATTGACTTTTGTTCACTTGATGTTCTGTTTTGTGTATAGCATCTTTGTATTAATCGCTTCAAATTTAATACCTTTCAGCAGACAATACTTCACAAATCATTGTCCTTCACGCTTCTTTTAAAGTCCTGCTTTTTTCTTTCAAAGAACCCCATTTTCTTTGAGGTGTACAAAGACAGACAAGTTGATGTAGTACACCATTACATTCTGATATTCTCTTATAACTTTATTAAGAAAACTCGGTACCCTGTATGCGATCGATTTTTACTCTTGTTAAACTTTTCTCATTTTGTAACCTCTTCAAAAGATCGGCATCTTCTTGAGTGTTTCACTTTTCTTGTTCATAAATATCACCCAAGTGTATCTAGAATAATCATCCACAACCACTAAGGTGTATTTCTTTCCTGTGATACTTGTTGGTGTAACTGGTCCAAATAGATCCATATGCATCAGCTCCACGACTCTATTAGTTGATTGCTTAGTCTTTGATTTGAAGCTTGATTTAGTCTATTTACCTTGCTGACATGCATCACATATAGTATCTTTCTTGAATGTGATCTCAGGTAAACCAATCACCAGTTTCTTCTTCACCAACTGATTGATGTTAAAATTTAAGTGGTTAAACTTTTTGTGCCATAACCAATTGAGTTCGACTTGGTATGCACAATCGAGATGAGTTCTGAACTCGCAGATGAGACCAATCCACAACATACATGTTTTGTTGTCTTCTACCAGCCAATACAACTTGATCACCTATTTCACTAATGACAATACAGTTGTTTTTGTCAAAAGTGACCTTGTATCCCATGTCACAAAATTGTCCAGTGCTCAGCAAGTTGTAGTCTAGTCCTTCCACATATGCAATATTCTTGATTGTAAGTCCATTCCTCACAAGTGTGCCATATCCTCTTGTATATCCAGGTGTTTTTTTGTTGCCAAAATTCACCCTTGGACCATCCTTTGCCACAAAATTTGACAAACAGTGCTTATTTTTTGTCATATGTCTGGAACATCCACTGTCAAAGTACCAGACACCCTACAAAACAAAGTTAATACATTTTAGGTACCCAAACCTGTTTGGGTCCATAATGGTCAGTGGTAAGCATGACCCCTAGGATGTTTCCATAAGGTCTTCTCCTAAAAGTGTCATACTTTAAGGAACTAAGTTTCATGAGTACATGATCATTTTATACTCATGTTAATTAAATTTAAGGATATTCATGCCTGTTTTTGCAAGTAGTTATTTATTATTCAATTACTCAATTCGAATCGAGTTTTACCGCACAAATCATAACAACTGACGAAATTATGTGTACATTGCATAGATGATTGGTTATGTAAACTTAGTGTCAATATCTATCTGCTGAGGTATTCTTATATTCTAGCCATTAAAGCAGAGTAATAAGCTTGAGACGTACCTGTGTTTTAGCAAAATGTTAGACACTGGGCTTGTAGTAAATTACCAAAGTAGCCTTGCGCTTGTGGTAATATTCAATGCTATATTTGATCTAAGATAGGGGGATACTTTAAAAAATTTTCTTCCTTGAGATTGATAGTATTTGAAAAATATGAAGATATGAAAAAAATATTCAACTCTTTAAGAGGCTTTGAGTAGTACTCGGTCTCCAAGTCCAAAAACCCTATAGATACGCTCTTGCTTATTATTCTAGTGCTCTAACCATTGCGAGGCATAAGAAGTATGAATGCTGAGGTTGGTAGGTTGAGATTGCGAAGTTAGCATAAACTCTAATCTTGCCACGAATATATAAAACTAAATGCACATGCACACATCACTTCGATTCATAGTAAGTAGTGAATAATGGATATCTTATGAGCATGACTAGTATGAGTTGACTTGAGTTTCTTGCGTAAGTATGATTTGACCACGGGACGATCAAAGTCTAAGTGGGGGGTAGTTGATGACGGTCAAATTATACCCGTAAAAGTCATCAACGTTGACCTTAAATCGAGATTAATAATGTATATTTCATTTTAAATCACTTGTTTATATTTATTATTTAATGTTAAGTGATTATTAATATGATATTTGGTATTTAGCTATTTTTATTATTAAAGACCGATTTATTGTGCGATAATTGCTGATTTTGTAGATCGTGATAAATCGGGAAGATAAATATCGCGCAATCGAGAAATCTCAAGATAATGAAGAGGAAAATCGGAGCATTAATCAAAGGATAAATCGGATCGGTTCAAAAGAATGCGGTGGGAACAAAGTCGGACAAAGAGGCGCGTTTAACTGCGTAAAAAGAGCTCGGTCGACCGAGCCTATCCATTCAGTCGACCGAGAGAGTCGGCTCGGTCACTTGAAGTTTATATGGCAGAAATCGCGTGTATATCTTCTGGATCCTTCCTAGGTCGGCAAAAACCTTTATATAAGCAGAAACTACGAAATTTGTAAAAAGACACCAACACACACCTTAGACATACATACAATACCTTATACCTTTTTATCAATTACATTCATAGCTTTGGCACGTTACAATGTAGCTATCCAGCAGTTTATTATGGCTGCAAATATGTAAGCCTTTAATTTTCTGTTGTTTTTCTTTTAAGTAATTAATCCGTCCCAATTATGCTTTATCGTTTGAATTAGTTAATCATAGCTAGATGATGTAGATCTAGGTTATGACGTTAAGGATGTGGCAACTCCTTGTCTATGAGGATCCCATAACCTACGTCATACACTTAGTATTTATTCATGAATCTACTTGATTTAATTAATGCGTATCTATGTTAGTTTATATGAATATCGTAATAATTCATTGTTTAACTGCATTACGTATGATGAAAGCATTTGAGAGATATGTTCGGAGATGTAATCCGGGGACAAAATCGATTCGGGTGACCGAATAAGTTCATTCGGTCGACCGAGCCTATTCACTCGGTCGACCGAGCCCCTCATCATCATTAATTACGCCACGTCTTTATGGTTAGGTTAACCTAGTTGAATTTATTATCTCGGTAGGTATGGCTATGGCTACGTTACTCGCTTAGTTTAATTAAAAGCGTGTAAAAGGAAATACCAATATAAAACTCTTAGGTAGGCTTATGAATTTCTCTTCACGGACGTTCGGCGTTATCTAGGTAGGTTTATATTTGGGGATTGCTAGCTTTTTGATTATACGTCACGTCGTAGATTAGCATGAGACTATAACTTGGTAATTGCTAGTTGGACGAGAGCTTGAGTAATCATTTAGGAAGTATGCCTAACCATAGGAATGTTGCCTAGACGAGGTGTACGGTCAATATCGGCATCCTTAGAGTCGTAAAGCGCGTGAGTTATATGAGATGGAGGCACTTAAAAGCGAAGTCACGTAACAATATCACGGTGATCTAGTGACCTACGGTGCTACGTCAAGTTAAAGAGATGACTCCCGTAGCCAATCTAAGATCGATACAAGCGGATTGACAGTTAATAAGTTTAGTTTATTATATAAATTATGAGTTCGAATTCATGTTTTCATCATATTAACGAGTTCAAATTAGGTTTTTCTCTGGTAACGAGTTGTCCTTGGTGGAAAAAGGCTTTTTCACGATAACGAGTTGACATCGCGGAAATTTGTTTTTCCCTTTATAACGAGTAGAAATTTGTGTTTTTCTTTGGTAGCGAGTTCGAATTCATGTTTTCTTCTTATTAACGAGTTCAAATTTGTGTTTTACTCTGGTAACGATTTGTCCATGCGAGAAAAAAGGTTTTTTCACGATAACGAGTTGACATCGCGGAAAGTGGTGTTTTCCTTTATAATGAGTAGAAATTTGTGTTTTATCTTTGGTACGAGTTCGAATTCATGTTTTCATCATATTAACGAGTTCAAATTTGTGTTTTTATATGGTAACGAGTTGTCCTTTTTGGAAAAAGGCTTTTCACGATAGCGAGTTGACATTGCCGGAAATTTGTGTTTTCCTTTATACGAGTAGAGGTTTGAGTTTTTACTTTGGTAACGAGTTCGAATTCATGTTTTCTTCTTATTAACGAGTTCAAATTTGTTTTTTTAACGAGTTCAAATTTGTGTTTTTCTCTGGTAACGATTTGTCCATGCGAGAAAAAAGGTTTTTCACGATAACGAGTTGACATCGCCGGAAATTGGTGTTTTCCCTTTATAATGAGTAGAAATTTGTGTTTTATCTTTGGTAACGAGTTCGAATTCATGTTTTCATCATATTAACGAGTTCAAATTAGTGTTTTTCTCTGGTAGCGAGTTGTCCTTGGTGGAAAAAAGGCTTTTCACGATAACGAGTTGACATCGCGGAAATTTGTGTTTTTCCTTTATACGAGTAGAAATTTGTGTTTTTCTTTGGTAACGAGTTTGAATTCATGTTTTCTTCTTATTAACGAGTTCAAATTTGTGTTTTGCTCTGGTAACGATTTGTCCATGCAGAAAAAAAGGTTTTTTCCCCGATAACGAGTTGACATCGCCGGAAATTGGTGTTTTCCCTTTATAATGAGTAGAAATTTGTGTTTTATCTTTGGTAACGAGTTTGAATTCATGTTTTCATCATATTAACGAGTTCAAATTTGTGTTTTTATATGGTAACGAGTTGTCCTTGCTGGAAAAAAGGCTTTTTCCCTGATAACGAGTTGACATTGCGGAAATTTGTGTTTTCCCTTTATACGAGTAGAGGTTTGAGTTTTACTTTGGTAGCGAGTTGAATTCATGTTTTCTTCTTATTAACGAGTTCAAATTTGTGTTTTGCTCACGGTAACGATTTGTCCATGCGAGAAAAAAGGTTTTTCACGATAGCGAGTTGACATCGCCGGAAAGTGGTGTTTTCCCTTTATAATGAGTAGAAATTTGTGTTTTATCTTTGGTAGCGAGTTCGAATTCATGTTTTCATCATATTAACGAGTTCAAATTAGTGTTTTTTCTCTGGTAGCGAGTTGTCCTTGCTTTGAAAAAAGGCTTTTCACGATAACGAGTTGACATCGCCGGAAATTTGTGTTTTCCCTTTATAGCGAGTAGAAATTTGTGTTTTTCTTTGGTAACGAGTTTGAATTCATGTTTTCTTCTTATTAACGAGTTCAAATTTGTGTTGCTCTCTGGTAACGATTTGTCCATGCGAGAAAAAAGGTTTTTCACGATAACGAGTTGACATCGCGGAAAGTGGTGTTTTCCCTTTATAATGAGTAGAAATTTGTGTTTTATCTTTGGTAGCGAGTTGAATTCATGTTTTCATCATATTAACGAGTTCAAATTAGTGTTTTTCTCTGGTAACGAGTTGTCCTTGGTGGAAAAAAGGCTTTTCCACGATAACGAGTTGACATCGCGGAAATTTGTGTTTTCCCTTTATAGCGAGTAGAAATTTGTGTTTTTTCTTTAGTAGCGAGTTCGAATTCATGTTTTCTTCTTATTAACGAGTTCAAATTTGTGTTTTACTCTGGTAACGATTTGTCCATGCGAGAAAAAAGGTTTTTCCACGATAGCGAGTTGACATCGCGGAAAGTGGTGTTTTCCTTTATAATGAGTAGAAATTTGTGTTTTATCTTTGGTAGCGAGTTCGAATTCATGTTTTCATCATATTAACGAGTTCAAATTGTGTGTTTTATATGGTAGCGAGTTGTCCTTCTTTGGAAAAAAGGCTTTTTCACGATAACGAGTTGACATTGCGGAAATTTGTGTTTTCCTTTATAGCGAGTAGAGGTTTGTAGTTTTACTTTGGTAACGAGTTCGAATTCATGTTTTCTTCTTATTAACGAGTTCAAATTTGTGTTTTGCTCACGGTAACGATTTGTCCATGCGAAAAAAAGGTTTTTCACGATAACGAGTTGACATCGCGGAAGTGGTGTTTTTCCTTTATAATGAGTAGAAATTTGTGTTTTATCTTTGGTAGCGAGTTCGAATTCATGTTTTCATCATATTAACGAGTTCAAATTAGTGTTTTTCTCTGGTAGCGAGTTGTCCTTCTTTGGAAAAAAGGCTTTTTCACGATAACGAGTTGACATCGCGGAAATTTGTGTTTTCCCTTTATAGCGAGTAGAAATTTGTGTTTTTCTTTGGTAGCGAGTTCGAATTCATGTTTTCTTCTTATTAACGAGTTCAAATTTGTGTTTTACTCTCTGGTAACGATTTGTCCATGCGAGAAAAAAGGTTTTTCCACGATAACGAGTTGACATCGCGAAAGTGGTGTTTTCCCTTTATAATGAGTAGAAATTTGTGTTTTATCTTTGGTATGAGTTCGAATTCATGTTTTCATCATATTAACGAGTTCAAATTTGTGTTTTCTATGGTAACGAGTTGTCCTTCTTTGGAAAAAAGGCTTTTCCACGATAACGAGTTGACATTGCGGAAATTTGTGTTTTCCCTTTATATGCGAGTAGAGGTTTGAGTTTTTCTTTGGTAGCGAGTTGAATTCATGTTTTCTTCTTATTAACGAGTTCAAATTTGTGTTTTGCTCACGGTAACGATTTGTCCATGCGAGAAAAAAGTTTTTCCACGATAACGAGTTGACATCGCGGAAGTGGTGTTTTCCCTTTATAATGAGTAGAAATTTGTGTTTTATCTTTGGTAGCGAGTTCGAATTCATGTTTTCATCATATTGCGAGTTCAAATTAGTGTGTTTTCTCTGGTAACGAGTTGTCCTTGCTTTGAAAAAAAGGCTTTTTCACGATAGCGAGTTGACATCGCGGAAATTTGTGTTTTTCCTTTATAGCGAGTAGAAATTTGTGTTTTTCTTTGGTAGCGAGTTTGAATTCATGTTTTCTTCTTATTAACGAGTTCAAATTTGTGTTTTACTCTGGTAACGATTTGTCCATGCGAGAAAAAAGGTTTTTCCACGATAGCGAGTTGACATCGCGGAAGTGGTGTTTTCCTTTATAATGAGTAGAAATTTGTGTTTTATCTTTTAGTACGAGTTCGAATTCATGTTTTCATCATATTAACGAGTTCAAATTTGTGTTTTTATATGGTAACGAGTTGTCCTTCTTGGAAAAAAGGCTTTTTCACGATAGCGAGTTGACATTGCGGAAATTTGTGTTTTCCCTTTATATACGAGTAGAGGTTTGAGTTTTACTTTGGTAGCGAGTTTGAATTCATGTTTTCTTCTTATTAACGAGTTCAAATTTGTGTTTTGCTCACGGTAACGATTTGTCCATGCGAGAAAAAAGGTTTTTCCACGATAACGAGTTGACATCGCGGAAAGTGGTGTTTTCCCTTTATAATGAGTAGAAATTTGTGTTTTATCTTTGGTACGAGTTCGAATTCATGTTTTCATCATATTAACGAGTTCAAATTTAGTTTTTCTCTGGTAACGAGTTGTCCTTGGTGAAAAAAAGGCTTTTCCACGATAGCGAGTTGACATCGCGGAAATTTGTGTTTTCCCTTTATAGCGAGTAGAAATTTGTGTTTTTCTTTGGTAGCGAGTCGAATTCATGTTTTCTTCTTATTAACGAGTTCAAATTTGTGTTTTACTCACGGTAACGATTTTTGTCCATGCGAGAAAAAAGGTTTTTCACGATAACGAGTTGACATCGCGGAAGTGGTGTTTTCCCTTTATAATGAGTAGAAATTTGTGTTTTATCTTTGGTAGCGAGTTCGAATTCATGTTTTCATCATATTAACGAGTTCAAATTTGTGTTTTTATATGGTAACGAGTTGTCCTTGCTTTGGAAAAAGGCTTTTCCACGATACTTGAGTTGACATTGCGGAAATTTGTGTTTTCCCTTTATAACGAGTAGAGGTTTGAGTTTTTCTTGAAGTATGAGTTCGAATTCACGAGTTCAAATTTTGTTTTCTTCTTATTAACGAGTTCAAATTTGTGTTTTGCTCTGGTAACGATTTGTCCATGCGAGAAAAAAGGTTTTTCACGATAACGAGTTGACATCGCGGAAAGTGGTGTTTTCCCTTTATAATGAGTAGAAATTTGTGTTTTATCTTTTAGTAGCGAGTTCGAATTCATGTTTTCATCATATTAACGAGTTCAAATTAGTGTTTTTCTCTGGTAGCGAGTTTGTCCTTGGTGGAAAAAAAGCTTTTTCACGATAGCGAGTTGACATCGCGGAAATTTGTGTTTTCCCTTTATAACGAGTAGAAATTTGTGTTTTTCTTTGGTACGAGTTCGAATTCATGTTTTCTTCTTATTAACGAGTTCAAATTTGTGTTTTGCTCTGGTAACGATTTGTCCATGCGAGAAAAAAAGGTTTTTCCACGATAACGAGTTGACATGCCGCGGAAAGTGGTGTTTTCCCTTTATAATGAGTAGAAATTTGTGTTTTATCTTTTAGTATGAGTTCGAATTCATGTTTTCATCATATTAACGAGTTCAAATTTGTGTTTTTATATGGTAGCGAGTTGTCCTTCTTTGGAAAAAAGGCTTTTCCACGATAACGAGTTGACATTGCGGAAATTTGTGTTTTCCCTTTTATAGCGAGTAGAGGTTTGTGTTTTTCTTTGGTAGCGAGTTCGAATTCATGTTTTCTTCTTATTAACGAGTTCAAATTTGTGTTTTACTCACGGTAACGATTTGTCCATGCGAGAAAAAAAAAGTTTTTCCACGATAACGAGTTGACATCGCCGGAAATTGGTGTTTTCCCTTTATAATGAGTAGAAATTTGTGTTTTATCTTTGGTAATGAGTTCGAATTCATGTTTTCATCATATTAACGAGTTCAAATTTGTGTTTTTATATGGTAACGAGTTGTCCTTGCTGGAAAAAAGGCTTTTTCACGATACGATTTTGACATTGCGGAAATTTGTGTTTTTCCCTTTATAGCGAGTAGAGGTTTGTGTTTTACTTTGGTAACGAGTTCGAATTCATGTTTTCTTCTTATTGCGAGTTCAAATTTGTGTTTTGCTCGGTAACGATTTGTCCATGCGAGAAAAAGGTTTTTCCACGATAACGAGTTGACATCGCCGAAAGTGGTGTTTTCCTTTATAATGAGTAGAAATTTGTGTTTTATCTTTGGTATGAGTTGAATTCATGTTTTCATCATATTAACGAGTTCAAAATTGTGTTTTTTCTCTGGTAGCGAGTTGTCCTTCTTTGAAAAAAGGCTTTTTCACGATAGCGAGTTGACATCGCGGAAATTTGTGTTTTCCCTTTATAGCGAGTAGAAATTTTGTTTTTTTCTTTGGTAGCGAGTTCGAATTCATGTTTTCTTCTTATTAACGAGTTCAAATTTGTGTTTTTCTCTCGGTAACGATTTGTCCATGCGAGAAAAAAGGTTTTTCACGATACGAGTTGACATCGCGGAAAGTGGTGTTTTCCCTTTATAATGAGTAGAAATTTGTGTTTTATCTTTGGTAGCGACTTTGAATTCATGTTTTCATCATATTAACGAGTTCAAATTAGTGTTTTTCTCTGGTAGCGAGTTGTCCTTGGTGGAAAAAAGGCTTTTTCCCTGATAACGAGTTGACATCGCCGGAAATTTGTGTTTTCCCTTTATAACGAGTAGAAATTTGTGTTTTTTCTTTGGTAGCGAGTTCGAATTCATGTTTTCTTCTTATTAACGAGTTCAAATTTGTGTTTTACTCTGGTAACGATTTGTCCATGGAGAAAAAAAGGTTTTTCACGATAACGAGTTGACATCGCGCGGAAAGTGTGTTTTCCCTTTATAATGAGTAGAAATTTGTGTTTTATCTTTGGTATGAGTTCGAATTCATGTTTTCATCATATTAACGAGTTCAAATTTGTGTTTTTTATATGGTAGCGAGTTGTCCTTCTTTGGAAAAAAGGCTTTCACGATAACGAGTTGACATTGCGGAAATTTGTGTTTTCCCTTTATAGCGAGTAGAGGTTTGAGTTTTACTTTGGTAGCGAGTTTGAATTCATGTTTTTTCTTCTTATTAACGAGTTCAAATTTGTGTTTTGCTCTGGTAACGATTTGTCCATGCGAGAAAAAAAGTTTTTCCACGATAACGAGTTGACATCGCGGAAAGTGGTGTTTTCCTTTATAATGAGTAGAAATTTGTGTTTTATCTTTGGTAGTATGAGTTCGAATTCATGTTTTCATCATATTAACGAGTTCAAATTAGTGTTTTTTTCTCACAGTAACGAGTTGTCCTTGGTGGAAAAAGGCTTTTTCACGATAACGAGTTGACATCGCGGAAATTTGTGTTTTCCCTTTATAGCGAGTAGAAATTTGTGTTTTTCTTTGGTATGAGTTCGAATTCATGTTTTCTTCTTATTAACGAGTTCAAATTTGTGTGTTTTCTCTGGTAACGATTTGTCCATGCGAGAAAAAAGGTTTTTCACGATAGCGAGTTGACATCGCGGAAGTGGTGTTTTCCCTTTATAATGAGTAGAAATTTGTGTTTTATCTTTGGTAACGAGTTCGAATTCATGTTTTCATCATATTAACGAGTTCAAATTTGTGTTTTTATATGGTAGCGAGTTGTCCTTCTTTGGAAAAAGGCTTTTCCACGATATGAGTTGACATTGCGGAAATTTGTGTTTTCCCTTTATAGCGAGTAGAGGTTTGTGTTTTACTTTGGTAGCGAGTTCGAATTCATGTTTTTTCTTCTTATTAACGAGTTCAAATTTGTGTTTTGCTCTGGTAACGATTTGTCCATGCGAGAAAAAAGGTTTTTCCACGATAGCGAGTTGACATCGCGGAAGTGGTGTTTTCCCTTTATAATGAGTAGAAATTTGTGTTTTATCTTTGGTAGCGAGTTCGAATTCATGTTTTCATCATATTAACGAGTTCAAATTAGTGTTTTCTCTGGTAGCGAGTTGTCCTTGGTGGAAAAAAGGCTTTTCCACGATAGCGAGTTGACATCGCGGAAATTTGTGTTTTTCCTTTATATGAGTAGAAATTTGTGTTTTTCTTTGGTAGCGAGTTTGAATTCATGTTTTCTTCTTATTAACGAGTTCAAATTTGTGTTTTACTCTCGGTAACGATTTGTCCATGCGAGAAAAAAGGTTTTTCACGATAATGAGTTGACATCGCGGAAGTGGTGTTTTCCCTTTATAATGAGTAGAAATTTGTGTTTTATCTTTGGTATGAGTTCGAATTCATGTTTTCATCATATTAACGAGTTCAAATTTGTGTTTTTATATGGTAACGAGTTGTCCTTCTTTGGAAAAAGGCTTTTCACGATACGAGTTGAGTTGACATTGCGGAAATTTGTGTTTTCCCTTTATAGCGAGTAGAGGTTTGTGTTTTTCTTGGTAGTGCGAGTTTGAATTCATGTTTTCTTCTTATTAACGAGTTCAAATTTGTGTTTGCTCTCGGTAACGATTTGTCCATGCGAGAAAAAAGGTTTTTCACGATAATGAGTTGACATCGCGGAAGTGGTGTTTTCCCTTTATAATGAGTAGAAATTTGTGTTTTATCTTTGGTATGAGTTCGAATTCATGTTTTCATCATATTAACGAGTTCAAATTAGTGTTTTTCTCTGGTAACGAGTTGTCCTTGGTGGAAAAAAAGGCTTTTCCACGATAGCGAGTTGACATCGCGGAAATTTGTGTTTTTCCCTTTATATGAGTAGAAATTTGTGTTTTTCTTTGGTAGCGAGTTCGAATTCATGTTTTCTTCTTATTAACGAGTTCAAATTTGTGTTTTTACTCACGGTAACGATTTTCCATCCATGCGAGAAAAAAAGGTTTTTTCACGATACGAGTTGACATCGCGGAAGTGGTGTTTTCCCTTTATAATGAGTAGAAATTTGTGTTTTATCTTTGGTATGAGTTGAATTCATGTTTTCATCATATTAACGAGTTCAAATTTGTGTTTTTATATGGTAGCGAGTTGTCCTTTTCTTTGGAAAAAGGCTTTTTCACGATAGCGAGTTGACATTGCGGAATTTTTGTGTTTTCCTTTATACGAGTAGAGGTTTGAGTTTTACTTTGGTAGCGAGTTCGAATTCATGTTTTCTTCTTATTAACGAGTTCAAATTTGTGTTTCTCTCACAGTAACGATTTGTCCATGCGAGAAAAAAGGTTTTTCACGATAACGAGTTGACATCGCGGAAGTGGTGTTTTCCCTTTATAATGAGTAGAAATTTGTGTTTTATCTTTGGTAGCGAGTTCGAATTCATGTTTTCATCATATTAACGAGTTCAAATTAGTGTTTTTCTCTGGTAGCGAGTTGTCCTTGGTGGAAAAAAAGGCTTTTCCACGATAACGAGTTGACATCGCGGAAATTTGTGTTTTTCCCTTTATAGCGAGTAGAAATTTGTGTTTTTCTTTGGTACGAGTTCGAATTCATGTTTTCTTCTTATTAACGAGTTCAAATTTGTGTTTTACTCGGTAACGATTTGTCCATGCGAGAAAAAAGGTTTTTCACGATAGCGAGTTGACATCGCGAAAGTGGTGTTTCCCTTTATAATGAGTAGAAATTTGTGTTTTATCTTTGGTAGCGAGTTGAATTCATGTTTTCATCATATTACGAGCGAGTTCAAATTTGTGTTTTTTTATATGGTAGCGAGTTGTCCTTCTTTGGAAAAAAGGCTTTTCACGATAACGAGTTGACATCGCGGAAATTTGTGTTTTCCTTTATAGCGAGTAGAAATTTGTGTTTTTCTTTGGTAGCGAGTTCGAATTCATGTTTTCTTCTTATTAACGAGTTCAAATTTGTGTTTTTCTCTGGTAACGATTTGTCCATGCAGAAAAAAAGTTTTTTCCATGATAATGAGTTGACATCGCGGAAATTGGTGTTTTCCCTTTATAATGAGTAGAAATTTGTGTTTTATCTTTGGTAATGAGTTTGAATTCATGTTTTCATCATATTAACGAGTTCAAATTTGTGTTTTTATATGGTAACGAGTTGTCCTTCTTTGGAAAAAAGGCTTTTCCACGATAACGAGTTGACATTGCGCGGAAATTTGTGTTTTCCCTTTATAGCGAGTAGAGTTTGTGTTTTTCTTTGGTAGCGAGTTCGAATTCATGTTTTCTTCTTATTAACGAGTTCAAATTTGTGTTTTGCTCTGGTAACGATTTGTCCATGCGAGAAAAAAGGTTTTTCCACGATAACGAGTTGACATCGCGGAAGTGGTGTTTTCCCTTTATAATGAGTAGAAATTTGTGTTTTATCTTTGGTAACGAGTTCGAATTCATGTTTTCATCATATTAACGAGTTCAAATTAGTGTTTTTCTCACAGTAGCGAGTTGTCCTTCTTTGGAAAAAAAGGCTTTTCCACGATAGCGAGTTGACATCGCGGAAATTTGTGTTTTTCCCTTTATAGCGAGTAGAAATTTGTGTTTTTCTTTGGTAGCGAGTTCGAATTCATGTTTTCTTCTTATTAACGAGTTCAAATTTGTGTTTTGCTCAGTAACGATTTGTCCATGCGAGAAAAAAGGTTTTTCCACGATAACGAGTTGACATCGCGCGGAAGTGGTGTTTTCCCTTTATAATGAGTAGAAATTTGTGTTTTATCTTTGGTACGAGTTTGAATTCATGTTTTCATCATATTAACGAGTTCAAATTAGTGTTTTTTTCTATGGTAACGAGTTGTCCTTGGTGGAAAAAAAGGCTTTTCACGATAACGAGTTGACATCGCCGGAAATTTGTGTTTTCCCTTTATATGAGTAGAAATTTGTGTTTTTCTTTGGTAGCGAGTTCGAATTCATGTTTTCTTCTTATTAACGAGTTCAAATTTGTGTTTTCTCGGTAACGATTTGTCCATGCGAGAAAAAAAGGTTTTTTCACGATAACGAGTTGACATCGCGAAAGTGGTGTTTTCCCTTTATAATGAGTAGAAATTTGTGTTTTATCTTTGGTAGCGAGTTCGAATTCATGTTTTCATCATATTAACGAGTTCAAATTTGTGTGTTTTTATATGGTAGCGAGTTGTCCTTCTTTGGAAAAAAGGCTTTTCACGATAACGAGTTGACATTGCGGAAATTTGTGTTTTCCCTTTATATGAGTAGAGGTTTGAGTTTTTCTTTGGTAGCGAGTTCGAATTCATGTTTTCTTCTTATTAACGAGTTCAAATTTGTGTTTTGCTCTGGTAACGATTTGTCCATGCGAGAAAAAAAGGTTTTTCCACGATAACGAGTTGACATCGCGGAAATTGGTGTTTTCCCTTTATAATGAGTAGAAATTTGTGTTTTATCTTTGGTATGAGTTCGAATTCATGTTTTCATCATATTAACGAGTTCAAATTAGTGTTTTTCTCTGGTAACGAGTTGTCCTTGGTGGAAAAAGGCTTTTCACGATAGCGAGTTGACATCGCCGGAAATTTGTGTTTTCCCCTTTATAGCGAGTAGAAATTTGTGTTTTTCTTTGGTAGCGAGTTCGAATTCATGTTTTCTTCTTATTAACGAGTTCAAATTTGTGTTTTACTCACGGTAACGATTTGTCCATGCGAGAAAAAAGGTTTTTCACGATAACGAGTTGACATCGCGGAAGTGGTGTTTTCCCTTTATAATGAGTAGAAATTTGTGTTTTATCTTTGGTAGCGAGTTCGAATTCATGTTTTCATCATATTAACGAGTTCAAATTTGTGTTTTTATATGGTAACGAGTTGTCCTTCTTTGGAAAAAAAGCTTTTTCACGATAACGAGTTGACATTGCGGAAATTTGTGTTTTCCACTTTATAGCGAGTAGAGGTTTGAGTTTTTACTTTGGTAGCGAGTTCGAATTCATGTTTTCTTCTTATTAACGAGTTCAAATTTGTGTTTTGCTCTGGTAACGATTTGTCCATGCGAGAAAAAAAGTTTTTCCACGATAACGAGTTGACATCGCGGGAAGTGGTGTTTCCCCTTTATAATGAGTAGAAATTTGTGTTTTATCTTTGGTAGCGAGTTCGAATTCATGTTTTCATCATATTAACGAGTTCAAATTAGTGTTTTTCTCTGGTAGCGAGTTGTCCTTCTTTGGAAAAAAAGGCTTTTCCACGATAACGAGTTGACATCGCGGAAATTTGTGTTTTCCCTTTATAGCGAGTAGAAATTTGTGTTTTTCTTTGGTAGCGAGTTTGAATTCATGTTTTCTTCTTATTAACGAGTTCAAATTTGTGTTTTACTCACAGTAACGATTTGTCCA